>WBMV01003673.1:193078-392924 GCA_013396655.1 Campylorhamphus procurvoides
GGGCCGGGATACCCCCCCCCTTTGCCCGGGACACCCCCCCTTTGGGCCGGATCCGGAGCGGTGCTGGGGCCGTGGGGAGCGGTGCGCCAACCTGTGTGCACGGGTAACTTGCCCGGGCGCTGCCGCCGCAGCCCGGCAAGGAGCGGTCTGGCAGCGCCTCAGCCGCCCTGGGTCTCACACCTTTGGCCATTGTTGCCTCTAATGATCCCTGATTGAAGCCTGGCTCTGTACGGGCTACGGAACGCGCAGTCTGGCCCAGGTGAGGCACGACAAGGTTTTCTCAAAAGCCCTTGCGTTAGACCATTAATGCCGTAGAAACCTCCCTACCTTTGCAGCGATGGTCGCTGCTCGTTTTGCCAAATGCTGGCTTTAAAACTAACTTCTTTTTGCCTCGTTTCGTAGGAAGCTTGAAAGAAAATCTGGGCTTGAATGCCGAGATTTGGGTGGGTTTTTTTTAATTCCCCTTGTAGATTGATTGAATCCTGGTATTTTGAGAGAAAGCTCTGTGCAAGTGGAATTTGGGAAAACCTACTCGTCAAACGAGTGATTTTTAGCAACTTAGGAAAGTGAGAATGGCTAAAGTCTCATATGAAATGGTGTAATTGTTCTGTTTCAAATCACGCTGGGCACTAATGTCCGTGGTAGTTCTCATCTTGGACACCGCTGATAGAACCATGTGTGCTCACTCCTGTTGCCAGGGAATATATTTATTTATTCTCTTATACGCTGTAAGCCTTGCAGATTCCAGGCCTGAAGCAGAGTTTTTTTTCCTTTGACAAATATTGTAGTAGGATTCAAAGACCTACAGAGTATGTGTAGCAGATAAGTTACTTTTTGATGTTTAAAATCTTGCCGTTTGAAGACTGTTTTCTGGTATTCCTGCTCTCCTGACAGCTCATTGGTATTATGGTTGTGTTGGTTGTTCTTTGCCAGTTTAAAACAATGCTTTGTGGTTTGAGGAAATCAAATTGGAAGGTGAAGTTCTGTCTGTTGGTGCCAAATATGTGAATTAAGTCTGCAGAGGGGCAGTGATGTGCTGAAACAATACGGAATAAAACCTTCACTGGAGCAGGAATTTAGAAGTATCACTGTGGAAATCTGGGCAGCTCTGGTGAACTCCTCCCCTCCTCTTTCTCCCCTGTGGAAGGTGCCTTTGTGCCGTGTCCATGGGTGCTGTCCCGTGGGATCCCTGGTCAGGACCAGGAGCTGGGCTTTCCATGCCTGAAGGTGTTTGTGCCTGGTCCTTGGAGGGAGGGGGACACCCTCTTGGTTCTCTGTCTCAGTGAAGATAAGATACTTCGTGTGTAGTGCATGAGCTTTGTCTTAATTCACAGTTTCCCACCTGATTGCTACTATTTTTAATTAAATAGAGGATGTTGCACATACTTTTGTATTGGCACGGGGTAGAGACACTTGCAAGTGTCTCCCTGCTCTTGAGAGAGGGAGTGAGGCACAGATGTTCCATGGCATGGAAGTGCTCCCCTTGGTGTTTTAGATGTGAGGGTGACACTGCTGTGTCTTCAATCCCATGCTTTGGGTGAGGCTTCTTCTCTTTGGGAAGCTGGGAAGAGCCTCTTTAAGCTGGTTCTGAGGGCTGGAGAGGCAGAGGAACACCAAGTTTGTAGGTCCAGGTGGAGCTTCTGCTGTGAGACTTGCAGCTCTGCTTGGCAGGAGTGAAATGCTGTTTGCTGTGTCCAGACCAGGGGGTTTAATACAAAAGAAAACCCCATACTGGCCTTCTGGTGTGGATAAAAATGCTGTAAATGAGCAGAAGTTGCAGATTTGGAAGCTTGTATTCTTTGTATGGAGCTGTGTGTGTTGGAGGGACATTTGATCCCATCTATAAATAGCTGGTCATTGCTCTCTGAAGAAGAAAAGAGTGCAGCTGAAATATTTTAGGAAAAAAGGCTGTATAATTTCATTTATTTGTGTATCTGCAAACAAAAGTGTGTTTCCCAGTCTAGTTGATTGATTTGCAGATAAGGTGAGATGAGATACTGATTTTAGAGTTAGGACAGTGTTTCACTTAGCTAAGGGAATAAAACAAAAAAATAATCAGGAAGAAGCTTTAAATTAAGTTGAATCTCACCTCTTTTAACTGTTACAGCTGAGATTAACATAAAACTTGGATCTAAACAGGATTTTATTATTGGGAATAAAAATGAAGTTGATGCCACTTAATTTTCAATAGGAAAGCTGTGACAGCCTGCATACACCATTAAGATTGCAAATGAGATTATTCAGAAGCAGGAAATTTGTTCTATCTCTCCCTGGTATTCTGGAAGTCCTCGGAATCGATAGGTATTCTGTTTTTGGAGGATAAACTGCTGGTTTGGGAAGTCCCAGTGGAACAGAATTAGCACTTGGTGTGTGTGGAGCTGCATGAGGTGCCCAGACCCAGAGGGGTCTGTGATGAGTGGTGTGTTGGGAGCCACTCCCAGGTGCTGCTGCCTGGGCTGCCCCTCCCGGGGAGCTGAGGATGGCAGCACAGAGCCTTTGGGGTCCTTGGAAACAGGAGGGCATCATTTGTTTCTGTGTCGGCTGTGCTGCTTGATTATTTCTAATTATATCGCCGGTTAAAAATAGAGCAGAAATATTCAGGTCTTGGTTATGTCCCAAGTCAGTTGAGCACCAGTCTCTCTGCTGGATATTCCTGTTCCATATGGACAAGTTGCATGGATCTTGCACTGCATGTTCATTACTCACCTGAGAAAATGACTTGATTGGCTTAGGAAGCTTTCCTAATGAACTGATGCTGTCAGGTGTGTGTGCACACCTGTGCCTAATGTTTATCACAGTGAAAAGCAGCAAACAAAAAGTGTCATCACACAAAAACCCCTTGGCTCAGTTACCTTGTATCAATTTAAGTAAGGAAATTACATGTGATAGATATTTCCTTATATAAATAAGAGTATTTGGTGGTTCCTGATGATAAAATGCCCTGTGATTTACACGACATTAATCTTCAAGCAGAGACTTTCAGGGAAGTCTGAAGACTCTGCAAGCACCTGACTGGAGTTTGCTGCCTGGCTAAGATGAGGAGGGTGATAAGTGTGTGGAAATGGAGTGGGAGTTTAGGAAAACTGCACAAAGAGCAATGGGAAATGTTTCTTAACCTTTGCTTTGGAGCTAGAAAAACATTTAACTTGGGAACATCAGCCTGAGTGTGGTGGGGGCTTAGAAGTCAGTTTTTGTGCCATCACCAGTTGCGTGGGGATAATTTGGTGTGCAAAATGTTGCTGATGTGTTTGTAGCCAGCTTTTCTAAACATGCAGTGGTTTTATTGATGCAGGATGTCTAACGTTTCACTTTGCATTGCCTATGAGGATGTAAACCTGGAGTTGTTGCTAATAACTAATTAATACTGGTTTCCCAGAAGGAATCTGTTGGGTTGTTAGTTAGTGGAAAGGAAACAGTCCCAGACACTCCGGGGGTGCTGCTTTGGATTGTCCTGCCAAAATACACCCCTGTGCCCCCAATATTTCCATATAATGCCTGAGGCTATTGAGTTTAAAAAACAGCAAAATTGTTCTTAATGGAGAAAATTCCTCAGCACTGTGGAAACAACAGTCATATTTTACTGATTGAGTGCTATTGATTTCAGCCTCCAGTGAAATTGCCAAGATGAAAGTGGTAATCCTGATTAATTCCATATAAATAGATAAGCAGGATTTGTATGTGTATAGTTACAGGGTTCTCTAGGAAAACTGAAACCCAGCTTTATACAGCCTATTAGGTGCTTTAATTTCCAGGGTTTTTCACTGTTTTCATTCATGCTGAAGAGCATCTTAATTTTACTAAATCGGCAGGCTATCAATTTACGATAAATCCTTTTTGCATCAGTTAAAACAGTTTAGATTTTACTTGTTAAGGCTGCCCTTCCCAGGGACACTGAAGGAATTGGCAGTGTTCTGCTGCTCAACTTCCTTGGGACTTTGGGTAGGGCCCAGGAGTATTTAACAGCCATCAGATGTTGTGTGATGAGGTTTAAAGTTTAATTTTAATGAAAACCATTTAATGTCCTGTTAACAATCTGCTTGAGTAGCAAATTGCTATAAAGGAAAAGGATTTTTCTTTTTTTGCACTGTGACTAAAGGATCATTCCACCTGTTGCTTCTGGATGTGTTGGGATTGGACTTTAGTAGGAAAAAAGGACAACCAAATCCCTACAGGTGCTGTTCAGAAGGGTCTGTCCACCTCAGGAACTACCTGGGCTCCAAATATATAAACTTAGGTAATTTTTTATGGTGTTCATTGATTTTCATTCGTAGTCTCTGAACTTTCCCAGCTCAGCTTTGGTTTGCTGTTGTGATGTCATCACCAGGGTTGATAATGGTGTTTTTGGGAAGGAATGGACTGGTCATCTCTGGTGTGACAATATTTTATTCTTCCTACTCCTCTTAGTGAGGTTAATGTAGAAACAGTGAATTGTGCCCTAGAGAGCTTCTTCCCCTCCAAACGTGTTGTTGTGCTCACGTTAGCAGTGAATTTTCTGTGCTCTTGTGCAGCTGCCTTGGTGCTGGGTACCACTGAAAATATTCAGGTGTTCTGCTTAGCCTGAATTTCTTCAATTTCACTTCTTAGTCAATTGATCTTCTTTTTCTTAGTGCACTGCAGAGATGTTGGCTCATGTGACTGTTTTTGATAGCACGGATTTTGCTGATTCGTGTTTTTTTGGGTCTCACTGAAACGTAGCAATTTGATGATAATTTTTAGTATCCTCCAGTAATAAAGTTTTGTCCAGAGATCTTTTAAAAGGGGAAAAACTATGATTAAATTACCCACTCATTCATCTGTCTGTTCAAAGAATTGATTGTACTGCTGTCCTTTGTAGTTGCTAGGTAAGATTTTAATTAAGTTACTCATACAGAAGGGAATCATACTGTGTTTTATTATGTTTTATTTTACTATTGCCTTAAAAAGCCATGTTTTTGTAATTCTGTCCACTGATCCTGAAAAATGTCACTCTCCTAATTTTCTGGTCACCTCTGTCCTTTATATCCTTTGGATTTTCAGGGCTTCATGAGTATAGCTGCTGGACTTTATCCCCTATTTATGTTTTTAAACTTTCTCTCTGGCATAGAAGGGTGGATAACTTCTGAGGGCTTTTAATTCTATCTCACATATATGGGCTCTTAATATATTTTACCTTGTTTTTTGTCTGATATCTGTCTTGGATGTCTTGAAGCTGTCACATTTTGTGACACTGGGTCAAGGCATGTGTCAGTAGCCAGCACAGTTGTCTGTCATTATTGTTATTACACTTTGATAGATTTCCCTTGTTTGATGTGTTCTTAACTGCTGCCATGTGTGCAGTGTTGCTGCTGACCCTGAGGTGAGTGGTGCAGTGCCCTGCTGGCTGTGTGGCAGTCAGGACTCGCAGGGCTGTGCCAGCGTGGGCTTAACTGGTGTTTCTTGCCTGTTAACATACTGAAGTTAGACTTGAGTTAGTTTGAAGAGACACTGTGCTTTTCTACAGCTTGCCTTTATTTCCTGTCCTGCGTGTGGCTGCCAGCCGGTGTTTAATGAGGGCCTTTGCAGGGGAGTTTTGCTTTATTTCATGTGTTCTTTAGTATGGTATTTGGAGCCATGGTAAATCTTAGTTTGTCTTCCTGTTTACATGACATTGTGAATACATACAGTATTTTTCTGTCTTTTAAATTGCTTATATTTATAACAGCACTTCTCACTACTCACTGCGTTGTCATGGAAGTAAAAGCTGTAGCTCTGATTGTGTTGGTGCCATTGATTCCTCTTTTATCTTCCTTCGTGTTACTGCCATCACTAACAGACTTCAGCACTTGGAGGCAACTTCCAGGTTCTTTTCATCCTCGAGTTTCCAGTGTAATGGTCCCACAGCTTGCTTCCAGTTGGGCTGAGGTGGAGTCAAGTCCTGTACAAGCTTCATCTTTCTCAGTTTTCCTCTGTAGTTAATGACCCTGAACATCTCTTCTTAACACGGCTCTGCGGTGCGTGTGTTGAAACCTTATAATGTAACTGTAGTGAGGGAGAGCCACAAATTCCCCCTTCTAAAAGTAGAACAGGCTGCTAAAAGTCAGCTAAGAAGTGAGACCTGCAGTGACTTCTAAAATCTCTTGAGTGAGTATTGAGAAGTGGAGCATGGCTTGTCTTCAAAGTTTTAAGAGGTTCCTGTCACATTGGGTAAAAGCAATAATCAAATAATCACAGAATCATGTAGGCTGGAAAAGCCCTCCCAGATAAGGGTCCAAGCATTCCCCCCAGTACTGCCCAGTCATCACCAACACAGGTCCCCAATGCCACATCCACATGTCTTGTAAATAATTGAATAATTGCTTGAAACCGATGGCTGTTGTACGTGGCAGAGAGGAAAGTTGGGCGTTAAAAAGGAGATGAAATATTTCCAAAAGCAATTCATAAAGCCAAGTGCTCCTTTTGAAAAACAGGCAAGGGAGGAATTATAAAAGCACTGGAAATAAAGCAAGCTGCAGCCAGAAGCATTTTTTGCTGTGGCAGGACACCTCAGCAGTTCGTACTCTGCTCCAGTGCTGTTGGAATTGGAGTTAACAGTGTTGGGCTGTCAGTGCTCACCTGGCAGAAAATCCAGGTGTTGCACTATCAGTCTGTGAATCTTTTATTAGAAATGTGCTTGGGCAGATAGGAGGCACAGCTGAGATGAAGTTGTGGCCAAATGTTAATCCTGTTTTGGTGCTTAGTTTCAGTGTTTCAAGTTGACAGTGCTGCTGCAGGGAGGGGCACCTGTGTCCTGTGCCCTTGCACTGGCTTCCCTAAGGGGATGTGGGGGATTGGATCAGTTCCCTGCTCTGCTGTGCTCCTGCATCAGTCCTAGTGCTGGGGACATGAGCACAGGAAACCAGACTGCTGTGCTGGTGGGGGGAGAGATTGTCCTAAAATACGAGTGTGGAAAGCACTGTGAGCAAAATACACCGTGTGTCTTATGTCACCATTTTAATATTTAATATTATGATATACTATACATATATAGATGCATACATTATGCATAAATAGACAGCATATAGATTCCAGATCTACAGACTAAAACTTGTGAGAAAGCAAGCATTCTTGTTATTCAATGAATTTGCTCATAACATGTTTCATAAAAGTTTATCTTCAGATTGGTAATGAATTCTCAATTCAGCTTTAATTACTGTTTTGGTTTGTTGCTTTTTTTCCCACGCTGGAATCTCCTTTGTTTGTCTGGTTCAGATGTGGGAAGAAAGCTACAGGTTTCATTTTAAAACACTTTTCCTTGAGGAAAGAAATGTGAAACTGCCCAACAGGTTACAGTGTCAGAGAAGGACAGAGGCCTGGCAGCATGCTGGATGCACTTGAAGTCCAGAGGGAACTCAATTAATGATGATTGCCTTGCATGGAGTAACATTTCTGACGGCTTTATTGTAGCTTTTTGGGGCCAGGACTTGCAGAATCATCCCTGTACCAGTAATGAAATCTGGTAAGGGTAACACTGAATGGAAACCTGGTTGGGAGTGTAAGAAAACTTACAGATGTCTTACAGTGGGACAATGTGGTAGTGAAGGGACATGGGAAGCACATTTGGCAGCCAAAACAACCCCAGTGCGAGGACCCTGCCAGGCAATTTAATGGCTCAGGATGATATTGCTCAGTTTTTCTCAGGAAAAAATTAATGTTGAAATGAAGTGTTAGGGATGCTGACACCTGGGAGGCTGGCAGGGAGGGGAGGGGTGCTGGAAAGCTGCTCCCTTCCTGCACTGTGGCCTGCCTGGGTGTGTTCTTGGTGCTTCTGCAGAGCAGTGCAGGGGGAGAGTGCTCTGAAAGGACTTGGTTACTCCTTATGGTTTAAGGAGGTGGAAATCATGAGGCTGACAGACCCACCTCTGCCAAGCAGGGTAACAGTACAGTGCACTGTGACCTGTGTGGGTGCTGATAAAGGGACACTCACAGGGATCCCCTCTGAAATCCCAGCAAGCTTTCTTTATGTGTTTGCACAGCAAATGTAGCACATTTTATGGGACACTGTTTTTATTAGGATTAAGGGCTATTAGAGAGTGCACCGCAGATTTTGGGTGGGACAGCCCTCCCTCATCATTTTCCCAGGTTGCTTCCTTTTCTAGAATCTGACATGACTTGTCTTCTGTTTGAAGTGTAAAATAGCTTATTTATCCAAATCTTCACATGTGCTTGTTTGCTTATACCTAGTTCATGTCTTTAGAGCCTTAATTTTAAGTGGTGTAGTTGTTCTTTTGTTGCAGTGGATCCTTTTAACTTATCTCCTTATTTGAAGTTGTGGTAGTTTTGGACAAATGTCTGGGCACTACGAGGTCAGAGATGGCTTAGATGACCACAGTGATTTGGTAACCATTTCTGCTGTGGTTTTATGTAACTTTTTGGAGAAGTGGGTGAAAGAAAACCCACACAAACCATACAGAAAATGGATTGGAACTGCTGAGGTTTTGCAGCTATGCCATCGAGTCTAAATCCTCATTCTGTCCCTCTCAGCCTGTTCTCTGTGAGTACAGATCCACAGTATGCCTTGTAGATGAGATCAATATTGTAGGCCGAGTTTAAAATAAGGAGGCAGAATCTGCAAGGCAACACCACAGCATGTCCATGGAGGTTTTCAGATTTCGTATCTGAGGCTTCTGGAGGGGAGAGGAGTCAATTTTGGAATGTGAAAGAAGGAGAACCAGCCTTCAGATGTCTCCAAAGCAGGATCCCACACATCCTGCATTCTAGGCAGTGCTAGTTAAAGGCTTTCCTGGCTCAGCTCGATTGGAATGTCATGTGCTCGTGGTAACAGCATTGACAGCCCAAAATCTGAAGTGTTGGTTTTCTGAAGGGACGTTTTCTGGTGGTTTTCTTCACTGTTGTTGCCAGCTTTTCATTTTCCTGAGGAAACCAGCCTAAAGGGAGAAAGCCAGCAGTGATGGCAGCTGAAAATATGTCTGTGCTAAGTCTGATCTACGTGTGCAGTTTGGTTTGTCCTGTTTGTTGTTCACTTTGGAACTTGCTGTGGTTGTGACTCTGCAGCAGAGCTTGAGCCTGTGCTTTGGGATTCATCTTTGCTTTTGCATTCATCCTGCCCAGGCCTTGTTACTTCAGTGTAGCATTTTCAAGCATGTCCTTTGCTTATTTATTAAAATTGTAATGATCTGTAAGAAATAGATTTTTGCCTTTACTTTATCTCATGTGATGTTAGAAAATGCTTTAAGTTTAGCCTATGCAAGGGATTCTTGTGTCTGCAGGAGACTTTGAAAGATTGTCAACTGCATCTTTGTTATTACAGATGAATATATGGAGCATATTGATTGCTTAAATCTAATTTAGCTCCTGTAATGTGAGTAACTTTGTCATTCTTAACTTGCATGCTGAAGGGCTCTTGGTTATTGTGTGTGAGTGCTTGAGTGGAGGACAGGGAGGGATGGTGTGCATTTAAAACAACAGAATAAAATAACAATTGCCCTTGGTAGGTTTTGCCTCACAGCTCCTGGTGGTACCGAGTGCCCTGTGGAGTCATTACCAAATGCAGAGCTGGATTCACTGCCTGGCTTGATTGGGACTCCTTTGGGAGACAGAGCAGCTGAACCTCAAATCACAACACACTCAGTGAACTACCTGTGGCATCTCATTTCTTGTAACTCCTGCAGTCTTGTCACTTGTATTAAAGAAAAGTGGATTGTAGATTGAGTTGATGGTTTATGTCAGTAGCCCAAAGATTGAAAATCTATGTCTTTTAGAAAAACCTGTGTGACTTGTCACAGAACAAAAGCAAGAAATGGTTTGAAGTTACAGAATGCACTCAAGAGGCTCAGACAGGTATAAGTTTGTCCTAAGGTGTCAGAAAAAAGGTAGGGTTTGGTTTCAGCGAGGGAGAGATGGATGCATGTGTTATCATTCCCTCTTCCTGGCTGTGTGGTTATAGTCTGGCATTGCCTGTGACCACAGAGCTTTGGAGAACTGCAACATCCAGGTCATGGCGTTGCTCAGAACACCTGAAATCAGTGGCAGAGTGGGGCCACAGTCTGTTCCCCCATGGCCAGGAAGCTGTCCTGGGTGTTTCTGCAGGTTTCCTTAGAATGTTCTCGTTAGTGGTTTCAGGGACAGCACTTCCAGAGGGGCTGTGGGGGTGAGGAGCTGTTACCCCTCCTTTGCCAGTGAGCAGGAATTCTGATGTTGTTGGGAAGCTGTGGCAGCTTTTTAAGCAGAGGTTTGGAATTCCAGTACCAAGAACACCCTTTGCTTCGTCCCCTGGAGAATTCCTCCTAAGGCAGTTTTCCTAGGGATTGATAGGCAGGTGTTGGATGCTGACCATAGTGGGGATCACTGTAAGAGCAGAGCCACATTTAACTCATTCTTTTGCCTTTTGTGATATTAACTGTTATATTTGTGCACATTTAGAGCAGTCAGGATCAGAAATATCTATGCTCGTGTTTCAATACCTTATATGCCCTTCCAAGGCTCTGACATGGCCTTCAGTGGTGGCTCTGTGGGTGTAATTTCATTCTGAGGTGCCATTTCCTAAATGCTTTTGGAATCAACAATGTAATATTTGTATCCAAGTCTTCTGATGTGTGTGTGTGTAAAGGTGGATCGAAGAAGGGCGCTGCAAATGTCTCTGTGGGTGTGTTACTGCTCACTGTGGACAAGGGACAGAGAAAGTGTGAGCTTGAATGGACTGGTAGGCAAAAAACAACTTTTACAAAAATTAAGAGGTTTGGGGTTTTTAATTGTAACTGACCTGCATTTTAGTCCACCAGTGAGCACATGCATGACTCAGAACCTGATTAAGATGGTGTAAATATTTGGCAAAAAGCTCATAAATGCTATCTTGGAGTGGGCTTTTGATGCAGGAAAGGAGCAGCTGGACAAATTTGCATTTACAAATCATTTACCTTAGGAGAAAGCTCAAGTTCAGTGCCTTATCACAAAGGCATTGCACGTTAATTATTTATCGTGTGCTTTGATGCCGGGGCTCTTGCTTTAATAAACCATTCTGGGGGAGGTGGCTGCTGGTCCTTCCAGCTCCTCCCTCCTGTCTGGGTAAACCTCAGTCTGCCCCCCAAGTTACTGCTAAAGTTGAATTTCACAACTCCCTGGTAAAATCAGAAACATTGCTGTGATTTGGATTTAATTGCTGGAGCTTTGTCCTCCCTAAGTCTGACTTTGTTGTCTTTATAAAGGTAGAACTGGACCTGATTTCATTTGTCTCCTTTACATATGTTTTTGCACTTTAAAACGCTGCTTTATAGAAAATGATCACTAAAAATTGTTTATGGTGGAAGTCTGTTTAGAACTGTTTGTGCCATCTGGCAGCGTTTAGCTAACTGTACTTGACTAAAAACTGAAATTTGGTGGTTTGAGCTATCAGAATATATGAACTGCTTTGGTCAATAGGAGGGTCACTTTAAGCTTGGAAATTCTTGAGAAAATATGCTGCTAACTTGGAGATATTTTTGAGCATGACTATAGTGTCATGTAAGGTCTTTCTGAAGTTGCTTCGTGATTTTTGGTGTGCAAAAATGCAGATTTTTAGTGTGTACTTCTGGAGCATGGCCATAATCTGGTTTATGGCATCCACAAGCTAAACTTAAATAGCAATTAGGAAACTGCATCTAAGTCTTGTAGTTAAAATCCTGAATGGAGTTTAAATCAGGAATTCTCTGTATGAATCTGTTTGCTGGTGGCTTTTGTTTTCATCCTGGAAAAAATGCCATGTTTCCTTTTGCATCCCCCAGTGTCTGTGGGAAGGTGTGTGAGATGGATAAAGTACACAGAGATGAAGAGACATGGAATTGTTTAGGCTGGAAAAGCCCTCCAAGATCCCACAGTCTGGTGGTTCCCCAGCACTGCCAAGGCCACTGCTAACCCAGGTCCCCAAATGCCACATCCCCCTGTCATTTATATCCCTCCAGGGATGGGGATTCCCCCACTGCCAGGGCTGGACAACCCTTTAAGTGAAGGCATTTTCCCAATATCCAACCTAAGCCTGCCCTGGGGCAGCTTGAGGCTGTTTCCCTTTGTCTCTTGGGACAGCTCCACCCTCCTGTCAGGGGTTGCAGGGAGCAATGGGGATCCCCCTGAGCCCCCTTTTCCCCGGGCTTTGGGGCTGGCTGTACATGCAGGGGGTTCTGGAGAATTCGGGTGGGGAGGGGAGAATACTCTGCCCCCACCGCAGGATTGTGAGGGATCCCATTTACTCTTTCTAGCTGTCAGCAATTAGCTTTTCAAGTAAACATTGAAAGGATTTTTAAATATGTGAAGAGGAGTATAATTACGAGACTCTTACTACCTTAATGTGGCCTGGAAGCCACGCTGGGGTGAAATGATTTTATTTAAATGTATTTACTTGGCGAAGGAGGTGAATGCAAAATCCAAATCTGAATGCTGTAGTGAGGGCCTCCTTCCCTCAGTACTTTCTTTGTTAGCATGGTGCTCTGAGCCTTTCTCAAGTGTTTCTCATTGTAGAAAAAATATTTTTCCTTTCTTAGTGCTTTTTTAAACCACTTTAACCCTTGACCTCTCTGGTACGAGGTTGCACAGGAGAAGAATAGAGTCGCTGGCTGTGCCTGTGCCCGGATTGGGAATAGGAAGAGAAGTTTTGCTTTCTAATTTTGCTGTTCTCGTTGGTGTTTTTCCCGTGGTACAAGGAGCCTGGCTCGCCTCAGGAACACTTCCTGCAGCAATGCGGGAGTGTCAGAGCATTTGCAGAGGTCTTAATTTGTGTGAGGCTCAAACCGTGCCATTAACGGTGGTAATTGAGAGCCACAGCCCGCATTGTGGACCCAACACCCGTGTCGGTCCCGGGCTGGGGATGGGATGGCAGCGAGCGGGCCGTGTGCTGAGCCGGCCCTAATCCCGGCGGGGATGTTTTCATTGCCTCACAGAGCAGAGGAATGTCTGAGGCCGCTGCAGGGGGCTGCTGGGGCTGGAGGCTCTCCTGCCCTGGGAAGAGTGGCCAGGGCCCAGCACGTCATGGGCAGGAGGGATAAGTGACACACACCATGTCCCCCTTCCCGGGATGGGCAGGAGGGATAACTCACAGGGCACATGGTCCTTCCCGGGATGGGTAGGAGGGATAACACACACAGGGCACATGGTCCTTCCCGGGATGGGTAGGAGGGATAACACACACAGGGCACATCGCCCTTCCCGGGATGGGCAGGAGGGATAACACACAGGGCACATCGCCCTTCCCGGGATGGGCAGGAGGGGTAACACACACCTGTGGTACAGAGAAAATGAGGATGGATTTGTGCAGCTTTATTTGCCTCCATGTAACTCTGGGCATGAAGGACCAGGTCACACCTTTCACCTGGAGCGACTCCTGCCCTGCCTGTCCAGTGCCAGCCTTGGGTATTGAGGGGGAGGATCGAAAGGATAGGTTTTGAGTGGAGATAAATTCTAGAAAGATTAAGAACTCAAACTGCTGCTTCTGACATGATGCCTGTCAAAGACAAAGCTTTCCCAATTCCTAGCAGCAGTTTTTTTGGGTTATTGTTCATAATACATGCTTGCACTGGAAATATTTTCACGAGGAAAAGCTACTTTGTAGATTTATGCAAGAAATAAATCCTGATTTTTACATCTTGGCAAAGGAAAATATGTATACTATGAGAGCAGAGTGAATTTTGTTAACCTAAAGTCAAATGCAGAAAAGCCTTGAAGATGTAAATACATTCACATTATATTTTGGTGAAAACAATTGATTTCACACATGGCATATATCAGAAAAGTAAATTTGTATTTATTCTGAAACCTTACAAAATACTGGGCTATGCCCAAGTTACAAGGAAATGGAGCTGTGTGTTCTGGGTATTGTTTATCCAGCCCTGACTCAGTGTTGGAGCTCTTTGATGTAGCCTTTGCTTGAAAAGTGCTGCGAATCTCACTGATGTTGGTGATGATGCCAGTATGAACTCAATTCTTTCTGTGAACATGGAGCAGCTAATCAATATAATTTTTTTTGTACCAAAAATAGATGTTAATACTACTTTTCTGTCTCTGCCTTTCCTGGGTTCTTGGGACTTCATTTTGAGAAACAGGTAGAAAATATTGCATGGGTGTTAATTTTGTGGCATGGTACGGATCTGACAAAGGAATTAAGCTTATTAAAGGTACAGTCATTGCAAGAATTTTCATGTGGGCTAAACATTATGGTTTTTCCTGTACTAAAGCAGAGAGGTTTCCTTAGGTCCTCCCCTGTTTTGGCTGCTGTGAGCCCCAGGGAATGCTGCAGGAGCAGTTGGTCACTGTGCTCTGCTGGTGCAGCCCCTCTCCAGGAGCTGTTCTGCTGGTGCCGTGCTGTTTGTTTTGAAGAGAACTAGAAATTAAAACAAAATGTGTCGGGCTTTTCATAACAGTTTTCATATGGAGATAAATCTACTTGGCTTGTTACTTTGACAAGTGAATTTTATTGTGATGTGTTGTTGCACTGTAGTTTTGTGCAGATTACACCATTCTTATGCATATAGTCTGGTCACATAATAGTTTATTCATCACTGAAATTGTTCTGGAAAGTGTGGAGCTCCCAGCAATTGTCACTTCCCTGAGTCTTTCTGAACGGCTTGAAATCACTCTGAACTCTTGAACTGTCTTTTCTCCTTCCTCGGAATATTAACTTTATCACTTGAGAAACGAGCACCGTTTGTGTGCAGAGAATACACAATATTTCTGCCTTTCCCTATCCCACTTTTGCTTTACGTGGAAATCAAAATATGGAATTCCAAGAGCTGAGTATTCTCACGTGACCGCAGGGTGTAAGGTGACCTCCTTTGGCTCTGCTCCCAGGCCAGGAATGTATCGTTCCTTTGAGTTAGACTTTGAAACAGGTATTACTTTACAATTTAATTGGCTGCATACATCTCAAAAAGGATATAAACCAGTGGGTTTTTCCACTATGCAGACATAAAGGCTTGTTTCACAGGAGAGAAGGCATAAACAAGCTGGTACAAGGAGCCCTGTATGAACTGAGCTATACTGTATACTGCAAGGGGGGGGAAAAAATCGGGTTTTTTTTTTTGCCTTGTGGGTTTTGGCAGCGTCAAACAAAACAGTCAGTGTTCTCTTAGTAAAACTAAAGAATTCTTTTACATCTTGAAAACATATTTAAAGACCCCCCATGTCTTTGTGCCTCGCTGCAAATGTTGTTGAGNCTGGGGATGGGATGGCAGCGAGCGGGGCCGTGTGCTGAGCCGGCCCTAATCCCGGCGGGGATGTTTTCATTGCCTCACAGAGCAGAGGAATGTCTGAGGCCGCTGCAGGGGGCTGCTGGGGCTGGAGGCTCTCCTGCCCTGGGAAGAGTGGCCAGGGCCCAGCACGTCATGGGCAGGAGGGATAAGTGACACACACCATGTCCCCCTTCCCGGGATGGGCAGGAGGGATAAGTGACACACACCATGTCCCCCTTCCCGGGATGGGCAGGAGGGATAAGTGACACACACCATGTCCCCCTTCCCGGGATGGGCAGGAGGGATAACACACAGGGCACATCGCCCTTCCCGGGATGGGCAGGAGGGGTAACACACACCTGTGGTACAGAGAAAATGAGGATGGATTTGTGCAGCTTTATTTGCCTCCATGTAACTCTGGGCATGAAGGACCAGGTCACACCTTTCACCTGGAGCGACTCCTGCCCTGCCTGTCCAGTGCCAGCCTTGGGTATTGAGGGGGAGGATCGAAAGGATAGGTTTTGAGTGGAGATAAATTCTAGAAAGATTAAGAACTCAAACTGCTGCTTCTGACATGATGCCTGTCAAAGACAAAGCTTTCCCAATTCCTAGCAGCAGTTTTTTTGGGTTATTGTTCATAATACATGCTTGCACTGGAAATATTTTCACGAGGAAAAGCTACTTTGTAGATTTATGCAAGAAATAAATCCTGATTTTTACATCTTGGCAAAGGAAAATATGTATACTATGAGAGCAGAGTGAATTTTGTTAACCTAAAGTCAAATGCAGAAAAGCCTTGAAGATGTAAATACATTCACATTATATTTTGGTGAAAACAATTGATTTCACACGTGGCATATATCAGAAAAGTAAATTTGTATTTATTCTGAAACCTTACAAAATACTGGGCTATGCCCAAGTTACAAGGAAATGGAGCTGTGTGTTCTGGGTATTGTTTATCCAGCCCTGACTCAGTGTTGGAGCTCTTTGATGTAGCCTTTGCTTGAAAAGTGCTGCGAATCTCACTGATGTTGGTGATGATGCCAGTATGAACTCAATTCTTTCTGTGAACATGGAGCAGCTAATCAATATAATTTTTTTTGTACCAAAAATAGATGTTAATACTACTTTTCTGTCTCTGCCTTTCCTGGGTTCTTGGGACTTTATTTTGAGAAACAGGTAGAAAATATTGCATGGGTGTTAATTTTGTGGCATGGTACGGATCTGACAAAGGAATTAAGCTTATTAAAGGTACAGTCATTGCAAGAATTTTCATGTGGGCTAAACATTATGGTTTTTCCTGTACTAAAGCAGAGAGGTTTCCTTAGGTCCTCCCCTGTTTGACTGCTGTGAGCCCCAGGGAATGCTGCAGGAGCAGTTGGTCACTGTGCTCTGCTGGTGCAGCCCCTCTCCAGGAGCTGTTCTGCTGGTGCCGTGCTGTTTGTTTTGAAGAGAACTAGAAATTAAAACAAAATGTGTCGGGCTTTTCATAACAGTTTTCATATGGAGATAAATCTACTTGGCTTGTTACTTTGACAAGTGAATTTTATTGTGATGTGTTGTTGCACTGTAGTTTTGTGCAGATTACACCATTCTTATGCATATAGTCTGGTCACATAATAGTTTATTCATCACTGAAATTGTTCTGGAAAGTGTGGAGCTCCCAGCAATTGTCACTTCCCTGAGTCTTTCTGAACGGCTTGAAATCACTCTGAACTCTTGAACTGTCTTTTCTCCTTCCTCGGAATATTAACTTTATCACTTGAGAAACGAGCACCGTTTGTGTGCAGAGAATACACAATATTTCTGCCTTTCCCTATCCCACTTTTGCTTTACGTGGAAATCAAAATATGGAATTCCAAGAGCTGAGTATTCTCACGTGACCGCAGGGTGTAAGGTGACCTCCTTTGGCTCTGCTCCCAGGCCAGGAATGTATCGTTCCTTTGAGTTAGACTTTGAAACAGGTATTACTTTACAATTTAATTGGCTGCATACATCTCAAAAAGGATATAAACCAGTGGGTTTTTCCACTATGCAGACATAAAGGCTTGTTTCACAGGAGAGAAGGCATAAACAAGCTGGTACAAGGAGCCCTGTATGAACTGAGCTATACTGTATACTGCAAGGGGGGGGAAAAAATCGGGTTTTTTTTTTTGCCTTGTGGGTTTTGGCAGCGTCAAACAAAACAGTCAGTGTTCTCTTAGTAAAACTAAAGAATTCTTTTACATCTTGAAAACATATTTAAAGACCCCCCATGTCTTTGTGCCTCGCTGCAAATGTTGTTGAGCCTTAATTTTTCTGGAGGTTCTTCCTTCGTGTGGTCACTGCCATGGTGGGGGACAGTTTCAGAGCTGGGGCAGCATCAGCTGCTTTGGAAGCAAAGGCCACTGCCAATTAGAGAAAAGAAGAAAGAGAAATTCAGAATGTTTTGAGGAGCAAACCCTTTGTTTTGGAGGTTTTTTCCTTCTCTCTTTTTTTAATAACTGAAAGTGATCTAATTAGTGTCTGTAGCTGGATCCAAAAGGCTTTTGCTGACCTACATTCAGACCCCTTTCATCAGCTCCTGTGTGGTGAAGATCTGGGGAGCAGTTATTTAGCAGGAAGGAGCCAGACGTGGTGAGGAGGGAGGATAAGCCTCTTAGTTCTTTGAATCTTGTTTTGCTAGTTGTTTGTTCATTCCTGACTTCAATATTTGTGGCTTATCTTCAATTTTAATCTGCCTTTACTGTTTTGACCCTTCTTTCTTTGTAATCTGTGGCTTTTAATGTCTAAAAGGTCCTAAATATTTGATCAAAATAAGACCTAATTCCCCTTTTGAAGGAATAAATCACTTTAAAAGTGGCAGAAAGAGAAACCATATGCAGGGAAAATGCAGTTTGAGGGCAAAGATAGAGCATGCAAGCAAACCCAATCAATTACTGGGGCCTGGCACTCATGTTCCCTCTGCTCCCTGCTCAGCCACTTCCAGGCTGCTTGGGCAGCTCCCATTAATCTCTGTAACATTAAGAGCTCTGGGCATGGGACTGGGGCATGTGCATTCCCTGGAAATGGCCTGGTGTCCCCCTTGCCCCCACACTGGTGTCCCCAGGGTCTGGCCTGGGTGCACTCGGGGTGACACCTCTTGGGATGGCTGAGTTGGTGTCTCTGCTGGCTCAGAACCACAGGCAGGGTGTTGAGAGAATGTGTCTCCTTCCCGAGGCTCCAGCAGAGTCCTTGTGAAGAGCCCACGGTGAAACCACCACCACTTTTGAGTCCCTCAGACTTGGGGTGAGAGGACATCCTTGTTCCTGCCACCTCCTGGAGGGTGTGAAGGAGCTTGGCAGGTGGCAGGGGCTGCAGAAGCAATGGGCAGCCTTCACCCTGGGGCAAGTGAAACTGATAAACTGATAAACACCCACAGGTTTGGGTGGCATTACAGCAAAACAGCTCATGGTTATTTGCTGAAGGATCTAGTGGTGATGTTAATCCCATGTGGGGTTTGGTTACCAAGAGCAAGTTGGAAAAAAATTACTAGAAATCATCACTGTTCACTGTCCTTACAAATCTGAGCTCTCGCTTTCAAGCAATTCCTGACCTCTGAGCTCCTGTAAATTTTGTTTAATCTTATCTGAATATTTTCTGGCCAAGTGGTTAAAATATTATTTAAACACAGAGTATCATTTATAGCTGATTTTTAAAAAAACCCTAAATATTTAAAGTTTTGCCTGCTTTAAGATCAACATTTATATTAATGCATAACTAAATATTCTGGCAGCACAAGCCTGACATTTAAAAGAAATTCATACGAGCAGGAGGGGGAAGTCACTGGATAAGCACTGGAAGTAGAGTTTAAGTAGTCAGCTGGTTCTGACAGACATCAGGCTTTGTGCTGCTGGGAGGAAAGTTCAGGAGATACTTCAGCGAACCCTGAAATATTCAGAAGGAACAGGAAAATCGGGGCATTTGTGTGTTGTGCTGCAGTCTGTGAGGATCACAGCACCCCTGATCAAAGCCCTGCAGCTCCCAACTGCAGAGAGAGGCTTTTGTTCAGCACATCCCACGTCTGCACAACATGGGGAAGCTGCAACTCAGGAGCATTTAATGTGTGTTGTTTAAAAAAAATCAAACAACACCCAAACAACTTTCCCCTGTGTTGGCAGCATTGAAGTTAATTCTCTAGAAAAGCAGCTTGATGCTGATATTAAGTAATTTTGTCTCATAAATATTGCTTTCTAATGGAATAACATGATGGGAAAAGTAATACAGATGGGTTTGAAGCAGTAGGATTGCCTGATGAGGTACGTAAAATATCTTCCTTGCTTCAGAAATTAAGGTTTGGTGATTACAGGGTATCATCTTGAAAATTATCAGCCTGGCTTTAGGGGGGGAGATGGATGCTTACGATAATAAAATGATTATTTTTAGAACAAGCAGGGGATGGGATTACACAAGAAAACTACATTTTCTTGTTTTTCAGAGTAATAGGATTAACAGATTGATCCAACTAGATCAGTTATTTAGTCTGACTAAGCACTGAATGGCCACCACCCGTGAAATCCTGACTTCAAAGTCCTGGTGATTTAAGTTTTTTACTTTCAGGTATAGCACTTCTATGGAAAATAATTCTAATGAACTTTTAGGAAGTAACTGGTATGTTACACGATAAGATTGGTTGCAGGTGAAACTTTATTTTGTAAAATCAGAACAAAAAGGGTCTGTTGCATGTGCAGTTTTGAAAAGAAATCTTTGTTACCCTAAAGATGAGTGGCGAGAGAGGGGTTTGGAGCCTGAAGCATCAGGTTAAACGTGCCATGGAAGAAATCCTTCCCTCCCAAACATGTGTGGTGATTTACTCCATATCCCAGCACTTCTTTTGGACTTGCTTTTCCACTGGTGAGTGGAGACCCTGCTGCTTATGGATGAGTTATAAAAAGCATTGGGCATTACCTGATCGGTTCCTTCTTGTTCTCCTTGGGGTGAGAGGTTTGGCCAGAAGAAAAACCTATTGTTAGGGAGCCAGAAAGTGGTCTGTGTGTGCTGTAGGAATGTGCTTTTAATATTCTTGGACAACTTACCTCTCACCAAGAATTGTTGGTGTTGGAGCTGCAAAGTCTGAATCAGCTTCCTGAGGGGAAGCAATTGTAAAATATCCAGGAAGTCGTTGGGAAATGGGAACTTGTGCTCCTGTGTGCTCGCTCTGCAGTGCTCACACTTCAGCAGCACCAGCCTGCTCTCCAGACTCCTTGGGAAATGGAGCTGCCCCTCAGCAAGGGACTGCATGTCAGAAATGGGACATCATTTGTAACCCTGCTGAGAAATAGGGCTCGTGGCAGAGCTTTGCACTGCAGGGACAAAGGGGTCTGATTGTCACTGCTCTTCCTGTGGGCCCAGCTGTGGGTTTGAACAGCAGCGTGTCAGCTTCTCTGTGCAGCTGTCTGGGGAAACACAGGCAAAGCAGAGAGAACAGGCAAGGAAAGTGTAACCAGAGGCAGGTCTGGGAGGGGTTGTCAGTGGACGCTGCTGTGGGTAACACCTGGTGTGACTGAGCACCCCTGGCCTTCCTTGGCTGAACCTCACCTGGTCTGGAAGCAGCCTTAGAGCTGGTGCCTGGATTGTGCTTTCTCTACCAACAGTCTTTAGCAGTGGCATACTGTGGGGTTTGTTGGTTATTCCCTCTGTCCCTGTGTGCTTTATCCTCACTAGAGCAGATGGGTTTTTAAAGAAAGGTGTATCTTTTCAGGGGATTAAACACCCTTTATGGCTTGGAGGGGGTTTTAAGAACTGAAATAGATGAGGATAAAGAATGTTTTACGTGATTAAATGTGTTCTTTGGCTGCTGTCATAGGCATGAGCTCTTGGTTTTTGTGTTATTAATGTAAATCAGACCTACTGGTATGTAGGTACATAGTCTCATGTAGAATAAGGATTGGATAGCAACTGCTGCAACAGCATATAATCAGCCTGTCCTCCTGCCTTATGCTAATGTAGATGAGGAATAGCTTTTTTGTATTTGAATGTGACCTCTGTTAAGCTTGGGAAGTTTGAGTGCAGATTTTTCCTAAATCTGACAACATAAAAAAGTGTTTCTTGAATTTGAGAATGTTCTCGAGGAGAACTGAGAGACTGGAGAAGTTTTCAGGGTGTGAAGGAAAATTGTTGCAGTGCTGTGATGTGTGTTTTGGGGCAGTGCTGTCCCCATTTGGCACAGGTGCTGTCCCCTTGTCCCAGGGAGGTGCAGGCTGCAGACGTGCTGCCCATCAGCAGGTTGGGTGGGCACCTGCCCTGGGCACTGCTGCTGTGTAACCACAGTGTGTTCTCACTGTCCCAGTGTTCCTGGGGCTTTGGGGTGCCTCCAGAACACAGAGCTGTGAGGAGGGAGGGGGAGGATTAATGATTCTGCAAGCAATGGAATGAATATCTCTTGCAATATATTTGTAAATAGCATAGAAATGCAGTGTGGGTTTTTTTTAGGGTCTAAACAGTGACTTTGTGACTGATTTCATCTTGAGAGCAGGGAATCTTTCTTGACTTGATCTGGTTTTTACTCATTTATGGGACCTCTTATAAATGGTCTTTGTCAGATTTGCTTAAGATTTGCAAATACAGACTCAGTAGTTTCTTCATGTAGAGCTTGTGTGTGCTAATATGTAACACAAATGCACATAATTAATGTACATATGTACAAAATGAGCCTTGTTTACTTAAAAGCAGCTGAAATATTGATACAAGTTTGGCTCTGTGGTGGACAGAAGGATTTTGGGCTTGCTGTTTCCATCTCTGACATGCAGACAACTTTTACTGCTCAGCTAAATTACAGTTTGAGCGTGGATTTTGGGGCTCTTTTTTTAGCTGTGGCCTCTCAGTGGGTTTGGCATTTTAGCAGCTTGTAGGATGAGTTAGCAGATCTTAGTGTGGTGTCCTGTGCAGTCTCACAGTCGCTGTCCTTGCCTGCTGGAACTGCACTAATTGGGGGGTGATTAAACTGATTTGCTTCTGAGGAGAACAGAAATCCACGTACATCACTAATGAACCCTAGAAGGTCATTTAACTCGGTTCTTTTCCTTCCTTCTGTGCATTTTCCTGTGCAAATTGGCAACTTCAGGACTTGCAGTGAAGGATGTTCGGGTAGCACCAAATTCAGTGACAGCCAGACTTCTGAGACCTTCAGGCACAGGGTGATGTCAGTAGTGCTGAAGGTGGAGTGTGCAGGGTTAATCCCATCCCTCTCTGCCCCTCTCCTGGCTTTAGGAAGGGATCTGATGAAGGGAAAGAACTTCGAGATCTATTTTGATCTAGAGCTAACAAGGTAAGAAGTGCTAGAATTAGATCAATATATTTATAGCTTTCTGCTGTCTGAGGGTTAGAACAGCCTCATGAGAACAGTGTAGAATTCACATTTTTAGTAATTGTTTAGAGCTGAAAGATTTGTGGGGTCTTCAAGAGTTTTGTAAAGAATTCAGGTAGGGAGAGTTTTGCACGTTCCTGTTCTGCCCAGTTGTTTGTTTTCAGTGGAACTGCCTGTCTTCTGCAGCTTCAGAATTTTGCTGTTGTTCCTGCACTGTAATCCCCAGGGAAGGTGGTTGTGGTGTAACAGACCCGGTGAGACTTCTGGCTGAGAACTCTTGTACTCAGGAGGACCCATTTGCCCTTTCTCTAAATTCCCATCCTGCATTGGTGGCTCTTGCTGAGCCTTCTCCTTGAGGGCAGTTTGGGGTCTTATTATCACATTTCTGGTGTGCTGATGTCACTGCAGGCTGGGAGGGAGGCAGTTCTAATGTACACTCACTATACTTGTTACTTCAAATGTTTTAGTTGTGTTTTTTATGAGACCTGATCTGTGCTTGTCAACTCTCTTGAGGAGGGCCAAGTGAGGACCCTGCAGATGTAATGGACAGTCAGTTTGCAGGAGAACCATGGATGAAGCTTTGCTTGGATCTGTCTTTTGGCCAAGAATTGCCCTCTGTGAGAATCTCACCCGGTCCCCAAACTGCTCCATGGGACGTAATGACTCACATTTGAGGCAGGAGAAGTATTTTCCACTCAGCTCTCTGATACTTTGCTCATAAAATTATTAGAAAGGATAGTCCAGCTACGATCTGTGCAGGGTTGGGACTTCATGTGTTAACAAACACAGGGCTGGAACCTGCTGGGAGCAGAGGAGATGTTGCTGGGGCAGGAGGCTGGCGAGGGTCTGCTCTTGTGTCTGAGAGCCACAGGTAGGATGGGGACACCAGAGAGTGTTCCTGCACATGTCAGTCCATGCTTTCCTTAGGATTGCCCAGTGTGTGGGGAGCTGCTGTCTGTTGGGATTGCACTGGGGATGTGCTGGGCCTTGTAGGGTTCCAGGTGTGACAGCCACGTCTCTGTATGGGGCAGGAGAACCTCCCCCTGCAGTGGAAGCTCTCCCTCAGCTGGGAGGGGCTGCAGGGCAGGGACGGTGCTGATGCCAGCAGAGGCTCCCAGGCTGTGCAGTGCCCGTGTCTGCCCTGCCCCAGGGAAGTGCTGTGTCCCTGGAGTGCAGGGGGTCAGGCTGTGCCTGCTCTGGTGGCCCGAGGTGACCCCCAGCTGGCCGTGTCACTGCTGCTAATGCTGCTCCAGCTCCCGGGACACGGGCAGCAAACTGGGGAAGGACTATTTTGGGGAGTTTGAAAGTAGAGAATGCCTGAGCATAAATAGGCTTCCCCATCCACTAATGAAAGCACTGGGGTTTAATTTGACTTAGCGTGCTTTCTGGTTATGCTAAATTACTTTGATGTGGCCCTTGTGGTTATGTATTGAATTTTTTTTTTGCAGCATACTGGCTCCCCTGGCTCAAAGCCTGCAAGGACCAGTGCTGGAGCAGATTTGGTTGGTAAAACCTCTGTAGGCATAAGGACATGAGGAGAGAATTTGATTTATTCAACTGTAACTCTAGTAAATATTGACTAAATGTAGTTTGGGGTAGGGCTTTTGAATGAAAAGGCAAATTTCAGCTTAAAGGGGAATTCGAAGTGCAGGCTCTAGTTGTGTTTAAACAAAGTCTCCAATGGCATGTCGGTAAGACTCCCTGCTGTGCAGGATCTGTTATAAATCACCACTGGGCTAAGGTTTGCCATGTGGTGGGTTCCAACAGTGCCAGTGTCAGGGACACTGATGGGAGGCTTTCCATGAGGAACCTTTAGGAGGGTTCCAAAATCTTTACACAAAATAGCTTCTCATTTCTACCAGTTTCTGTGTCAAGAGTTTTGCCTGTTGTTTTTCTCCAAGCTCTTTGCCTCTTGATGTTTGCTGTGGTTTGTGTTTGAAGGTATTGAGGGTTCTCTTTAGGACCCCGTGCCCTTTATCTCCATGTCAGAACCACACAAGGCACATCCTCCTCAAACAGCAGCACTGCATGGACTGTGCCAGGGTGGGCAGGGAACCCTTTCCCTTTAAACGTGGTTGTGTAAAACCTTGAGCAACTGCCGTAGCTCCTGTGAGCTGCCCCAGAAGCAGATGGATTCAGTGAGTTCAGACTGTTTATTTAGGGCACAATTCACTGACTAGAATGTCCTGAAGTGATGCACCGTTTGAGCGGTCTGTCCTGTGGTTCTCCTTGAAATAACAACTTTCCTTCAGCTCATACAGGAGCAGTGCTTATCCAGATGTACCATTTTTAATCCCCACCAAGAGCATGAATTATTTGCCTTTAACCATGTTGGACAATCCCTCAGGTGTCTGAGTTCAGTTCACCCAGCATTAATTGAGAATTGGTGCAGCCTTTGTTCCTGCAGGTGTGTGATGCACAGGGAGGTCTGAGCTGGCACCTTGCTCCTGTAGCTGTTTGAGGGGGAAGGAAACCTTGGCTTAGGGTGGAGTTGTGGCTGAGTGAGGGGCTGGTAACACATCTGGAAACGCAGCTGGAGTTACATGATGGGTCACTCCACAGCTCTGGGATTGTAACAGGAGGGGGTTTAAACTGGTGTTCATTTAAATGTGAGCTGAGTGATGAAGTTCATCCTTGTGGTGCCCAGCCCTGAGCACCAGAGCTCTGTTTACCTGAATTTGTCCTGCTAATCACAAGAAGTCGAGGAGATAGAAACAGCCACTCTGAGCACGTGTTGTGAAGGTTAAAAGAGGAGTTTTATGTGTTGTTTTGCAGCAGTTGTGTGCTTGGTGGCTGGCATGCAGCACCTCATGTTCTGTGGGGCTGCCTCTGGCCCTAAATCACTATAGGGACATTGATGCTGGGCAGCTGCATTTGGTCATGCAAAGACTGAGGGCTGTTTTTGAAGAACTGTCAAAAGGAAAGGTCAGATGTGAAAATTCACAAAAAGTCTTGCAGATTCAGTGCTTTTCTTGTGTTTCAGGGGAGAAATTTGTATTGTTCCAGTTCTCCTGATAACCATTGACCTCCGAGGAAATCGGGTCATGTCCTTCAGCCGCAGTGGCCTCGTTAAGATGCACGCTGAACAAAACAGCTGAAATCCAGGATTATCCAGCAGAGGGGCTGGATTTAAGAGAGATGTCCTCACAAACAAATTAATTCAGACTCCAGCCGATTAGATTTCTTTATTTTATTTCATCATTTGATACTTAGAGTTGCTAAGACAAATTTTTTTAGTGATCTGCTAATTTGAAAACGAGTTGTTTCCCTTTCAAGGCATTTTCAGATGTAATGACCTGAGTAGTTGTGCAGTGTGAAAATCCAGAGGGGGGACAGGGGGAGGATCCAAGCAGTGTCCGTGGCTCTCCACAGATCCCATCTGATGAACACTTGGTAATTGGGAACTGCTTTGGGTAATCTCTCCGTGGCTGGGGCTGCTGAGGGGCTGCTCCTGCCTCCTCTGTTGTTTGCCAGCAGACAGATCACAATGCCTGAGCCCATGGAAGAGCAGGGCTGCTGCCTTTGTTCACTGCTTCCCTTTTGGTGCATTAGGAGCCTGCAAGCCCCAAGGCTTGGAAAGAACTCGGGTGATTAAGGCCTTAGATAAGTCAGACTTAAAAATGATAATATTTGCTACTATTTCAATTTGTTGAACAATACAATAGAGGTATTTGTTTAATAAGGCATTTCTTGAAAGGAAAGGAGAAGAAAACCAACCCTGATGTTCAGAACTCTTAGTTAAGATCATAAATAATCTTGTCCTTTTTTCATTCTGTGTGTGCACATTAAGCAGGGGTAAAAGCTGGTGTCACAGCAGAGGGGATTTTGGTTAATCTAGCTTGTTGCTGTGCTTTTGCTCTACAGAGCTGTATTAATTATTGACAAGACTGGCCTAATCCACAGTCACTGCAGACTGAGGCATTAATTTACCCCACAGCCTGCTGTGAGTAGGGAAGAAATAAAAATTGAGTCTTTCTAGGTCTGAGTCCCCTATTTTTGAAGCATATTTTTGTGGCTTGATGTGGTGTTTGGTATCACTTAGATCAGGAGGGTGGGCTAAGCCTGGCATGGGGTGGTGTGTCCATAGCAAAGGTTAGCTCCAAATGTAGGTTTTATTTTAAGTAAAAACTCTCATTCTGGAAACAGTGGAAAAGCTCTGCATATAGAATTGACTTTCATATGTTTTGATGTTTAGGTAGGAGATGAAATTTGTATTTCTGTGGCTCTGTCTGTTCATATGTTCTCCATGTCCTGCCCCTGGCTCTCTCTGGCAGAGAACTACTCTCATATTTACTGCTGAGCCAGCTGTGGCAGCCACAGTTGTTTTGCTTAAGGTGTGGTGAAGTTCAGAGAATCCACTGCACATATTAAATGAAATATTGGTTAATGGTAAATTGTAGCAGCACTCAGATTGGGAGTGATCAGCAGTCAGAGTTAAGGGAGTTTGGTGTTTTGAGCCTTGGCTTTCTAGAGAAGTGATTATATTTGGAAGGTTGCATTGCTTTGATTTCTTTTTTTTTCCTTTTGTTGAGCTGTGCTGTGTTCCAGAGTCCCAGTAGCTTTGAAGCACTTAATTTGCCTCACTGAATCAGTTATCCTCTCACTGACTTTTTAATTTCCTTCCTCCCCCCATCTTCCAGAGTCATTGCTAATCAGGCCCTTTGTTTTCAGTAAAAACTCGCCCCCAGCAGAGGATACACAATAAACTGGTCAATCATTTCAGTCATCTTTGTAGGCATTGCCACACAACTGTCACCTGGCTTTGGACTGACAGCAGGATATTTGTTTGTATATGCATTTCAGAGAGTTCCCTTGTTTCATGTAAAGTGTTTCTTAACATCTAATGCACGTGGGACAAAGAAAAGCGTTTTGTAGAGTCTGTCATAAAAGCAGTCTGCATTTTCTTTATTAGAGCTGACATGGGGATTTGGACAGATGAGGGGAAAGTGATTTGGTCTTAGTGCTATTTCCATTATTTAAGTTCTTTGTCAAATCAGACATGTGATGTGGAACTGGTGGGTGCCTGAGGGGAGAGAGCTGTGGGTTTGCAGGTGCCTCGGGAGGCTCTTGGATCCCCAGAGGGCAGAGAATGTCCCTGGGAGGAGCTGTGGTGCTGAGGAGATGCTGCTGTTTGGACAGGGACTGCTGTGGGGAGGAGGCATTGCTCAGGGGGGCAGATCTGGTGGAAAAGCTGCTGATAACTTTCTGCCAGGAGGTGTAAAGAGAAGCTGGATGGATGTTGGTGCTGCTGCCTCCCTTCACATCATGGCTCTGAGGTGCCCTGTGGTCCTGCTGAGGAGCTGCTGATGCAGTTCCTGGCCTGGGGCTCTGACTCTCGGTGTTCCTGCCGGGTCACGTTTTGCTCCCCTCATTCCATCCCCTTTCCTGCCCTGTCAGAGCCACTTCCCTCTGCCCACATTTCCTGCTCCTCACCCAGTACTGCCAGCCCCTCAGTGTGTTCCACAGCAGCGTGTCCCTCCTGTTCCCAGGAGCTCTGTCTCAGGGGACTGTGTTTAAAGCAGAGCTTGAGAGCCCCTTGGGATCCCAGTGCCTCCCTGTAGTGCCTGTTGGGCATGAAGGATCCTGTTCCTACTTGGCAGGGGTTGGGATGAGCTCATGGGTTTGCTCTCCTGACCCCATGAATTTGGGCACCATGGAACTCTCGTGTTTGGGAAGCACCCCTGACACCCCCACACATGGAGTGGCATTGGTGCCTCTGCACAATGAAATCCTATGGTTTCCTGGCCTGTCTTTAACTTCTTGGGGTCCTGGGGGACTTCATAAAGATCACTTCCTCCAGCAAAGCTGCTGACATGGAGCAAAAGCCATCAATAAATTATTCACATGCTGCTCAGTCTCTGTGTTTAGAAATTAATGCAGCTTCACTTCAAAATTCTCTTCCATGGCTGAAGTCCAGTAAAACTGCTGCATATGAAGTTTTCATTTTGGATCAAGTCTTTTGCATTTTGGTTTCAAATGCACATATGTTGTATACAAACTGCCACTGTAGTGATAAGTACTGTAGGTAGGTCCTGTTTAAAAGGTTTCAAGGGCTGTACTTTGTGAAGAAGGGCTGGTTTTTGGACAGTCCCTCATATAAAGTGAAGTTGTGTACCATTTATAAGGTATAACTTGTGAGACTTCAATACCTTTATGAAGCAGTAGCTGCAGACTGGGTAATTCTCAAGTCACAAGATGTTGGTTTAACTAAAGAACAAAACAAAGCCTACAAGTCAAACACCTCAACCTCTCCAAATCCCCCAAGCCTGTGGTGTTGATTGCTTCTATCACATTTTATGTCACGTTATTTTTCAAGACTGTGTTTTCTTTGTAATTTGAAGAAAGTGTGAAATTGGGTTCTTTATCTTATCTTAGCAATTATCCAAGAGGCAGAGGTGTAGGTATGTATATAATAGGTTAATCCTGCAGTACTGTCACTCCTCACCTAGTTTTTGCTTCTTGTTTTTTTAAAAATCTTGGCCCACACTTCTGGACTTATTATGGGAAGGCAGCACTTTTATTTAGATCCCAGATTTAGTTCATGAAAATGCCCAATTTTATTCCACAGGCACTTTATTTCAGGCTAGGAATACACTGTGAAGGTAGATGGAGGATTTATGTCTTTGAAATGACAGTAAAGATGTTTGAAAACATCTCTTTTGCAAGGACAGCAAAGGAGCAGCACTGCTGGCCTTGCTCCTGGGAAGGAGTAACAAGTGGGGGTGTTTCCTGGCTGGTGACTAAACCAGCACTTTGCAGCAGCTCAAGCATCTCAGTGTGGCTTTATTTCTCAGTGTTACCACGACTTGTTATTGCAGTTTGCTTTGAATTACACAAAAGGGGAGAAAGTGTCAATATTTAATTGCTGGGATGGTGCTAAGAGGCAGTTGCTGTGATTTGACAGCATTTGTCCTCTTAGTCTGTCTTAAGGTGTTTTGCCCTGGGCACAGCATAGAATTCACTGGAGCTTTTGAACCTGTTCCCTTGTGTGTCAGGCAGAGGCTGCAGAAGAGCCTGAGGTGGCCCCTGAAGTGGGGTGAGTCACTTGGGGAAACCAAGAGCTCCCTTAAAAATGAGTTGCAGGGAAACCACCTCCCACAGTGGGGATGGACCTGGTGGAATCTGCTGGCACAGGAGGCTGTGGAGGCACAGAGGGGTTGGCTGTGCTGCTGAATGGCAGGGCACAAACGGGGCTGTGAGAGCTGGGCAGTGGTTTCACCCCTGCAGTTTCTGGGTGTCAGCTCCAGGCACTGCAGGATGCAGGGGGAAGGAGCTCCAGGGGATGGGCAGGCTTTGGTGTTTTCACTTAGATTAATAATGATGGAAAAGAGCTGCTGTTGTATTGCTGCAAACTGAACTGCAGGTCCTGCCTGCTGTGGCATTATGGATGTTTTCTCAATCAAAGTGGAGACAACTCTAGGAATTGCATCCTACTTAAACAGAAATTAGACTTCCAGCTGCTTCTCAAGCATTTCTCTGCATCTTCCTGCCATGCTGCTTCTACACCTCTCCATCCAGGGAGTGTTGCATTTTGCAGATCCTGGAGCTGTTGGGACACAGTGTGCAAGGAGGGCTTTCTCCTTTATTAGTGCACTGCTGGGCCACAGCACTTCGGAAACAGGAGTGCCACTGCCTCGTTTTCCTGGCTGGAAATGTGACCTGCTGATGTGCTCCAGGGTTTGCAGTCTTCACATTCAGTGCCTGATAACCAGCAGTTGCAGGATTTATATATGACTGCTGCCTAAAACAATTCTGACAGTCTGTCTCTCCAATGCAGGGGGTTCTGTGAGGGCAAATACATCCCTGAGCATCCTCCAGGTTGGACCAGAGGAGTCTCAGTGAGTGGGAGCTTTTCACACTTGTTGGCCACTCAGTCCAGTGGTCAATTACAGGTGTTAAAAACAGAACTTCTCTAATTAAAGCTTGTGGACAGAGGCAACACAAGGTATTGAAATACATTCTAGTGCTTTATGGCATTATTCTGTGCAAATAGTTACTGCTTTTGGGTTGCTTTCTAATTTTTTGATAAAAATTAGGAGTTGTGGAGAGACTTTCTGCATCTCTGACTTCTGTGGACATCTCTTGTGTTGTCTTCAGTTTGTCTTCTCAGTTTGGCCTGTGCTGAAGGAGTTGGGTGTGAATATAGATTTCTATGAATTCTTACCCATATCAATTCTTTAGGAAAACCAAACAGTGTTCCTGTTCTGAAGTAATGGGTAGATGAGACCTGGGTCATGTTGAACACAGTCCTGTGTACAAATACATCCCATCTCTGTTAAAAAGAGGAAAGGCAGGCCTGGGGAAAGGCATTGAGTTGGACAGTGGAGTTTAGCATAGAGTAAACCCCCAAATCTTTGCCTTTCATGTTTAGAAAAATGCCAGTATTTTTGTGGGATGAGTAAACATCTGGATCTTCTGTCTTTGCAGCTTCTTAGATGCAGCATCTGCTGCTTTTATTAAATTTTGAAGATGGAAATTAAAATGAAAACCCCACAAATTTCACACAGTTCCTACACTGTGTTGCTGTGGAGCTTTGCTTTGGAGAGCTCCCTGTCAGGCTTTTGTGGATTCTTTTTCTGCAGGAACAAAAGAATGGGCAAATCTGAAAGGGCGAGTTGGAGCTGTGTGTGAGTGCAGGAACAGACTCGTGGGACTGGGAGTGTCCTTTCCACAGCAAACACTCCGTGCTGGAGTGGGAAGGGATTTACTCAGGTCCACTTAAAACACTAAATGACTTTATTTTCCAAAACGCTCAAGCTTCAAGAGTCCTTATTTCCTGGATGTGGAAAAATTAATACTGTGTTGGTGATGCCCATCTTTCCAGCCTGCCTGTTTAAGCACACTTGCACGTTGGGTTGGTTTCAATCTTTGTGGAGCTGGGTTTAATAAATAGCTCCAGCTTTTTGTGAGAGACGCTTGTGAAGGCAAAGTGGCATCCTGGGAAGAGGAGCAGCTCGCAGCCAGCTGCAGTTTGCATCCAGGAGCTGGGGAATTGCTGTCCTTGGAGGGTGTCGTGCCACTGTTAATCTGTGTACGGTTAAAATCCCATCACTGTGCTGTGGAGGGTGGAAGTAAAGTACCCAAAACACCATTATTGCAACTCCTGCCGTGGAAAGGTTGCTGCTGCTGTCTCCTAATCTGTTTGAAATTGCACAGCTTAACCCCATTTGGTGAAACACTATTGAAATTATAAAACCTGTTGAACTTGGTAGCTATTAGACATGTCTGTAACTTCAAATGGAGGCTGCTCTAAGCATTATCTTTAAGAATGTCTTTTCATTGTAATAAAACCTAACTTGTTTATGTTTTAATATCCCTCTTTCCCAGAGCTCTTGATTTTTTTTAAAGAATAAAAAAAGCCAAGCCCCAAATTATTTGGTTTGGGATCATCAGCCTGGTGAAAGAGGGACAGATAAACTCTCCAGACAGAGTAGGTGAAGGGGAAGAGCTGATGAAGCAGCCAGGGCCGTTTTAGGCTGGGAGGTGCAGGAAGAGCTGTGTCAGCAGCAGGGAAGTGCTGCCTCTGTGCTGCCTCCTCTGCTCCTGCTCACACCTCGGAGAAGGGATCTTGTTGTTCACCACTGGAGTTGATAATTTGAAACTGCTTGAAGTGGTGGCCTTTGTAGCAGTAATTGGGATGGATCTGAGTTTCTCTCCTGTGTTCCTGGGCCTGGAATGTGCTGAGCAGTATTCAGGGTGGGGGAGAGGAAGGACTGTTTCTGAACTGAGGTGGTTTTGTGGATATCTTGATTTCATACACCAGACTTTGCCCTCAGCACCTTTGCTGTCCCAGTTCATCCTCTTCCCCCTGGGGCCTGATTTAGTTTGGTGTTTTTGGATGTGGAGATCTGCTCTAAAGTGCCTCAGTTTTCATATGGAGCACTGGAACTTTGTTAGAACATGTGGTTTAGGGTTTCCTTTGACGTTTTACAAAATTCTGAGTAACCCTGGTTTTCATTTTGACTACTGCCTTCAGTTTGAGAGAGGCAGGAATTCTGTAAACTATTTAACTATTCTGTCCTGTTTTGACACTCTCTCACCTTGTTCTCTTCGTCTTGTCTTTCTCAAAAATAGGATTGCTTCAGGGAGACCTGCTTGGCCAGGGATGACAGGAGCCACTGGGGTTTTTGTGTTAACTTGAGCATCTTGGAAAGCACATCTCTGTATAACCCCCGTTCCCATATGTTTTTCAGCTTATAAGACTCCCAAACCCCAATAAAATGACCTCAATCTGGTGAAGGCATGGTGCACAGAAATTGCTGGTGGCCCTGTGTCTGCAGCAGTGAGCTGATGTGTTTGTAAGCCCCGCAGTTGGGGTGAGGGAGTCACTTCCAATAACCTCTTTTCCCCAGAAGAGCTGTTTTGCAGCTTGGGAGCATTTCTTACAGAGGGCACATCCCATTGTGGTGGTGTGTTGTACTCCTGGTGTGTGAGGGGCTCCAGGGAAGACAGGAGAGGTTCCTGATTATCTCGCCATCCCAGTGCTCTGTCCTCCAGGGCTCTGGTTCAAGGGATTTCTGTATTTCCATCCATCTCTCTCTTTAGGAGGCTGGGCTGTCACTGACCCAGAGCACCAGGAGCTGGAGCTTCCCTCATGAGAGAGAATTCTGGTGCAGCCAGAGCAGCGGGAGCTTTGTATTTGCCCTGGAAGAGAATTCCTCTGATAAAAGAGAATTCCTTTTTCCTCCTTGCAGTCACCGGAGCTGGTTTGTCACTTGCTTGGGAGCTTTGGGCTCCTTTGGGGAAAACCTGGATTGGATTCTCTTGATGTTGTTGTGGAAACGTTAAAATGGCTTTGCATGGCTTAAAATTAAGAGATTTGTGCTTTATTTTGGATGTGCTCTCTGGGTCCCAGTGGAGGATCTGAAAGCTCAGAGGACTTGGTTTTGTTTAGTTCCAAGGGAATTTGCTCTCGGAGTGTCAGCTGATGTTCTGCTGTGTGCAAGTGCAAGGGGGGATGTTGGTGATGGAGCTCTGTGGTACAGCTGCAGGTGGCAGGACCCCCCAGCCCTGCCCTTCCTCTGGGCAAGGGCTCCTTCCCCTGGGGCTGTGGGTACCTGCAGGCAGGGGCAGGGCGTGTGGGAGCCGTGGGGCACATCAGCCTTTCCCCAGGACCCCCTGGAAAGGGCTCCCAGACACAGCCCTGGCTGTGGGGCAGGGGCTGCTCCTGCCTGAGCAGCTGGAGACTGGTGGGGTATTTTTGGGGGCAACCTCCCCAAAGACCAGTAGTGTTTGCACCTATTTGATTTCCTAGGTGTTCGTTACACACAGGTTGTGCTAAACCAACATGCAATAAAACAATTTGGCACATGAGTATGAGCTCATTATGCATCTGGTTTACGTGGATTTATTCTAAAGCTTTGTGTGAGTGGTTTTTGTTGTGGCTGGTTCTTATATTGATAACTTTGAGTGTTTAAATGTACTTGTGGTATGGCAAACTGATGTGTAGTCTGGTGAGCTAAACTAGGCATTGTGTTTTCTAATACTGTATTCAAAAGTATAATTTTTATTATTTTTTTTGGTAAATAGCATGTGTGTGGAGCTTGTTTTATCATCTTCCTGGACTAAAGCTTGGGTTATTATGTCTTTCTTTTTCCAGTTGTAATGAATGAGTCACTTCTGTTTATAAGGATTTGGTTGTTTACTCTGACAAACCCTTGATAGGAGACACTCGACAAGATCTCAGTAAATCAATTTGTTCAGGATCTATAAGCATCTCATTAGCATTTATTTGCGATGTTCATTGTAAGCTCAGCTGCAGCTGTTGAACACGCTGAATCTCCCAAAGATTTCCAGGATTGTAAGCATATGTTTGGAGCTTGTGCTTTAAGTGGAGGAATTTTCTGGGCTTTTTCCCTCTTTTCACTGCTGCTGTTAACAAAGATCTTTTTGAATGGAACTGCAGGCTCTGTGTCTATAATCTTCCCCATTTCTGACTGCTGAAAGCTTAGCTGGAAAAAACATTATTGCTGGAGTGGCATGACTGAGAGACTATTCTTCTCCCCGCTTTGCTTTTGATTCCCCCATTGCCGGGCGGACAAGGCTCACATTTGAGCTGCAGTTTGGGAAATAATGGTTAAAAGGAGCCGTGAGACTTCACCTTCCCAGCCCGGGGCCGGGTGATGTCACCGAGCACAAAGGGAGGCCGCGCTACCTGCAGCTCCTGGGCTGGGGTTGGCTGTGCAAACCTCACAAAGGGCTCCTTTAGAGGAGCTCAGCACAGAGCTGGGGAGGGACCAGAGCTCGGAGGGAACTCACAGCCCCGGTTACATCGCTCAGGGTTTTACGAGGATAACTCCTTCTGGTTGGCGTTTTCATTTCGCTGACTAGGCTCGAGGGAATGAGACATCCAGTGGAAAAGGAGCCTGTTGAGAGAGTGAAGCACTGCCCAGCCCAGACTGGGGGCAGTGAGGGGTCCCACGGCTGGGCTGGGGCTGGGGACAGCCTCGCTGGAGCTCCTGGCAGTGCCAGCTCTGGGGAAGGAAGGAGCGTGTACAGGATGGTTCTTTCCTGCCCTCCTGCCACAGCACGTGGCCCTGGCTCACTGCAAAGCAGACGTGCCTATCTGACACTCACCCATGATATCGAAATTCCCCTGACTCCCTGCAATTCCTGTCACCCCGTGGCTCACCTTGGCTGAGATAACCCAAGTTGATTTTCCTTTTCAGGCAGGTTTCCTGCTGCTCAGGGAATAGGCTTTAAGAAAACCAGCTCTGTTTCCTACAAGTGGGGATTACATTATTTCACTGTAACCAGTGCACAGTCTGCTGAAGTTCTCCTACAACTGGTCTACACTCCAGCAAGCTGTTTAAATATTATTTTCTAAGTTCCTTTCTTTGTATGGGATCAGAAATGCCATGGCTCATTCCAGCAGCTTGCTTGGAGATTCCTGGTCCTTGTCATCTCTTGCTGGGGTTGACCTCATGTGATCAATAGTTCAGTGGAAATTGATATTGTGTTTTCAGCTTGGCTCAATAATGGATCCATGATCTGGGGAGACTCAAAAAACCACCTGTATAGGATATTCCTTGTGGAAAAAATATTTATGGCTGTGTCAATTATGCTGACAAAATGGTTTAATATGAAGCTTGTGATCTAGAGGTGTAATTGCAGGGCAGGATGGTGAGGGCTGAGTCTGAATGTACAGCTTTGGAGTGATAAGGGAAACATTTATGACTTGGATTGTGTTGATATTCGTTTTCCTGTGGTGTAACACAAAAGAGGATAGCGGAGGACAAAGGGCAGGTGTTCATTTCTTGAACTAATAAAAAAGCGTGCCCTGAACTTCCAGGAATGCCCAGTGTGGGAGGACACTGTCCCTGCTCTCCTTCAGCCCAAGCACCAGAGCAATTTTCCAAAGCCTTCCCCAAGAGTGCCATGTGCTGTCACTCCTGTTCCACTTTGGATCCTCCTCCAGTCAGGAGCCTGCCCATATTCATTCCCTCTTGGTCTTGCACATCCCCTGGCAGTCCCACTCGGTTCCCTGGCATTAGCTGAGAGCTTTTTCCATCCTCTGTGTTGGAAAAATGAATTCTGGTTACAGTCCTGGTCTAACATTGTCTTCCAGACATGCTCTGTGAGTAGTAGCACACCCTGTTCATGGTGATACACTCTATCACCTCTTCTTCTCTATCCCAGTGGTGTTGCCCTCTGTGTATTAAATAACCCACTTTTTGTAAGTCTGATTGCTCATTGTGAAACACCAGAGAGGAGATTTCTCCCACCACCACCCATAAATAACAGAGGGGTGGCCCAAACCAGCCGTGGCACTCGGTGGTGAAGGTGAGCTCAGGAATTGTTCTGTCCTGACACTGGTGTCACAAAAGGGGACTGAATGGCAGGCAGGTGGCTGAAAATGCAGCTTGAGTTTAAATGAAATTTAAGCTTCCAAAGAGCGTAGTGGAGGCTGGTAGGATACGCTAATTGTAGCCTGAAATAATTTCCTTTTTCTTAAGCCCCTTTGTCTTTCTGCAGTAGCTCCACCTCTCCTCCTTTCAAGGTTACCGGTGAGCTGGGAGGAGGAGCTGGCTAATAAGGGGGAATCTGGAGTGAATCAAAGAGAGGGGTTTTGTGTGGTGGCTGAGGGTGAGGGTCTGAGGCAGGTCTGAGCAGTCCTTGGTGAGCTGCAGTTTAACCTTGAAGTGTAGAGTGGGGAAAGAGCTCCCATTTCCCATCTGATCACTTAATGAAGACTCAATTAGATTTTTGGCATAGCATTTAGAGAATGATCTATGAGTTGCATGCAAAATTAATGATATTTAATTTAATCGATGAGATACTGAAGACACCTTAGTCTAATAGTGAGTTTTGGCCATGTTAATAACCTTTTCCCTCTGAACTAAAAGCACATATGCAAATGTAACGAGCTGCCCTTGTGCCGTTCCCAGCTTGGTGCTTGGGTGTGAGCGTGGCATCTGCTGGGCTCTGGGGCTGGTTTTGGTGCTGAAGGAGCTTGGGAGGGTTTGTTGTGCCCCGTGGTTGTGGGGCCTGGCTTTTCTTACGTGTTGCAGACAGAGCCATCACTACGGTGCCCTTCTGTATCCTGTGGTCCTGCAGTGTAGCCCCAGATTCTCCAGTATCTCCACATAATTATCCTTCTCCAGATCACTGATTAAATACTGTGTGCTAAAAGCAGTTGGCCTAGATTGCCAGTTTAGAATAGGTGGCACTGGAATTCAGTGTTGCCTTTGTCTCTGTTTATTTCAACTGTTGCACAGGTGAGATGCAACCCAAGTTCATTTCCCCAGGTTGAACTCAGGCCAGAAGTGGCCCAGGGCCAGCACAGGGAGTGCTGAGCAGATTGATGAGGAGCTGGGACACTGTAACAGGAGAATTAATTTGAATGCCAAGGTGGATCTAATGCCATTATTGGTTAAGTCTCAAATGATCTCGTCTATGCTTTATCAAAACCCAGGGATTTGTCAGCTGCCCCCTTGATAGGTCTGCTTAATTTGTGCTTTAGACATCAGTGTGGACATCCATTTGCAGAGCTGTGCTGCTGTGCATGTTTTCATATATGAGTATATAAAAAAAAGTATTAACTCAGTGTAAGATGATTATTAAATGCTTGTCTTTGGGCTGTGTACACCCAATGAAGTGCATCTGAGCTGGCTCGGGGTGCCCAGATTTGATATTGTTATGTAATGTCTCATTTCCTGGGATTCCTGACACACTTCAGCCCGTGGCTCGCTGGGCTCTGGCCCATCTGCCTGCCCTGCTTGGGGTTCCTCTGGTTTTGTTATTGGCACAAACTCTTGTGCCAAATATTTATCATTTCCCTCATCATCAGCCAGGGTAGGGCATGGAGTCAGCCCTGCATGTGCTGGGCTGGAGAGGTGCTGTTAGAACTGAAACTGCCAAGGGTGGAAAAATGGGAATAATTTCCCCCTCCCGCTCTTACTTTGTGTTCACAAAGATGAAAACAACTCCTATACACACAAGCCATGTATATGAAAACTCTGAGAGGCAAAGTAATTACATTTTAATATTGGCTGTCAGAAATCTCTGCTGCAGAGAAACACTAATGAAATAGAGGCAAAGCATCTTACTTTCCTTAATATTCTGTGATTTATATTCCCTGTGATGTGCAAGCAAGGTAGTGGTGTGCAAGGGAAGGAGGTCCTCAGCACTGCGTGGTACTGAGTGAGGCAAAGCCAGAAAATCCAAGGAAAACACCGACTTAACAGGTTTTGATGTAAAAACACAGTGAACACACTCAGGTCCTATTTGGATTTGCAGAATTGAGCTGTTCAAGTGCATCACCTCCGAGATGCTGCCTCTTGTCACGAGCTCCCAGCTCAGTTTTCCCCCTGTCCCTCCTAATCCCATCTGTAGCAGGGGATGTTCCTGTTACGGAGCCCATACAGCGATTTCACATGCTCTTGTCTGGGACTTTTTCACGCTTGACAGTGACAGGAGTGCTTGGCTCTCCTAGAAAGCTGCATTTCACCCCTTTTAGGACTGAAAGGAGGTTGTTCAGCAGCTCTGCTTTCTGCTTGTAGATCTTAACAAAAAAATACCCCACCAAGAAAAATCAAACAGAAAACCCCACCACACATTATATGACAATTTCTCTCTTGGAATTTTTTTTTGTTGTTTAAAAAGTGTAAATTACCCTGCTAGAAAACAGAGCTTCCCCTTTGTGATAGTCATCGTGTGCTGTGAATTACTTGAAATAAAGCTTTTTTTATCCCCTTAAACATGGCTTGGAAGTGCTAATAGCAGACTTACCAGGGACCACAATCTAATTATGTGATTATACCGTGATTGAGGTAGGTTTGGGTTAGGAGAGTTTCTCAGGAGAAGGTTGCACAGGCTATTTAAATAAAACCTCGGAGCGGACAGGGAAAATGAGACCAAAGGAATTTTTAGCTCTGTGATGGTGTCAGGGGTGCCCTGCGGCTCCGAGGGCTTGTGGCTTTCTCTGGAAGGGACAAATTACAGCAGGAGTTCTGAAAGAACCTGGGAAAAGCTCTGCTGTAACATCTTCTGGAACCGTGTAAATGGCTTTAGATTTTAATGCAGTTCTATCGATGTGTAGTATTTAAAATATTGTCCTGCCCCTCACCTGTCTGAACACCTGGAAGGTGGGATTTCCAGAGTGTGGGTGTGCTGTGTCCTCCTCCCTGCTCCAAAGTGTGGTGGCTGATGGACCAGGCACTTTGTGTAGCGTTTACTGCAGGATTCCTCAAGAATGGGCTTTCCTAATGTTGCCATTATTGTGGCTTTGTGCTGCTTCCTCTTACTTTGGGACTTCAATTTGTAGATTTAGCTAAAGCTTACAGTTATGATATATCAGAAGTGTGAAGGATCTAGAGGAGCTGGGCAGGCTGGGCAGGCTCAGCCTGGAGAAAAGGAGGCTCAAGGGGACTTTCTCACTCTCTGAACTCCCTGACAGGATTTGGGAGCCCGTGGGGGTCGGGCTCTGCTGCAGGGAACAAGGGACAGGGTGAGAGGAAATGGCCTCAAGTTGTGCCGGAGGAGAGTCAGGTCGGACATCAGGGGGAATTTCTTTATGGCAATGGGGTCAGGCATTGGAAGGGGCTGCCCAGGGAGGCGCCCAGGGAATGACTGGATGTGGCACTCAGAACTCTGGGCTGGGGGACAAGGTGGGGATTAGACACAGGGTGGGCTTGGTGACCTTGGAGGGCTTTTCTGACTCAATGATCCTGTGATTCTGGGAAATGAAATAATGGAAGCTGGTCTGGGGGTATGTATCTCACATTCTGGCTTTGTATGCTCACACACTCCCCTGTTGTTGCACATCCTGGAGAAGCCTAAAGCTTGGCTGACACTCACCTGAGCTAAGTGGACCTGCCTGGGTGAACTCCAGAGGTCTCTTCCACAAAGATCTGCACTTTAGGAAGTATTACCATCCCAAATGGTTATTTTGGGCAGTAAGTTGCCAGGTATTTCGTGTCTGCTGCCCAGGCAGGTTGAAGAGCTTTTAGTCAGGTGAAGGTGAATGTTTCTCTTGTGACAACACTCTAAATGTGGTTACAGTGTATGAGAATTGGCAGAAGTGTTGAGTTGTAAATACTTTGTGGCCTGCCTTTACCTAGAAGGCCTGCTCAGTAGCTCACACTTAGGCAATCCCCAGCCAGGTAAGTCTTTGCATCTTAAGAACTGAGCCAGCAGAGCCCAAGCCAAGGAGGGAACCAGCACAGTGTGCCCAGGTTTTGTGAGCCATCTGTCACACGTCTGAGACTTGTCAGTGTTGCAAACAGGTATTGCTCTGTTTCGGTGGAGTTGTTAGTTCCTTCTAGGGTTCTGTTGCCATAATTAGTCAAATTAATATTTCATCAGGTCTGTCTGTTTGTTTAACAGCTTAGAAATGAAGTTGTGTGAATGGAGCACTGTTCTCTGACATGATGCACAGACTGCAGTGCTGGCTCCTCTTTGGGTGTTATTATTTCAGCTGAAAAATTGTGCTTCATGTTGAGCAGAGCAAAACCTTGTCCTGGAGCCTTTCAAATAACCAACAGGGTGTCAGGTGCATGTCAATCCATCCAGGACCAGCTGGAGCAGAGCCACCAGCCCCAGGGAGGCAGCATCCAGAGCTGTGCATCCCATTTGGGGCTCCCCAGTCTGGCAGTGCCAGACTTTATTGAACTGAGCTGTTCAGCCTTAGGAGAGGTTCCTAAAAGGGGGTTATCCTGGAGATGGAGCCAGGCTTCTCCTGGGGATGCATGGCAGGAGCTGGGGCTGTGGGTGAACAGCCTGAAACAACCCACCACCTGAGCATTCCTAAAGAGCACATCTCCCAACTGGATCTAGGGTGTGCACCAAATCCTGCTCTCCTTAGTCAAATTAGTGTTCAGGGCGTTTTATGTGTTTACTGAGACTGAGGTGAGAACTCTTACAGTTATGGGGAAGTCAGGATAAAAGGAATATAAACAAATTCCTTCTAATGATGAGCTACAAATTTGCTTTTCTTTAGCATTTCTGTCTTAGTCACTCATGTAATACCCATCTCTCTATGATCATTTAGTTAATATATGCAATATTTGTATTTCCACTGTTATGTAAGTTCTTTTGAAACATCCTTTCCCACTTTGAAATAATCTGTCTTATAAATGAACAGATAAAGCTGTTTTTTCACTGCACATCTATAAAACATTTGCAAAGCTAATACTTGCAAATGTTTTTGCTAATATATTTGCAAAGCCATAGTTGGGCTTTTTACTCCACTCTGACAAAAGCTGCGCCAATCCAAGCTCCAGTGGGGCCTGGGAATTGGGGAGGTGAGTGCAGGGAACAGGGCAGATGAAAGGAGCCTGTGCCATTCATTTGGGCTGAGACAGCACCCTGGGTAAGGCTTTTCAGGCTGGGCTTGGGGCTCCTTTGGCTGCCCTTTGAGCTGAGCTCAGGTGGGCAGGCCATGGCATTGAGATCCATTACTGTGCCAGGGGTCAGACAGCCCCACTGCTGTCTGGGGTGGTACAGGGATGTCACTGTTAGCCTGGGCCTTCCCTCGCCCCTCTTCTTGGGAGGTAACTGCCCACCACCTTTGCAAAAAGGAGACCTTGGGAATCAGGAGTTAAACTGAGGCCTTGGCTCCTTTTCTTGTAGCTTTCCTTGGCTTATGAAGAGCTCAGGACCAGATTAGTAGGGATCTGTTATGGAAAAATGTCAGCTGGGTAAAATAACTGCACTGCAAAGTTACCATAAAGGATTAGTGCAATTAGGGTTTCTTATAGATCTGGTTTGAATACAGATATGCTGCTAATAGGCTGCAGTTCCCTTCCTGAAGTATGGCTGCTGGATTTCATATATAAAAATAAGAAACAAAACTCCAGTAATTTGCTCTACCCCACGTACGTTCACTGCACTTGAAATAATTAAGTTGCAGGCAATAAAACTTGGGGATATTTTGGGTTTTATTGCAGATCATGCCTGTGCATTTCATGATGAAGGGGCAGTCACATTTGCAGATGCTTCGTTGGGGAGGGAGTGCTGGGCTGGGCTGTTCCAAACCCACAGCACACACTGAGTGTTCCTGACTGTCCCCAGCCAAGCTGGGTAAAGGGCATTACGTGTTTGCAGAGTTCACAGTGAAGAGGATGACAAAAATGTTTGAAATTTGTGAAATGGGTTTGTTGTTGAGATGGCACCAGTGGGGAGTTTCATCCACTGCTCGAAGTAACAAACAGTAACTTGAAGGAGCTGCTTTCTTGGTGGGCACCAGTCAGGGATGCTGATTCTTGGCTTGTTCTTGGCCACTGTTCAAATGTTGCTCATTTGTGACTGGTTATCCTTGCCTTTTTAATACCTGATCTAGATATCAAATTTTAATTTCTCCTTCCGCAAATATATCTGCATTCTTAGCAGTTCTGGGTCTCCCAAGTATTCCTGAACTCTGGTGCAGTAACATTCTGATTTATAAGCCATATTAGGTATTATTTTGTGTATGGCTGATTCATTGATGATGCTAATAAGATGTGGCTGGTTGATGTTTTTGATGGGTCTTACAATTTTTAAATACTTGTCTTAAGAATAATAGAGGTTTGAAAGATAACAGTTATGGAGGTCAGTGCTGGGTGAACATGGCTATACATGTAATGTGTAATACAATTTTTATCCAGGTTGTGTGTGTGGATAAAGTTTGTGTCTGAGAGGCAGATGTAAATATAAATCAAAAATTGGGAGAAGGCTGCAAGCACAGAGTGGTGTGTGCTGGATGTGGGCATGTGCCTGGGCTACAGAGTCAGGGACTTGACTGGAAGACAGCTCTTTCACTGATGCCAGTGGGCATCTCTGAGGGCTTTATCTTCACACTGAACAGCAGGTTTGAGGTGGGGCTCCTCACACTCAGCAACCCTTCTGCTTGGGGAAATCCAAGACAGTTGGTGAGACCCCTGGTTGCTTCTGATTTCCTCAGGTTCCCTGGTTATTATCTTGGTGCTGGTGTGGCTGGAATGTGCCACAGTTTTCTGTGTCACCTGAGGGCACCTGTTGCATCTGTCCTTGCTGTGACTGATGTGCCTGCCGTGCTGCTCTAGGTGTTCCTGCAGAAAGAGTCTCAGTTCTGAGCTCCCTACTTGGCCAGCTCACATTTACCAGAGTGGTGTAATGACTTACATTTGTGGGGGGTCTGTTTTTATTGCAGCTCCATTTACCTGGGGGGTTAAACCGTGACACCACATAATGAACACTGCCACAGATATCGAATCCTGTGGAATAGAAAAATGAGTGTAAATATGCTTTTAAAATAAGATTCTCAGTAACATTGTACTGTGTGTATAGTAGTGTGTGTGTGCATCTTTTCCTTACCTTCCTGCTGTTCCCATTTCTTCACTAGTGTCCTCTAAGATCAATGAAATCCTCATTACCACATTGCTCAGGTTGTTATATTTTTATATATTGTGGATCAATAGTGTGGTCGGACAGTGGCTGGTAGGAAACCAGAGAGGAAAAGGGGCTGTACCATTAGCTATGCTGAGCCTGCAGAATTTACCAATCATCCTGATCTTCCCACATCAGCCCCCTAAATTAGGGACCCTCGGGTTGGATGCTGAAGTTGTGTCTCTTGGCCCTCTGCCCTCCAGGGCAGCTCTGAGGTGCTGGCAGAGCTTGCTGGTTCTTTTCCTCCTAGAGCTGTGGGAACAAACCCCATCTGTGGCTGGGCTGCCAGGGAGGTTGTGGGCAGGTTTCTGGTGTGTGCCCTGCTCTGGGTGCTGCCCAGCCTCTGCTCCCACTGTCCTGCAGGGACAGGACAGCACTCGGGGCTCAGGGAGGAGGATTCCTTTTGCTCTGATCCAGTGTGGCCCTTCTGCTGTTCCCAGCTCCTCTCGGATATTCCTCCCCTGATCCAACATTACAGGTGTTTGTAAAGAATTTTTTCCTTTTTCATGAAGTGTGACAGAGGTCTCTGTCTTCAGAAAGACAGTGGAAATGATGTTCAGCAACTTCTCCTTTGATTTGTGCAGCTTTTTCTTCATGTTCATCCCTTTCTTCTCTTTAAGCTTCCCATGGAAACCAAGGAGCTTTTTCCCCCTCCCAATGTTCCTTCCTGTGTGCCTTTTTTTAACTGTTGGACACACCCCCCCACACACAAACACTTTCTAACAGCATCCCCCTGCCCTTCCCACTGGTCCTGTGAGCATCCCTTGGCCTGTCCATGGTCACCCTGAGCTGTGCATTGAGGTGGCCTGGGGGAAGGAGATCCTTCACTCAGAGCAGCTCTTGGCTCACCAAACTCCAACTGCATTTGTTCTCTTGGGTGCACCATGACCTTGTTGGTGTTGGAGGAGTTCCTTTACCCTCCCTGCACAGCTCTTGGATGCTGCAGCGTGTTTACTCTTGGGAAATATTTGAGTAATTGGCTTCAGCAAATAATTCTCTTTGTGATGTGTGGGGATTTTTTTTCTGTATTTATATTCTCAACCATTTTTGAAGTACCAGATTTCTGTCTGAGGCGAGGACTCTGCTCCTTCATTATCTGGGCTTGGTTTGCAAACCAGCAGGGAGTCTCCATAGGGAGCTAAATCCTCTCCTAACCCTGGTGAGGGTTTGGGGAGCCAGTTCCCCAGGTCTGAGCACCCAGAGCCACAGGAGAGCATTGGATGTTTGAGTGGAGCCCAGCCAGGGGGTGAGCAGGGCAGGAGGGAGGGATCTCTCTGTGCTGGGTGCAGGGTGTATTTTAAACCTCACCAATGGGTTTGCTGTTTCTTCTTAACCCTTCAAAAACCACTCTTTGTTTCACATCTCTGAAGAGGGAGATTCTATGCCTGAGTGCTTGGAAGATGGAACTCCAGGAGAGGAAACCCATGACTCCAGGAAAAGATGGGAATTCCTCTCCACCTGCTGTAACAACTGCAGCATTGTCAGCAGCCAACATCTGGGAGCTATTTCTGGGGAAAAGTCAAAGTGCTTTTGTTCACTGTGAGGAGCAGAAGGATGTTTTCTGCCTTTTGTAGGTGTCTTTACAGTGCCCTCTAGTCAACTTGTGGAGAAGTGCTGGAGGGATCTTTTCTCAGCCCAGCTGCAAAAAGTAATGAAAATGGTCACTGGAAGAATGAAAAGTTAACTAATTGAGCTCTGGTTCCCTGGGACCGGGGTGCTTTTGGAAGGAGGCATTGCTGGTATTAAAAACTGATAGTTTCTTGAAATGCCAGAAATGGCTTTGGTAATTCCAAAAAACAAAGAAGCTGGATAAAATCCTTTAAACTCTCCTCCTGGAATGGTTAGGAGAAGGAATTTTGCAGTTAGGGTGTTCAGAGAAGTTCCTGCATTGGCTTAACTCAAACATATGGGGTTAGGTGGTCTGACTTGTTTCCTTTGGTTTTTAAAAGTAAGATGGCCTTGAAAGATGTTCCTTGCAGAAGGTGAGAGGTTTGTGGGATGCAGTTCCCAGCTGTGAGTTCTGTAAAACCCAAGGATATTTTTAAATGACCTGAAGGAAATCCACATTTTTGGTCTTAGTGGTTCCAAAGGGCTTTTTTTCCTCGCTCATCAGGAGGACTCAAAAGCACACCAGGGCTTGATTTTGAAGCATGGCCAGTAGGCACTTTTCTGTTTCCTTTTTTGTGGGCTGCAGGTTTGAGGAAGATGAATAAATCCCTTTGAGTGGGCATCTGCGCAAGCTATGGGGAGCATCTCCCTGGTGGGGATCTGTTTTGGGACATTCTGTCCCTGAGCAGGGGCTCCAGAGGGTCCTGTTCCAGGGTGCTGCTCAGGAGGAGCTGCTGCCACCTTCCCCTGTCGTTTCCCAAGCTGTGTGGGGCTGCACCCCGCAGAGAAGGGGCTGTGTCTCAGCATGGCAGGGTTGGTGGCTGAGGCAGCCCTGTCACAGCACCTGGGACAGCTCAGGACCAGCACTGGAGTTAGTGCAGTCACTTCCATCTGATCCAAAGGCAGGTGACAATGTCCAACTCCCTCGAGGCGCTGGAGAGGCCGTGGAACTGAACACCAGATAAATGCATCTGCCAAGACATCTGATACTGCAGATTACAATCTGTGTTTGGATTTGGCTGTTGATCATTATCTTGTTTTTCTTGCCATTATTTAATAATATATGAGGAGATGGTATCACTTACAGAGGGAGTGGCTGCAGTAGATGCAGTGGTGCTTCCTTTCAGTGATTTACTGCAGGCACACTGGGGGCTGTTGGAGACTTCTGAATTCTATTTCTGCACACTTTTCTTAATGGGCTGATTTTTTAAAACATAATTTTGTGCCTGAGGTCCATCAGGAAGGTCAGTTAAGATTAAGTCAACATAATTTGTTATTTAACAAGTGAAAGGTAACTGGAAATACAAGCAAAGCTGTAAAAGCAGCATTGCAAAGTGTGGTTTGCTTTGCTTGACTTGGTTCTTTGTTTCCTGGCCACTGTCTGAAAGGCAGGGATGCTCCTGACTTCCTGAGGCCAAGTCTTGAAACATATTGTCTCTTTCTAGGGTGTAGTGATTGCTGTAATTATGGTGACTATTGATTTTTGTGCTCTTGTTGGTACATGGTGTCAAAGATCTTCTCAACTTGGTAACATCAGAGAATGAGACTGGTTTGGGTGGAAGGACCTTAAAGCTCATCCAGTCCCATCCCCTGCCATGGGCAGGGACACCTTCCACTGTCCCAGGTTGCTCCAAGTCCTGTCCAACCTGGCCTTGGACACTTCCAGGGCTGGGGCAGCCACAGCTTCTCTGGGCCCCCTGTGCCAGGGCCTGCCCACCCTCCCAGGGAAGGATTCCTTCCCAGCATCATCCCAGGCTCTCTGTCCCATGGGGGTCTCAGGCCAGCCCCATCCCTCATGGGCCAAGAGGAGCCTGGGGCACCACAACACTCGCAAACATCACTCCGAGCCCACAGCTCCCAACAGCACCGGGGCAGAGATGAGTAATTCCTTCTGATGAATATCCCTGTTATGGTGTGTTAAATCATCCAAGGAGCAAATCTGCGTGTGTGGAAGGAGAAAGGAATCCACCAAGTCTGGGAAAGTTGAGATTTATACAAGGCATTACTTATCTTACAATGTTACATCACTTGCTCTCCCAGGTTCCACTGTCAGCCTGCTGCTGGAATTATGGGAGTACAGCAGGATTTATGCTGTACCTCTGCAGGCAGGGCTAGCTCTTACACTTCTGCCTTTTTTCCTTGATGCTTAAGTGCAATATAATTTTCATCCTGTATAATGTGTGGCTTGCAGAGTCTTTGTAAAGAAGGAAATGAAATGGTGTTCAGAGAACACAGTTTAGAAATGTGACCTTGGTTTTTGAGGATGGTGGACTTGCCACCCCCCTTGGCTGGGCTTTGGAAGTGTTTTGTAAAAAGTCAGATCCTAAGGGTGTTTGGTTGACTGGTGTATTTTGCTGTTACATGCAGTTTAATTTGGTCTAATTAATTTTCTATCCCCTATAAGGGAAAAATGTAATATTAAGCAGCGAACATACCTTTGTGTAAACATTGGTTCCACTGTGGGATATTGTAATATCACAGATAAATTTTGCTCATTGGGGAGTGCAGAATGTCTCCACTGTTGTCAAGGGGAAAAAAATTACCACTCTGGTAATATTTACATTTTATTTAGAGATTACACACGTGGCAATTTGCCACAATAGATAATGTGCTCCTTAGCAATGAATGTGTGAGCAAAGCCACAGTTCCTTGGGAGCTGTTCCAGGAGCCTGCAAGGGGTGGTGTGGGGAGCATCTCCAGCTGAACCACCTGTGGCTGATTCCTGCAGCCCTTCCTGTGATGGGCTGGGTTAGGAAGGGCACGACACAGTGGTTTTAGGATTATAGGGGCTGTTGGGAACGGTGAAATTCTGGTGAAAAGCCTTTTAAAAGGGCAATCCTGCAGGAAGAGACCTTGGAGCTTTTATCATTGGCGTGCAGTATGTGAAAAGGGCCCTGTGGGGATTTTTCTGCACTTGTGTGTCCTGAGTAAACCTGTATGAGCTGTGTCTCACTCCCAGCCTGGATGACACAGGAAACTCTATTTGTTACCTTTTCACACCACTTAAAAGTTGGAAAAGGGAGAACGAGATCAGAGTTCAAAACTGCTAAACTTTCTTTGGAAGGAGGAAAAATTTGGAGGAGCCAAGTGCAAGTTAATAGAGTTAGGCAGAAATAATCAGCTAGTCAAACATTAAATGGGAAAGGACAGGCCTCAGAGCAGCTTCTGAGAAGAGGCTGAGGGATTGTGGCCGTGGGGGGATTACAGATCGATGGAGTCGGCGTGTTGGGCTGTGCCAGCCCAGCCTGTGTGGGGGGAGCACTGGGGAGCTTCCAGGGCTCTGAAATTACCCCATCCGTGCCTGGCCCTGGCCCTGTCTGTGCTGGGTCACTCCTCCTGTTTGGGCACAGCTCAGTCCCTGCCACTCATCTGGGGGGAAACCCACACCTGGTGGGGATGAGTGAGGTGTAACTGTTCCTGTTTCCAGGCAGGAGGATAAACTTGTCTGGCTTTTCTCTGAACTTCTGGGGCTGGTATTAGTAGCACCAATGTTGTAAATAAAGTGTTGTACTTGCCTAGGTATGGTCACCCCGCAGGGGTAAGGGTGTGCCAAGAGGAGGTCTCCCTCCTCAAAAGACGTCTTTTCCATCCTAAATAATGTGGCTTCTTTGAACTGAGTAACCAGTAGGTTGGTGGAGTGGGAGAAGCGGCTTGTTGGCAGAAATAGAAGAAATAGAAAGTAGAAATAGAAGTTTATTCAGGTCAGGTCAGTACAAACTCTTGTGCTGGATTGAGGCTTGCAGGTGGTCTGAGCTCTGCTGGGTGGGGGTGTCCAGAGTGCCCTGACCCTGAGCTGCAGGTCCTCAGAGACTGGGGCTGCAGAGGGCTCACTTCTGGGTTGACTCCCTGTGAGGTGGGACACAGTTATTTACCAGCCCTTCACATTTTTTACCCTCTGCTTTCCAAGCAGGAGCTCAGTAGTGCCCTGAGGTGAAATAGGTTGTGCTGTGTCTTCACAGGGCTCTTGGCAGGAGTTTTTTATGTGACCTGTGAAATGTGGCTGAAAACATGCTTCCTGTTCTTCCTCAAAGTCTCTCATCCCTTCTGTGCTGCTCTTCCTTCTTGGGGTGCTCTCTTGGCATCCTCTGCAATGCTCTTTCCTTGGGCACCTTGTTGCTTCCAGGACAAGGAGGATCTTACCCCATCCATGGGTTTGATCTGCTCCGTCCTGCACCAGAGCCAGACAGGGCAAACAAAAAGCTGGCGTTGCCCTTTCAAAGGCTGCCTGGGTTTTATTTGGAAAGCCAGAGGAAAACAAACTCCAAAGACTGTATTTTATTCTCTTAGGGATCTGGATCTGTATGGGAAAAGTTTACACAGTCTTGTAATCAACGGGGAAAAAAGGTCGATAGCTTTTGCCTTGGAAAAGGCAGGGGCTGCAGGGGTGAATCTTTAAGTTAAAAAAAGACCTTTAGGTTTTGGGGGCACTGGGAGATACTGAAGTGATAAACAGGTTAAAGATTTTCCTGCTGTTCGTGAGTCGTTTCTCTCTCATTTGATATGAGAGCTGAAACTCGGGACTGCAGAGAGGGAAGAGAGAACATCCACACACAGGTGTGGTTGTGCAGACCAGAGTAATGCGAGCAGTTCCTGGAAATTCTGCGGTTTGGGGTTTTTTTGGGGTTTTTTTGTGGCCTCAGGAAAGACAGTGTCAAGGATTCCAACCTAGCAGGTCTCCAGTCCAAGGGTGACACTGTCACTAAGGAAATGTCACTCTTTCTAGAATGTTTTCCCTTATTTCCTCTTTGAATGCTTGAACGTGAAGGAGCATTTGAATGATATCAGCTCCCAAAGCATAATTTATCTGTTGTTTCTTTCTCACCACTCCTGCCTTATCTCCATGAATTCTGAGTAGCAGGGACAATAGGCTGAGGAAGTGCAGGAGGGCTGGAGTCCCTCTCTGGGGAAGCTGGATGCTCTTTGGGGACCAGAGACTCTGTGTAGCTCAGTGATAGAGGGAATCATATCAATTTGTTAATTAAGGTCATTGTAGAAGGTAAATCCAATTTTAAGAAGCCCACAAACAACCAGGCATCTGAAGGAGCTGCAGAACTTCAGGACGGGCTTTGTTTGCAAGGGAAGGACACCTTCATAGCTGTGCTTTTTCTCAAACCCCACAATTATTGTGTGACTTCATGAAACAAATCATGTTATTAAATGCATAGTTGTCCTTAAGATGGTCATAATATACTTCAGCATTTCTTTATCGGCCATAATGTGAAAGATTATATAGTTTTGAGATGGGTACAGGAGGGGAGCCTTGGTGTTATTTCTCAGCTTGGCTTTCAAAGCCAAGGCTCCATCTTCCCTCTTCCCAGTTTAATGCTGATGTGCAAAACTGTTCTTCCCTGGAAGAATTTGTCTTCTGTTTTCTCTGGATGATTAAGTTAAGACAAGTCAGAGTGATATTGACAGCCAGTCTTTCTGCTTGACCAAATACACCAGAAAGACAGTAATTAAAATTCACTTCTTAATGCAAAGGAGATGTTAATTATAGAACTCTGTTGGGAATAGTTAAAATGGAAAAGTAATCATGTTTATCCTGGACTAGAATGGATGTAAAAAATGCTTTGTGGCACTTCCAAGATATGTTAAACTCAGAATTGGAGAACCTTTCTCTTGAGGCCTGGATTATTGCTGATGATTGCTAATCTCTGTTACACAAACCAAAGAACTGCACTGCTCTGAGTGGCACCCACCCCAAAAAGACCCAGAGCAAAGCCTCAAGAGTGCACTGCGTTGCCATGTGAGCAGGAGAAATGAGTCTTAGGGATGAAAATGTCTTGAAACGTGCGAGTGTTTGACTGTTATGCAAAAGCAGACAGATTGAGCTGGTTTTAATCTATTCAGAGAGAGGAATTTGGGTGCAGCGATGGTTCTCATGCTCCCTGCGGGTCCTCGGGAGCAGATGTGGAAAGCTAACCCGAACCTTCTGTCCCCCAGGGCCCCCCGTGAGGACCTTCACCCCCTTCTACTTCGTGGTGGAGCCGGCGGACGTGCTGTCGGTGCGGGGGGCGCCCGCCGTGCTCAACTGCTCGGCCTTCTGCGACACGGCCCCCCGGATCGAGTGGAGGAAGGACGGCACCTTCCTCAACCTGCTGTCGGACGACCGGCGGCAGCTGCTGCCCGACGGCTCCCTGCTCATCCACAGCGTGCTGCACTCCAAGCACAACAAGCCCGACGAGGGCCACTACCAGTGCGTGGCCAGCGTGGACAGCCTGGGCACCATCGTCAGCAGGACTGCCAAGCTCACCGTGGCAGGTAGGGCTGGGCTGGGCCTGTGGGGCTGGGGGCATGGATGGGGTGCCCTGCCCTTGGACGGGGGTGCTGTGCCCTTGGCAAAGAGGGAGGAGCTCTCCAGCAAAGGAAAGGGTGGTTGCAGCAGGTGTCAGGGGAACTGGGACCGAGCATCTCACCAGCTGCATGTTGGTTTGTTTGCTGCTCATCAAAGCAGCTCAGTGTGGGGGTGTTTCTCAGGAGATGCAGGGAAGAAATAACTGGATTAAGAAAAGTGGCAGGTGGCTGTAATGAAAATGAAGGTTTACCACAGCTTAGGAGGGGCAGAAAAGCAGAGTTTTGCTTGCTTTATGTATAAAGAACCTTAAAATAACTTGTTGTACTTCCATGTTGAGATTTCTATGCTCTCTGTTGTAAAACATTTGGGACGCTCCTCACAGCAGGGTGTGCAGTCCCAACAGGACTGGGAGACAGAGAAGGGAGTGCTGGGGGGTTGTGGTTTTTTGGTCCTTGAGGATCAGCTGTGAACGAGGAAGTTTGAAAAGTGGCCAAGCCAATGCTTAAAGTTTTCCATGAAAAAGGCCAAGTTGTAACCTCAGCCTTGGTGTTCGGTGTAACCTTCAGACTCGACTGGTGAGAGGTTTTATTTAGGGATAGAAGGCAATAAGGGAGTGAAGTTTGCACATAAAAATCAAGGTTATGACTGGGGAAAGTGGTCTGTTTTCAGTCATTTGCTTCGATCTCAGGGGGTGTCAGACTGTGTGTGCCTTGTAAATGCATAACTGGTAATTACCGAGGAAGAGTGAGCCTGCAAAATCCAACCAAAAGGGAAAGAAAAGGTAAACTAAGGCACTGTAACTAACAAAAAAAAGCCTATGAAGCAGTTTTCCTTTGTTTCTCTAATGATGTTTGCCAGCCTTTTTCAAACAGTTTTTTTTTCTTTGCTTAATAAATGTCTCGAGGTAATGAATTCTTCCTGACTGGGGCTCCGGCGTCTCCCAGAGCTGCTGCTTCCCATCGTTTATATTCTGATGTTGTTCCCATTAACGTGGCTTGTAGCATTGTTGGGAAACATCAGCAGTGTCAGAAACAAAAAAATGGGGGTTTTATACCTTAAAGGAGTGACTTGGAGAGTCTCTAAATGAGGACTATGTTTCCGAGCTCCTTGCAATGCAGGCAATAAAAGCAGTTCCCACACGCCTCTCCCAGCCATTCCCACCTCCCTGCATTGCTGCTGCTGTCGGGATCCATTCTGTTGCTTTCCACATGAGCTCCCTCAGCCTCCTGCCTCTCTCATCAGGCTGAGATGATCATTAGATGGGGTTAATGGGGTTAAAAATGAAGGTAAGCCAAAATGCCTTCCAAATTTTCACTTCCATTTTGCAGTGTCTGTGATGTGGAAGGTACTGTTTTAATTGACCGTCTCTAAAATGATGGAATTTCCAAGAGCCTTTTAGTGCTTGAAAAAGCCCCAAGAGCCTTTTAGTACTTTAAAAAACCCCACAACAAACAGCTCTGCAGTGGTGGTGAGTTTTTGTAGAAGAGTCTTTGCTGGAAAACAGAACACATCTAGTCTAACCCAGGGCAATATGGATCTTTCCCACACAGCTGCTTGTCCCTTTGACTCCTGTTGGCCTGACAGCTGCATTATAAGGTTATTGATCAGTTCCCTGCAATAAAAACTGTACTTTTATTGTTCAGAACTGGAGGAAGTGCTCGTGACACATGTTCTGCATTGCCTTATGCCATCCTGCCCATCAGAAACATCTTCTGGCTGCCCTGTGCAACCTCTTCCTGCTGCTCCAAAAGCTCGGGCAGACGTGGGGTGTGAATTCCCATTTACCAACCCAGTGCAGTGCCAAGAGCTGTGCCATACTACCCTGCATTTAATCCTGCACTTGGGGAAAGTGTGGTTTGGTTGCTGAAGGCTTTGGAATAAGTGATGGAATATTTAAATTCTGGTTTAATGGTTTTGGTTTTCTTGGCCTCATTTGAATCCCTCAGCTTTAACAGTGGTTTTTCATATTCCTTCCCACCCTCTTTGTTTTAATTGGAAGCTTTGGGCTGTGGTGAGTGTGGGGATAGTTCTCATACTGAGGTCCTCTCCTTGGCCTCTGAATTCCAGTGGGAGGGAGATAATTCCCCTCTTAATGGTGTGTTGGGTTCCTATGGTGTGTGTGGGGCTGCCATGCACCTGGTGGCTTTAACAGGGAATTGTATGGAGTGTGGGTTGCATCTTTGAACAGCTTCTTACTCATTAAATAACTTCACTGCCTGAAAGTGGCAGTTCTGGTGAGTCATATGGGCCAGGGCAAGGGAAATCCAGTAAAAACACGTTGTGTTCCATCATTTAAGTGAAGGGGTACAGGGCTGGAGTTTCTAGGTGTTGTTTTCCCCAAGAGGCAGTGGGTGATGCTGAGCAATTCCTGAGTGCTGCAGGATGGCCAGGCTGCTACACTGGGATCAGCTGCTCAGATGGTTGACAGGACACTCTGTATGTTTGAGTTTGATGGATCTAAAAGGTTTGGATGTTGGAAGCTGAAGCTCTCCCCTTGTGTAGGGTGACTGTCCCCAACCTCAGGGGGACTCTGAGGTGACAGAGGGGCTCTGGGACCCCCTGTGGGGAGAACTCAACCCCTGTGGGTGCTCAGACAGGGACTGCAGGAGTGTGACAGATGGACTGGTTTGGTTTCCTGCCCCAGCTCCTGGGCTGGCAGTGCTAAGAAGGTGTCTGGGCAGGGCAGGGATGGTGGCAGGGCAATAAGGTACTTTTCAAGAGCCTTTTCTGTGGGTGAGAATCCATGAGAAGCTTTTACCCACTGTGGTTTTGGAGAGGTGAGAATCAGTTCCAGTGGCAACTGGGACTCCTAAAGAAACTCATCTTTGCCACCTTTAGACTTAAAAAACATGTCAGAGATGTGAAAAAATACTACATCTTGAAGAATATTGAATTCAGCACTTGAGTTGGTGTGTGACTTGACTTTGTGTGCTGCTACCCCTCAGTTGTGAGGTGTTTGTGTTCTACCAGACTGCCAGGAGTGAATCTGTGATTTCTAAGGAGCTGCAAACAGCAGGGAGTGTGCTGGTTGTCTCTGGTGATCAGCAGTTTCAGGTTACCTGTATCTCTTTCCCATCAAGTGCAGACCCACAGTTGGGTTCCTTCCAGCAGATGAAGGTTGAGATTGTCATCCCCAATGTTTCTTAGGGCAGTGCAGGGACAGGCTGTGGTGGTCACACAGTCCCTGTAATGTATAGGATTTCCCCATTGTTGCAATGGATTTGAACTAGGGAAAGTCAGAGGAATTGCCTAATTTATGTAAAGCCACAGCACTTTAATCAGTGCCTTGGTACAGTATGTTTCCTTAATTGGCTTTTGAAATGCAAATCTGTCTTTGATACTTAAGTGCCAGTTAGATTCTAAGAAGGGTGAGGGGTTGGAATAGCTCTTGCAAAACACGTATTAAAAACAGATTTACAAAGTTTTGGGCAACTGTGTCTGTAATTCATCTTGGAAAAAACAAATTCATGTGTTTTTTCATAAAAAGTACAGTGATATGAGCTGAAAACCATTGCTGAGATGATCTTTGCACAGGCACTATTTACTCTGGTTTGGTTGAACCTTTTCTAAGGCTTTTATAGAGGGAACAGATATACAAGGATCTAAAAGTTTAGAAGCATTACAGGGACACTGAGCTTATTGATACAGATTGATCAGCTCTATATATCCATTTAATTGCTCACCAAATTACTTGTTTAACCTCTTGTCATCTTTTTTTACCCAAGTCAATCCAGCTGGTTTTCTTCCTCTTCTTCCACTTATCTTTGCATTTGGTAATTCTTGGCTTTGAGCTCAGTGCCATTTGTGGACTGTGAGGATGCACAGGCTGTCCCAGCCTTGGTCCTGACTTCAGGTGTGGCCAAGTTGAATTCTAAAAGCACTTGGGGGGAACTTACAACTTTTTTCCCCCTAATTCAGCTAAATAATCTCCTTGTATTATTATTTCCCTTTTAAATCATCATAGAAATTTTATTTTCAAACCTTAATTTTGTAATTACTCTTAGATAAAGTCTGAGCAAATCCCCTCTATTAGGAGATGCTCCTGCCATGTAGTGTCAGCTCTGCAATGGTTCATTTGAAACCCTGGTGTTATATTTGTGTGTGAGCTGAGGTCTCTGAGGGGCTGTGTGACCATGGCCAGCACAGACCCTGCAGGAATGAGGGCCCAGCCCCTGAGCTGGTGGGATTTCCTTGGTGCCAGGACATCACACGTAGGGAATGAGCTTCCCCTGAGAAATTGCTCTGCTTTTGAGCTGACTGCATTGCCTTTCCAAGGGTCATTTGCATGTGTCCAGCTTTGGGCTTCCAAAGTGCTGACTGGAAGAGCTGTCACTGGAATTACAGGAGGCCTGGATGGGGTTTCATGTGGCTTGGAGGAGTTAATTGAGTTATGAGGCAGGAGATGCTGGTGCCTAATCCTGCTGCTGTTGCAGCTCATTACACCATCTCCAGAAGATCTCCTCGTTTGCCTTTCTCTCAGTGGGCTAATAAAGGCTTTCCCTCCACTAAATTTAACACGAGTGTGGCTTGTTACAGTGTGCCAGGATGCTGTAAACGAGGAGGGCACGTGGAGATAACTCATTCTCTGTCCATTACAGCCTTTGGATGACACAGTAGGTAAAGTTGTGGCCAGGAAATGATTCTGCAGGACATTCCCTGGGCACAGCTGGTGGGAGAGACCCTGGGTGGGCCTGGGCTTGCAGTTAGGAGGGAAGGGCTGTGGCTGCCAAACACTGAATGTCCATGAGGGAACAGTGGTTTATTTCTTGCTGGGCTCTCTGTGTGTCTGTGCCATCCCTGAAGGGGAGACAAACTGTCCCAGCTCCTTGGAGATGTGATTAGGGGAGAAAGAACTGCACATTTTTACTCAGTATTGCCCATTTCCTGTAAGAGCAAGGAGGGAAAAATACTCCTGATCAGATCTTCATGAATAAAGAACATTCTGTGCCTTGGAATTGGAGAAAACCAAGAGCAGAGGTGCTTCAGAGAAGGGTACTTAAGAGCACTTAGCCAGTAAGTGACACGGGTGATAAATTTCCCTTGCAAAAATACATTTTTCTCATAAAAAGCATCTGCATTTCTCCTCAATTGGCTCCCATCAAAGTGCATTTCTTCATGACAGGCAAATGGGAAAGGTGGTTTTAACACAACTGCAGTTTGTACAGGTTCTGTCAGCTGGTACTGAAAATGTGAGAGTTTAGACAGTTAAGGTAATAAACGCTCTACCTTATGTGTCATTCTCATCTCTCACAATCCACAGTTGTCCAGTTAAAGCAGGAAATAAAATCTCTGTGAGCCTTTGAACTGGCCTGTGTTAGTGGTTGGACTGAAAGCAAAGGGCCAGTTTCAGAACTGCTGCAGATTTTCAGTCCCAGGTTGGGAAAAATGCATTAGTAGACTTTGCTAACTCCACAGTCTCAGGGGATGAGAACCAAAGTGATTGGGCTAATTGGTGATATTGAGGCTTCACTTTCTGGATGTGCAGCCTGGGAAGGTTTGCTGGTGTATCAGCTGTGTCCTTCCTTCTGCCTTTCCCACAAACCCAAAGACACACCAACACAAACCACTGCTCTGGAAGGACTCCTGTACCGCTCCCTTGGTGCTGGAGGCTCAGGGCCAGTTTTCCTCTCAGAATTTGGTTGAATTCAGTTCTTTTAACAGACTTGGGAGTTGTGCATGGCTGAAATAATTCTTTTGAAGTGAATTGATAGAAATACAGCAATTTTCTACATGGTCTGGAGGGATCAGCAGGGCACCAGCACAGACACTTCTCTGGGCTCTGGAGGGGAAGGGGTGTTACTCTGATCCAGATTCTGTTCCCCCTTGGGCACCAATTGATCCATCTCCTGTATTTTCATGGTGTGCACACCAGGAATTGCTTCCTGTCATTCCTCAAGCCTGGTTTCACATCCTTTATCTCTCCAGTCACTGATCCTGTGTTTAGAGAGTGCTGTGTTCCCTACACCAGCTCCTGAGAGCAGTACAGGGAGCCCTGATGTTAATTCAGAGCTCCTGCCCCACCCAAATGGATTGTCTGGAGCTCAATGGATCACTGGATCCTGCGGGACAATCCCCAGCAGGGGGATTTGACCTGCTTGGTTTGAACTCCTCATTGATACCCAATGGCCAAGTTTCAGCCAAGGTGGAGGGCTCTCACTCACCAGATGAACGATATTAAAACCAGTTGCTGTATGAAAAATGGAGGTTTTCTTAAGCTTTTGTATTCAAAGTTTATTACACCTGATATCAAAGACAATCAGCCAGCCTATTCTGACTAATACTATCCCTGTCCCTAATTGTGGGTCAGTGAGCCAGTTGAAGCTTATTTGTGCTCAGTGGAGGGTGACAGATCCTCTGCTGAAGCCACAGGACAGGGGGCACAGGGAGACCTGGAGCACTCGTGCCTGAGCTTTCTGCTTTACTGGCAATGTAATAGTACTGCTCAGAAAATAACACACTGATGGGCATTTCCCAGAGTGACATCCAAGTGTTGTAGTTAGCAAAGGGAGGATCCTGTGTGTGTTTGGTCAGCAGAGTTGTCTTTGGGCTAACTTACTTAAAATAGTACAAACTTACTGTAAATCCTCAGCAGGGGAAGCTCTGCAGTGCAATTTAGCTCCTGACCTTTGCTTTGGAAGGCATGGAAGGCAGCACAGTTGTGAAATGGGGAAAGCAGCTTTGGTGCCAGGTCCCTGAAAGCCCCTGGGCTGACACTGACTGTTGGGTGGCTCTGCTTGCTGAGATACGAGCACAGAGCGAGCCCACAGGGATGGTGCCTCAGCACCCTGACCAGGAGACTGGCTCAGCTTTCCTCTTCTGTCAATATTTTCACTCCAATGTGTGTATTCCCTTATTTATCCCTCCATGTCAGCACCAGCAATGCCCTTTGGCATTCTGCAAGCCAGGTCTGTGCAGAGGCTGCTCCCGAAATCCCAGCCTGTCAGGCAGGTGGTGGGTACATCCTCAGCCTGTTCTTCAATCTCTCCCTGTCCCAGCCTGGGATCCAGCAATGTCCTCCAGCTGGAGTGAGTGTCACAGTGAAGGTCTTTGTGCTGACATTATTCAGGGTTTTGATGGACTGAATATTGTGTTTGAGAAAAACATGTACTATCATCCCTATCCAAGTGAAAGGGGCACAGTGGCACAAGGGTAAGAGGGATCAAGGCAGAAGTGTGTCTCTAATTAATTCTTTGTATTTCCATAATAAAAATTCAAGAGGAAGTCTTGAATAATTGAATAATTATTCAAGGTCATTAAAAATAATTTTCATAGAGGAAAATCATTTTTAGTAAGGAGAAATTAAGTTCTGGAACTCGCTGTGGTTGATTTCAGTGAGGTTAGTTCTTGGTAACATCCTTGAGAGCATAGAACGTATCTCAGCATTCACATCAATACACAAAAATTTCCTGTCTCTAAATGCCTGTTGTCAGGTACCAGCTGTCTTTGTCACTGTCTATAGAGTTGCCTGCAAAAGTTTTTCAGATCTTTCCTTTCTTCCAGTTGCTTGATAAATTTATCCTGACAGTCGTCTGTGTGCATTAATCTTCTCTGAATAGCTTGTTCACATGAGCTTCCGTAATTGATAGCCTCGCCTGGGCCCAAAATTATTTAACCTGTCAAGCTCTTTTCTTTCACCACAACACTCAGATCTTATTCTTCTTTTGTTATGGCTCTCGATTTTGTTTTTAAAAAGAGTAATTGTGAGCCTGTAGGGGTTTTATTTTTAGGCAGTCTATTGATGAAGACCTGAAGTCCCTTAAATGATGAGGCAATCTGTGTGCCTTATCTTCAGGGCTTCTCCCGAAATCCCACGGGGCTTTCTTCATTGGCCTCACCATTAGAATGATCTTCAGCAGTAGCAAAGAATTGACTCCACAGTTTGCATGCCCTCAGTTCATTTTTTGCGGCATCAGAATTTCTTAGTGTGTTTCTCAGTGCCTGTGGAGTTTGGATTTATTGTGGGCACTGCAGCTTTTCCTGCTGCTGGAGCTTTTCTGACTGGCCTCTCTAACTGGAGTCTCTCATGGCACTGTTTCACCTCCTCCATGGGCAGAGCTGTTTTTTCTGTGTGCTGCAGCACTCCTTGAGCCTGGCCCTGTGCCATGGGCTGACATCCCCCACCTCACCCCCTGGTGCTTTGCTTGTAGTCGTGGTTGGCATTGGTGACCTCTCTGCCCACAGAAGCTGTGGCTGCCCCATCCCTGGAAGTGTCCAAGGCCAGGCTGGACAGGGCTTGGAGCAACCTGGGACAGTGGAAGGTGTCCCTGCCCATGGCAGGGGGTGGGACTGGATGGGCTTTAAGGTCCCTCCCAACACAACCCATTCATTCTGTGATTCTGTCCTAGCTTTGCTTTTAGCCTGTGGTTCTGTTTCAGAGCTCAGACCCAACCTGAGAGGGGCTGATCAGAACCCCAGACTCTTCCAGTCCAACCTGGTGCTCCAGGGCACGATCAGTTTTGCTCTAAGTTTCCCTGTTAGAAACTTGTTTTGGCAAGTTCTGTTCTGCTCCTCTTTGCACAATATTTGGTGCAGTGTTTTGCTGTATCTCTCTAGTTTTCTGTGTACCTTCCCCATATCACAGTGTCATCAGAGAATTGAGCTTGGAGGGGACTTTGGGAGATGTGGAGCTCAGTTACTGGTTCAGAGCAGCTCTGAGGTCCCACCAGGTCACTCTCTGTCCATGTAAGAATACTCTTACCCTTGTCTCCTGCCCAGATTTTGGGCCAGGTTTTGTTCTCTCCTGTCTAGATTCCCTAAGCAGGAGGGGAGAATGATGTGCTAGATGGTGTTTGTGGAAAGGACTGGAAGCATCTGGCCTTACCCTCATTCAGGTGGTGCTGGACTTGTGTTCTCCAGGAGTGTTTTGCAATTACAAAGTCTAATCCACTCGCTGGTGAGATTCATGAAATGTGTCCTATTAACAGAAGTGTATTTTAAGCCGTTTCACACCTCTGCTGCTCCAACAAATGATGCTGAATAATGCTGGGGAGAGGGAGCTGTGATAATTTAATGAAGTACCCACAGATGGCTGGACTTATTAATTTTTTAACGGGGTTGGGGTGAGAAGCTGATGCACTAACAAAATATGCGGCATCTTTGTGATCGGCTGCGTTGCTGAGGGGGAACAGATGTTGGAGCCATCCTAACAATAGGGAATCATGTTTCTGTTCCCTTGTGTGCCTGAAAGCCTCACACTTCCCCAGAGGCTCTTTGGATAAAGGAGTAATAGCTCTGGATTTGTCATGAGCTCAAATTTGCTTAGGCAGACAGGAACGGGGAGAAATTCAAGTGTTTTAGAATGGTGAGGACTTTGTGGGATCAGTCCTGGACCAGTTTAACTGGGAGGATGGAGGTGGGAGATGTGCTGCTGCAGTTGGTTTGGGCTGGGGTAAGTGTTGAGACACACATGAGAGTGACGTGGGGCAACAGGGGACTCTCACAGCTGGTGTACAGCAGGAATTTTGGGAAACCTGTCAGCTGCTCCTGGGCTTTGCTTGGTCCATATTGCATTGGAAATAATCAGTGGAATAACAGGGAAAACATTTGCTGAGCACATCGAGATGTCACCAGAAAGCAGCTTAGGGAAGCAGTTAATGGCCCAGACATGTAATGGGGGTGTGTTTAGAGATGCTTAATGCTTATACAAAGTGTTCTCTTAACTTCCAGTCTGAGCAGGAGCAACAGAGGAGACTCTCACGATGAAAAAAAGCCTTGTGACCACACAGGGAAAGGGGATTCCTTTGCAGCCTTCTGTTCCCTAAGGATGAGGAGGTTGTGCTTTTTGCTTGCTTCTCTTTAGCAGTGTTGGTTGGGCAGGATTGATCCCAAAAGGCCAGTAGGATTCTGAGGGGGGTTAAATGTGTGCATGGCAGGAGCATCCTGTGAAATAAAATGGGGCATTTCCAGTGGTTGCTGACAGTGTTTGGAGGGAGGGCAGGGAGGGCTCTGAGCTTGGTTCCACCACTCATGTGAGTGAGTGATTTAGTAGCTGTTGATTATGGAAGGGCTTTATCTTTCAGTCTCCTTGGAGATGATTGGCACTGGCCACAGTCACAGAGAGGCTGCTGAGCTGGATTGGCACCAGGGCAGTGAATTCCTGCACTTGTGCAAACTCCACGAGATGAAATACTGGCTCCATTGACGGCAGCAGACAACAGCCAGAATTTTAACCATCTGTGTTTTCCAGGAGCATGGGAATTATTGCTCTTCTAGGCACATCTTTTTCAGAAATGGAGACAATGGGCCACAAATCTCAGTAAGGCTTAGACTGGGAATGCTGATTGAATGCACCACATTTGCATTAATAGATTGTTCATTCACATTCCTACCATTGCTCTGGGCTTTGATGAGGGGAGGGGAGAGACAAAAGGAAAGGAGAAAATAGGGAGAGAGTTGGCTTTCCCCCCCTCCTTCCCATTTGCATTGTCCTGGCAGAAAATGTGGACTTTGTGATGCATCCAATTCCCCCTGTATGCTGTGAGAGCTGCACTGTTGCTTGTGTGTTCCAAAAGTAAAATCATCCCTCCTAAACTGAGTTTATTAACCTGTGTTCTGCTGGGTCAGTAGTATTTTCCTTTGGTGTCCTAAAATCGATACATAATGTATGTGTGCTGACACAGAATGATTAATGTGTGTACAAACACCAAAAATTGTCTTTAATATCAGCACCCCAAAGTGTCATTTATCATTGCATTCGTTTGCCAAAAGGTGGGGTGGTGTCCTCAGCTGCTGGCCCTGCAGTGTGTGGGTGAGGAGTGGGGGCTGCTCCCTCCTTAGGAATGTTCCTTCCATCCCTGGAAGTGTCCAGGGCCAGGTTGGATGGGGCTGGGAACAACCTGGGACAGTGGAAGGTGTCCCTGCCCATGGACTGGGGGATCTGTAAGGTCCCTCCCAACCCAAACCATTCTGGCATTCTAACTGTCCTTACATCTTGCTTAATCTCATTGATTCAAGTATTTGGGAAATACAAACCATTGAGGAAAAAAGGCACCAACTTTTCAAAAAGTTGTTTTTTTACAGTAGTTTTGAATGTGTTTCTCATGTAAATTGAAAGACTGAATTGGCTTACGTGGTAATGCACTGAAAAAAGATTATAGAAGGTCAAGGAAATGCAGGCCTAGGAGTTGATAATTGGTATTTTGAAGAGGAAAAGAGCAGCTCTGTAATGGCAAGGGTCTGGCCTTGCAGATGGAGGGGTATTTTGTGGTTGTGTTCTGCTGCAGGAGGAGTTCCGGCACTCCGGGACCTGCTCCTGTATTTATAAACAGGTCTCTGAATTAATAGTAATTAAGGCCTGTATTTGGAGTGCCTTTTGTAATCCATCATTATTGTTTTGTGGCTGTGTGTTGGCCAAAGCAAAGGCTCCTCCTCCACAGTGGAGGCTTTTAAGCAGTGCAAATTGCCAATAATTGTAGAATAAGAGAAAATTACTCTTTAGGACAAAATTATAGCCTAGGTTAAAAATGTATATTTTAAAAACACACAGGACTATGATGAAATAAAGGTTTTAGTGGCGTTCAAGATGACCTGGGAAATCAACTGTAATTTCATTGCCAGTGAGTAATGAAACCATCTTAAATAAAGCTTATTCAGCCTCAATGGAGCACCTGCACACAACAGAATGCACAAAGCCTGTCTTGTCCAGGAAGTGAATAGTACTTGTGAGGGGGTTGAATTAAGGCACATTTGAGCTTTATGTTAAAAATTGCGGGGCTGAGTCCTCCAGGAGCATTCTCACTTGTGCTTTAAGTTGCCAGTGTGGTCATTGTACATCCAAGTGGTGGTTTGTGGAGCAAAGAGGGGAGGTGAAAATAGAGCTCAGGGGCTCACCTGGAAAAATGAGGAGATCCAGGGTCCCCTTCCAGGCTGGGGAAAGAATTGACTTAATGTGCTGGTCTCTTAATAAAGGAGAATATTGAGAGATAAGGATCGGAGGTAATTATGAACATTTAATTGGTTATGTCAAGAAGGAGATTTTCAGCAGGGAAAGATGCCTCAGAGACCAGGGTTTAGAGGCTCCTGGTTAATGGCCTTATCAGCCATTTAGCTGTAAAAACAACGTATTTACCTGCAGAATTAGCAGGTGTGGCACACGCAGGAGACCTTGGTGTGATTGCTGTGGCCTCGAGGGTCTCACAGGAGGAACTGAATGATGCTCCAGACTGGCTAATGGTGAAGGGTTGTAGCACAGAGAGCCAAGTCAGGCAGGTGGGGGGATGTCCTTGGGGTTGTGCTGGGCTGGGAGAGAGGAGCAGGGGAGTTAGGGGAGAAAAAGGGGACTTGGTGGGGTCTGGGATTGATTGTGACCTGCCAGTGTGCAGGGAGCCACTGAGATGGTTCAGTCTTTCAGGAAGAGGTTTCCAGTAGACACAGAGAAGCAGTTTTGTAGTATTTCCATGGATGTTTGTGATCTTAAATTACAGCAGGCACTTAAATTTGTCATTCTTCCAGTGGGGCATGGTGGAAGAGGAGGAGACATCGAACCAAAAGAGGTTCTGGCTGGATTTGGGAGGAAATTCTGCACCTTGAGGACAGTCCTGTGTTAGAACAGGTTGTCCAAGAGCTGTGCAGTCTTGATCCATGGGGATATTTGGGGTCTGACTGCACAAATCCCTGGGTAACCCTCTGATCTTGTAGCTAACTCTGCTCTCTCTGGCTCCCTTCCTGCCTAGGTTATCCTGCCATTCCATGGCTTTTAAAGGTGGGATGTTGGGGGAATGAGGGAAGGGAACTCAAAATTGTAGCTTCATTAAGCAGGAGGAAAGTTGAAAGAAAGAAGTTGTGATGTTTACTCCTATGAATACCTTAGAGAGAGGGAGTCATGGCTAAATATCAAAGATGCAAAATAATTAATACCAAAATAAGGTCAAGATCAAAGCACCAGAAGTTTGTTGGAGACACAGTGGGAGGGCAAAGCAGAAACACAAAGTTTCTCAGAGGATGGAAGGAGCCTCCAGATGTTATTCTGAGCAGGGAGAAAGGGGGTAACACGTGGAGATGAGCCTGTCCAAGGCCATGGAAGGAACTGCCTGACAGGATAGGAGTGATTTGTGTGTGGGAATGTTGGGTGTTGGGGTTCGGTCGGGCTGTTCCAGGGCATTGGGAAGGTCTCTGATGTGCTCCCCCCTCCCCAGTTACAGGTTTTGGGCTCAGTCTGGGTTCTCTGTACATCAGCCAGGGACTGGCAGAGCTGGAGAGCAGGTTTTGGATCTCCCACGTGAGAGTTTGTGGATTTTGGTCTCTTACTGTAGGTCCGTGTTTAATATGGGGTGTGAGGATGCTGTTCTGTGGGTTTGCTCACCTAACTCTGCTGTGTGGCTGGCTTGGATTGCAGAGCCCCACAGCTGGTGCCTTTGACCTGCTTCAGGCTTGGTCTGCTATGGGAGGAAACAGCAGTTTAGTTAAAAGTGTGCATTAAAATTTGTTCTTCAGTGGGTGCTAATAATGAACAATTCTATGGTCCAAGGAAAGAGGTTTTTCATTCAAGTGATAAAAGCCTGGACATGTGACATCATCACATGTTGCTTCTTGCTGCTTCTACAAAGATTGCCACAAAAACTGCGGAGCAAAGATCAGACAGTTTAAAAAAAAACCTCACAGAAAACCTGAGGGATTTTCTTGAAAGCAAAGAGGGATCCAAGCAGGAAATGATAGAAAGTACCATTTGACTCGAAAAGTGCATGTGTTAGTTTATTAAGCAATCAAAGGTAGTGAATATGGGTGGAGGGACTGGAGGAGGTGGAGTTTCAGCACCAGTGTGTCACTGATAGGCAGCACGTGGTAACATGTTGGTGGGAACCTCGAGATGGGGAGAACTCATCTGTCCCCTGCCCCTTCACACTGCAGAGCCACCCATAGAGGGAGAGAACTCATCCCTCCTTCTGTGCCCCTTCACACTGCAGAGCCACAGAGAGGGGGAGAACCCATCCGTCCTTCTCTGCCCCTTCACACTCGAGAGCCACACAGAGGGGGAGAACCCATCCGTCCTTCTCTGCCCCTTCACACTGCAGAGCCACACAGAGAGATGGAGAACTTGCCTGTCCTTCTCTGCCCCTTCACTGCAGAGCCACACTGCGTTTCCCATCCACGGGCGTTTTGCATCCTTCAACATCAGCCTTTAAAATTGACTTTGCCTTGACTGTCAAAGCTTTGGTGCCACCTCGAGAACACCCCTAACTCCTTCCTCTCCCTCTGTGTGCAGGTCTGCCGCGGTTCTCGAGCCAGCCGGAGCCCACAGTGGTGCACAGGGGCAGCAGTGCCGTGCTGAGCTGTGAGACCAGCGCTGACCTGGCCCCGCTGCTGCGCTGGGAGCGGGACCGGCAGCCCCTGCCCCACGACGAGCGGGTGCTGCAGCTGCCCGGGGGGGCCCTGCTCATCAGCAACGCCTCAGACAGCGACCGTGGGCTGTACCGCTGCCTGCTCGACGGCACCGCCGCGCCCAAGTACAGCGACGAGGCCGAGCTCAGCGTCCTGCCAGGTATGGCGTGCTTGGTGCTCCCACCCACCCAGCTCGCTCCTTGTCCACCACATCCAAGCTCTGGGCAGCAGTGGGAGAGGGGCTGGAGACACTCACATTTGTCTGCTTGGCACATGTGGTGGTTCAGCTTGTAAGGGGTTTGGGGGAAGGCTTGTTTTCAGAAGTCTTCCATCACGTCTATTGTAATGTGATGCCTGATGTCTGATGTGATGTGATGTTTGATGTGATTCACTTCTTTCCGTGATGCAAAAGGAGAATCGACTGTTTCTTGGAGTTTCTTCAGGGGTTTCTGAGTTTCTCAAGTTGAACCCCACGTTTCAAATCCGGTTGAATTCTCCCAGGGAAACTGATGTTTAGACCTCGCTCTTGGGATGCTGAAGCTGAGGTGCTTTTAGTTGTTCCAATATTCTGGAAATTCTGATTGTTTAAGTAACAGGCCTTGTTGGGAAATCTCCAGCTCCAAAGGGGGATGACTTTACTTTGAAAGGTTTAGTTACACTGACTGTGCTGAAACAGTGAGATATTTTTATAAGAACCAGGTGATGTCAGGTGTTGGTACATTTGGTGTGTTCTGTTCCCAGTGACTCCTGCACAGAGCTGTGTCACCAGCTGTCCAACACAAAGGTTTGAAAAGTCACCAAGAGCTGGGCAGGACTGTGGGTTGTGCTTTCCCAAACTAGGGAAGCAGGGGCTGTGTTCTGCATGGGGTTTCTCAGTTGTTTCCAGAGCTGTCTCTTCTAAATGTGTCTGATTCAGTTGTTCCTGCCTGGAGAGATGCCAGAGGAGCTCCTGAATTTCCATCCTGGGAGGCCTCCAGGGTCAGGCTGGGCTCTGTCATGCTTGGCCTGGCCTGGTGTGGGCATCAGGTGGTGGCACCTTTAGGGGGTCCTTTCACTGAATGGTTCTGTTTCTTGTCACTGTGGCACTTTTCTTCCTCAAAGACAGAAATATTCTTCAAAATACCCCAATTTTACAATTGCAGCTCTCCCAGGTTTGGGAATGAAGCACACTCGAAGAAGGGATTTGTTTTGTTGAGTTCATGAGGCCTTTCTGGAGGGAAAGCCTTGTCTCCTTCAACTAAAGATAGAAGTTTTGAGGAGCAGCACTTTGGGAAAAGATGCTTAATTGCGTTATTGTAGTTTGGGTTACCTTTGTGTTTCTGCAGCCCTTCAAGTGCTCAGGACTTGCCTGATTTTTGGCAATTGGAGATTTCTTGATAAAGTTCCATGTGCATTGATCTCTTGGATTCTTTTGGCCTCAGGTGCAGTTTACTTGCTTTTGTAGGGCTTTGTTGAAGGTGATTAAATAAAATTCTGTTAGGGAATACAAATGATGCTGTTTCTTTGCTTGGTCATGAATCTGAAAGTATCAATAGTGAAGTTTTGTGAAATCCCTCCCAGCAGACTTTTTTTAAAAAGTGGGATTAAGCTGTTGAAGGGAAAGCTCCCTTAATCTTGAGCGGCCCCATAATTGATTGTTTCATCTGAGATGTATTTGAAAGAAGGATATGAATTAATCTGTTCTTTATTCAGTTTATTCCCTTTTTAAATTGTTATCTGATATGTGCCTGACAGTGACCCCATTGCTCTGCTTCCCAGTCTTTGGAATACACCCAATGCACGCTTGGATTTACATCCATGGACAATGTTCTACTTCTTAAATGTTTTACTTCTCCTGATAGCAAGCTGTCACTGAGCAGGAGGGTGCATCTCTGAGCTCTGCTCCTTGATAGCAGATACTTTAAAACATAGGAATACAAGGGGAAAAAACCCCACACAATTTTTGGCTGCAGTTTCCTCTCACGTGGGAGCTGAACTCCGTTCTGGGAGCCTGGAGCAGTGCTGGGTTGTGTCTCTGGGGGATGGCCCCAGCTCCTTTCCTCCTGTCAGGGTGGGTGCCTGGCTCTGTCCCTGTTCCTGGCACAGGGAGCGTGGGCAGAGCCGTGGGATGGCTCGTGGGTGGGCCCCAGGCAGATGGTGAGAGCCAGGACTGCTCAAGGCTTGGCTGCCTCTGCCTTGGATGGCTCTGAAACAGGATTTCCACCCGTTCTGCTCCGCTCAGATCCCTGGCAGCCTCCTCGTGCTGTACCTCGGAGCACGTGTGTGCCCTGAGCTCAGGGCTGTAAACACTCAGCAGTATTTTTAGCACTTTGAGCTCCAGAACAGCAAAACAACAACTCTCAGAAATGCCTGTGAGTATCACATCGGGCCCAAGTGAGACACAGCCAAGTCTGAGTGTGATGAGACACAGAATGTGCTTCAGAGAGCAGAAGCAGAGGAGGGACTGAAGAGCCTGCCCCTATTTCGGTGGCCAGAAATAATTTGAGGTCTTGTCTAGTTCTGAGCTTTGCTGTCTTCACACCTACAAACACACATTTGAGTACTGAGAGTGCAGCAATTAGTGCAGCCTGAGCAGTGGGAGTGACTCACACAGTGGGAGTGTCTCACTCAGCCCAGCCCTGTGCCTCGCGTGTACAACTCCTTTACTCTGGCTCTGCTGCAAGACAGAGAGTACAAACTGTAGTAACACACTGAGCAAATGTGCACTTGGCTTGTGCTTGTTCTTAAGGTGAGGGAACAAAGGGAGCAAACCCCTCTCCAGCCCAATTCAATGCCAGACTAATTCAGAGGATTCCCCATTTTCCTAAGGATGGAAAACTGGTGGGATGTAAAGTTGTGTTACTTCAGCGTGCACATGACCTGCTTTTTTGTCACTTAAAGTGTCTTTCTGCTGCAATAATTTCATGTTCCAGTGTGTAAAAGCACTTCCTCAGTGGCTCCTTGATGGAGCCAGGGGATTGCCCAAGGCTGGCTGGACAAACTCACACCTGAACCTTTCTGCACTAAATCTGTACCTGAGGTGGCAGTTCCAGTTTCAGGGCTGTAGCTTTGAGCTGGAAGAGTGAGGATCCCAAGGGTGGGGAAGGAGTTTGTGTGTCTGTTGGAGATGGTACTGAGGCTGGGGTGGGGTGGTGATGGAATCCTGGGGACATGCAGGACACGAACTGGAGGTGTCATTTGTGGTTTCCTTTGGCTGGTTGTGCTTTGGTGTGGGCTCTGACGGGTGTGTTGCCGTTTGCAGAGCCGGAGGAGCCGCAGCCCCTGAGGTTCCTGAGACAGCCCTCATCCCTGTCCCGGCTGAGCGGGCAGAGCGCCCTCCTGCCCTGTGTGGCTGTGGGATTCCCACCTCCCTCCATCCGCTGGACCAGGAACGAGGAGGAGCTGCTCACAGAGGGGTGAGTACTGCTCACAGCTATGTCTTGAATTGGTGCCCACCTTCCTTTGGACTGAATTTTAAACCAGAGGGGAAGAAGCCGGTTCTGAAATGCTGGAGGGCTCCAGCACTCGGGGCTGGGACAGGGGAGGTGGTCCAGGGGATTTGTGCAACAGTCTCACAGTATTTTTTTGCAGCCATCTGAAACCAAGAAATCTTACTTCAAGCAGGAGGGTTATTAAGGATGTATTACTTTGAGATTGCCACTGGAATAAAAGAAGCAATTAAGAGAATAAGGACGCTGCAGGAAAACAAAGACAACTTTGTGTTGGTGTATTGTGTGTGTGAAGCCCTGCACTGGCTTTCTGCAATGGAAATGTCCATTATGTGTCAAAAGGTTCCACAGGAGTTTTAAGAATAAGTCTTTAAAGCAAAATGACATAATTTCTCATGAAAATAGAATATTAAAATGTTAGGCATGATTAAAAAACAGTGTGGGCTTTCAGAAATGCATCAAGCGAAAGCTGTTACACATTGTCATTGCTGGTGTATTCACTCAAAATAATGTGGTGGAAAATCTATATTAGAAAAGCAGAACAAATCTTATCAAGAGCATTTTTGTCCCTCTAATGAACGTGCTTAGCAGAACCAGGAGATTACAGGCAGACACTTGAATGTTCTCCTGTCCCCCAAAGTCGTGGGGAGATGAATGGGGACCCGAGTTAATCATGGAACAAGGAGAGGTGACCTGTGGCGTGGCTGCCCCAGGAAGCAGCCAGAGCAGTGCACCAATCTCTGCAGCATCACTGATATAATAGATCCCTTTTTTGGCAACTCTTAAATTAGGAAGATGCAGGGTTCGTAATTGGAGCTGTGGTGGCAGGGGGAGGCAGGGTGGCCGTGGGGCTGAGCAGCAGCTCGGTGCAGGGATGGGGCTGCTGTCACCCTGCTGGCACAGGATTTAGAGCCTCTTTTGTCATCATGGTAAGAAATCACTCGCCTTCCGAGGCCACAACAGACTCATCAGAGCTGCTCAGTCCAGTGGGATGAAATGTCAGGACAAACGTGCCTGGTAAGATCTTAATTTGTTTTTCTTGTATGTAAAGTGGTGTCACGTCACATCTTCTTGAATTTTTGGTGCCCCCACCCCATCCTTCTCTGGGTTACAGCTCATTGTTGAGGGAGGGTGAAGCTCACCTGCCAGAGAGCTCTCCTTGTATTTTCTCCTTGGTTTGGGAGATGCAGAGCCCACAGTTTCCATCCCTCACCTGAGCACAGTGCTGCAATTCCCTTAGGAGCCCTTCTGGGAGGGTGCCAGGATAACTCCTGAGGGCTGCACGGGGGTGTTTAATTCTCCAAATCCAGAGTGAGAAGTTGTATTGGAGGGCGGAGCCATAACATGGGTAAATATACTTGATCTTCATATGTACACTTTAATTTGTGCTTCTGACCTGATTTTCCAGAATATTAAGTGTTAGTTTTTAGTATTATGGCCCTTTGTTACAGGAACAGGTTCCAGTTGACTTTTTAACTCTTTATTTCTTGCCTTCTCTTTATTTTAATTTCAGCAGTGAAATGTGTGTCCACTGTAGACTTTTAAGGTGGGTAAAGGAGGGAATTTGATCTTTTACCCCCTTCTCCATTGTTCCCAAAGTGTGCCAAAGCTCCCAAGTCTGCTCCTCGTGGCTGTGGCTTAACAGGAAGAGATTCAAACAGCAGAAAAGAAAGAGTTCTTCAACTCCATTTGCCCCAACAGCCATTGTGTTATTTGTTTGAATAGAATAACTGGAAAATCTCCAGAAATTAAGATTCTTTGTTGGAGCAAAGCCTGCAGTTACTGCTGCTAAATAGCTACCTTAGCTTGTTATGCATGGTCTGTTAATGTAATTACAAATTAAATCATTTAATTTGTGCTGAAATCCCCTTTTGATAGAAAAGTACGAATTTCCTTAGCCTGGCTTTTCTTTAGCTGAAATAAAAACTGATCCTTTTCATCTGGGCAGGGTTTAATGTACCTTCTGCCTGGGAAAAGCTCTGAAATGATGGGTTGTGTTTAGACACACATACACACCAGACATTAACATACATATACGGGGGTATATACATAATGCAAAACTCAATGTTTTCCTTTCAAGCTGCATTGCTAAGGAGAATATGGATGGGAGCCTGTATTTATAGGAAAAATAGATGATTTTTAAGGGGTGGGAATGGTGGGGCTTTGGAATTAACTACTTGTTACAGGACCTGAAAAAAAGGAAGGTGATTACATTTGATGGATTATTTGTTGAAGACTGCAATAAGATTTATGTTAATGGATAAATGTGAGTAAACCTGAATGATGACAGTCTTGGCAGTTGTTCAGACAGCCAGCCTGTAATGCAATATATTGTGAAATTAGTTTGCTGTGATAAAATATTTCCCAAATTAATTAGAGTGAAAGAGAAGGAAGCTCTGAGTGCTGGGTGAGAAACTGAAGTGAACGCAGTGCTCAGGAGTGTCCATTGTAGCAAAGCTCCTAGAACTGCAAGGAATCCTTTCAGAACTTGCTGGCTTGGAGATTTGAAAGAAATATAATTGATAGACTGCTGACTTCTTGGTCCTTCGTGAAGAATTCCATCCCAGACTGTGAATCACCCAGTTCCACCCACAGCTTGGGGCCATTCTGGTCCTCAGAGAGAGGAGTGTTGGGAGCAGGGGTCTCTGTGCTCCCTCCGTCCCTGTGTCCTTCCCTGGGCTTCCAGCTGCCCCTTTGAGACCTTCCTTGCTGTGTGCACAATTCCAGAGGGCAGATGTCACAGGATGGGAAACTGGACCCAGTAATGGGCACTGGGGAGGTGTTGGTTGTGTGCTGACAGCTTTCCATGGAGCTGGGTCACTAGTCCAGCTGGTAATCCTGATGGGTTAGGGTCTTCTCAAAGCTCAATTGTTTGTAAGGAACAGAGAAGGCCAAACCCTGTTCTAGGCTGAGATTCAGCTCCAAATCCAAGGTTCAGAATCCAAAGGAAGGCCCTGGATTCGTGTTCCAGGCCCTGGCAGAGGGTGCAGGGCTCGTGGGTCTGTCACACTGGCACTGAGTGGAGCCCTCCCAGTTATCCAGGGGGTTCAGCAGAGGGAATATCTATCCTGCTTTCCCCCTATAAACTGGGAATGAGCAGTGTCTGACAGGAATGGGGAGAATGAGTGAGGTGGAGGGAGGTGGGGAAGGCACTGAAGGATAGAGCTGCTGCAATAACTCCTGGGCCCTTTGCAGGGAGTTTCCTGAAGGAAGGTCTGCTGTAGTGGCAGGATTATCTGACCCACAAGGCTGGGATGGAAATGGCATGTACAGATTGAGGAGGTTTTCAGATTTGAGCCAACTTAGAGCCTTTCTTAGAAATTTCAAAAAAGGCTCAAGAAACCCTGCAGAGAAACCATCAGAAGGTTGTGCAGTCCTAATGTCCAGTAGAGGAGGTGGCACAGCTGAGGGCTCATGTGCCACACTCATCTGATGCTGCTGCTGCTCTCTGTGCTTGTGTGCTCACATCCATATCCCAGGGTTTTTCCTCAGTGCTTTCCAGGAATGTGGGGTATTTTAATTATTACACAATTACTGTGTGCAGGGCTCGCAGAGTGAGTGGTGCGAAGAGAATTACACTTGCCCAGCTCAGGAAAGGTTAAACAGAGCAGAGTAATTATGGAGATTTTTCTGGTAGTAGATTCCACAAAATAATCTAATTTACTGTCTGACTTTATCTGCTGGGCTTTACTGAGACAGCAAATAGATTATAAGATGTTTTGGGAATAGTAATTTAAAAGAGGGGAAGAAAAGCCCAAACCTCAGGGTATAACTGACAGTTTGACTACAGTAAATTAATAAAGGCTCACTGTATTTTGTGATAATGAAACACAAAAAGCCTGTGAGTGAGGCATCCAGAGCAGCCCAGCAATTGTGTGATGGGGGTGTGTGAGTGAGGGATGTATGGAATGCATATGAAAGGCTGAAATTTGATTTTCCTCTTCCCTGACATCTGAATGATCAATCTTTGTTGGTTTTAATGACACTTCAAATTATGTTATCACTTTTATATTTAACTGATTCTTTGTCTCCAGCGTTCTGAAATCTGATTTCTTCACTCTTTTGTGGAAAGACTTCATTGTCCTTACAAAATTAAGATGTTTTTACTTTATTACAAAGGCAGTTTTCATTTAAAGACACAACTTCTCCGCAGTGGATGCGCACATAGGGAATCCCCACGGAGTTTGCTTCCCTCCAACTTGTGTTGGGAGATTGGACTCAACTCCAGCTTTTCTTGGGGGAAATCATCCAGGAGAATAAACCCAGGGCACACAGTGTGGATATCCTGAAAAACACACCAACAGGCTCAGGATGCCATGGATTTCCCAGTAGCCTTTTGCCATTCCTTTGGGGTTTGACAGGCTCAGCCCCTCCCTGTGTGTGTCCTGGCTGTCCCTGGCACATCCAGCACGTGGCCCAGTTGGCTCCAGTTCTCCCTGTTTCTATCCCAGCCCTCAGCACTTTCATTGCTACTCAGGTTAACTTGCCACAAAGGAAAGCACAAATAATCAAAGGAGCTGTTTCACATAATTAAAGAAGGTAGAAACCCCCAGGCTTGTTGTCTCACTCCTGTATTTTTCTTCAGGCCTGGTTTTAGGGCAGCCTTGCCATGTCCCACACATAAACCTCAGTGACATTCCCAGCATTGGGAAAGCTCTTCATATGTTTTTTTAAACTCATATATTCACTCAGATTTTTCCAAACAAACCCTCTTCTGCTTCTCCTGTTACTCATGGAAACAGGATGACTTTCCTTATGGAATATCTGGATAGGGACATCTCTGGATGCTTTAATACTGGTTTCTGTCATTTAATTCCAGCAATGGATTTGCATGCTCTGCTTTTAAATGCATTGAATTTAACATTTCCTCAGCCATTCTAGAAGTACCAGAGATCAATATTTATGTGGTAATTAGTGAGATGAGCCAAAAATCTGTGTGTCCCAACAATTTCCCTTTCCAAGTAGGTGAGGATTGCTCCAACCAAGGTAATTCTAGGAATTTCAGCAAGGTTGGGGTTTGTGCATTGGCCACTCTGGAGACACCAAAATCAATTGTGATAAGGTACTTTTCAGTTGCTGTTCTGACAGAATTCAGTCCCTTCCTGCCCCCAGGCTGTGGCTCAAGGATGTCAGGCTGGAGCCCCCAGGGAGACTCTCCCAGCTGGAAAGGAGACAGATTCTGGGTCAGCATCCTGGCACAGTTGGTGTCTCGGCTTGGGGTCCTTTGGCATTTGGCCCCTGGCATTTTACTGTGGAACTTGGAGCGTTGGAGCCTCTTGGAAGACTCTTGTACAAATGGGTGGGATCTGGTGAAGGGCAGTGGTGGTTGGGTGTGCCTGGAGGCTGAGGGTGCTGCACAGAGCATCAAATGCCACCCTTAGCCACTACATTTACCACCAAAAGCAGATGTTTGGAAGGGCTGAATGGGACAGCCTTCCCCTGCCCCTCACAAGTCAGAGGGGGGAATGCTGTGCAGACACTTTTGTCACCTGATGAATTTGTATTTTGGATTTTTTGTAACCCGTATCTTTCTCTGAAATACTGAATCTCCCAGAAAGGGCTTTTCTTTCCCCAGAAATGCAATTACTCTACCCTGTGTAATGTGCATTGCTGTTGCTTGTGCTGCAAGGTCTGTCACGTCGCATTCACTGGGCTTTCAGCGATAAGTCATTCCAGCTGCATCTGCACCAGGCATTCTTTGTAATGATGTGGCTACGAGACTTCATTTTGCTGCAGTTGTGCTCGCTCCTCACTAAATACCTCGGCTCCCATTTAATTAAGAACAAGTGAAGCCGCAAGCGTGAGGAGATGAGCTGCTCGCGTGGAATTGATAGGGTTGAACCTCACTCTGAGCGCGAAGCCCAGGCTTGCGATGTGATCTGTAATTAAAGCTGCCCTCTGTGTGCCTGGCACCCAGAAACACAGCTCTGGGGTGGAGTGACACGTGTGTCCCTGTCCCCAGGTCCGGGCGGTTCCAGCTGCTGGCAGGGGGCTCCCTGTTGATCCGCGACGTGGCCGAGGGTGACGCCGGCACCTTCACCTGCATCGCCGAGAGCGGCAACGACACCGTGGAGGCCCAGGCGGAGCTCACAGTGCAAGGTAGGGCACAGACAGCACCTCTCCAGGTGTGACTTCTCACAGGAGTTCCTCTCTGTGATCACTTAAAGACCCTGTTTTACCTGGGTAAGACCCTGGTGGGGTTTTGTGCCCTGTTGTAAAATGAACAGAACCAAACTGACAGCAGCAAACCACCCTCCAGTCCTGTCCAAAGTGGTGGTGGGTTACTCTGATTTATTGCTCAGACTGCTTACAGTCTCATCAATAGGCAAATAAGTCAGGTATTACATAATGCACCTGCTTCAAAGCTGCTCTATGTGCTCATATAATACCAAAATGTAAAGGAGGGCAAGGGCCACAGCGTGGCTGGTCACATCTGGAAGCTGACCTGAAGGATTGCAGCTTAGGTTTCCTTTGGAAAGGACATATATAATGTATTTTTCATAATCCCTAAATATGTTTGTTGTTCTCAAGGAGCCTGACAGAAGATAAAAGCTGAGACATTTAGTAATATTCTGGTTTATTGTGTGTGTAACTTGTTTTCCTTACTCTTGCAAGGTATTCTTACTGGAAACAGCACTGAAATATTGATAATGCTGTTTTAGAAACATCTTACTTTACATAAAAATAAATAAAGCAGACTTGGTAAGCAAAGAAAGTAGACTTGGGAAGGAGAGAGGAGAAATACATGTAGAAGTTTGGCTTCTTGGCCTTTCTTACATTCCATGAGGAATTTTTTTTTATTAATTGGATCTTAATAAGGGGTTAAAGTTCTTCATACATGGCATGTACGAGTGGCTCATGTGTGCAGGGTCCTTTTAAGGCCTTAACTGATCTGTTTTAGCAGGGGTTGTGGTGCTGCAAAGTTGGTCTGAAGAGCAGGTCTGGTGGGATAAAATGAGTCACTGAACACCCATGAATAAAGGCTTGTATTTTGACAAAACCTCTGTGACCAAAAGTACTTGGACTCAGAGCATGTCGAAAGCCAACCAATTCTGGTCATGCAGAAAACCCATGTTTTTACCTTGTATTTTGGGCCAAAAGAGTAAAGATTTGGTGCTCCTAGAGAAATGTGCTTGGGGCTTTGGAGCAAAGCCTTCTTTTTGGTTGAAGAGACTGCACTGTGTGCTGTGTTTAGCTCAGTTCCACCCTCTGTTCCTCACAGAACTGGCTGGGTGTTTTATGGGCAGGGGCAGCAATTAATAACGTTAATGATGTGATGGAATTAAGCAAGCCACGGATAAGAGTGAGATTACAGCCTTAATGCAGGACATCCAGCCAGGTCACTGGGGGATGAGAGTGAGCTGGGGAGAACCCTTTTATTCCTTTTCTGAGCTCATCTAAAGGGTTTCCTCAGGTGCTTGTAGAGATTTAGGGTGTGTTCTGCCAGTCCTCCTGTGCTGAGTCTGTGGTACACACTGGGCAATAGAAGGGAAATCCTTTAATGCCTGAGTGTTACAATATATTAAAGAGTCCACAGAATGCATTTTGGGTAGTGGCATTTCTGATTTTGCTTCTCAGTTCTAATCTTAACTCTCCTTTCCTTTGAGAGGTCCCTTTGGGGTGTAATTGTATTTCTGCAGTGCTGTATTGTGGTGAAGGGTTGAATGGCTTGAGTAACTCTTATCTGATCACTGTCATTTTCCTCTGGACTGGAGAAATTGTCATCTCTTATACCTAATAACAGCATGATTTTGCTTAATTTAAGCTCCTTCTGCCATTCTTAGAAATTAATCTGACAATTTCCGACAAGCCATCCATTTTTTGGGTACTAATTCCCTTGTCTCTCCTATTTTCCTGCCTCTTTCCTTGAAGCCCCTGGGTTTTTTGTTCAGCAGAGCACTGGGGGTTGTGCCAGGGCAGCTTGTTGGGACCACACCAGAGACATGTGCTGCCTTCCAGGGTTTTATACCCTTGTTGCCAGGTGCACACAGGTGTGTCAACTCATGGGCCTTGGGGAGTTCATGAGCTTTTCCTGTTGAATTTGGCACCATTCAGTTTGGATAAATGGTGCCTGAAACTGATGCAGTTCCTGGGATCCTCCTGGTGTCACTTCAAGATACCATGTGTTGCACAGTCACCTGCTGAGCCCGTGCCATACATGAGGGGTGTTAGAGGACCCTCTATTGCCCTAATGCTGGGCTTTCAAAAATAGTATAATTCCCCACACGCAGCAACAGGGGGACTGAGTCAGGAACATGACTTTAACTGGGAAGGGGTATTTGACTGGGAAGGTACTGAAGGGTCTAGAAGACTTCACAAATTTGTGTCCTCAATCTCTTTATCTACACCCCTAGGAGGTGGAGTTCAGAGAATTCCCTTCAGTTTGGAACGAAGTTTTAGGAGCCCCATTCCTGGAAGTGTTCAAGCCAGGTTGGAGCAACCTGGTCTGGTGGAAGGTGTCCCTGCCCTTGGCAGGGGGAGGAACAAGATGAGCTTTAAGGTTCTTCCAACCCAGGCCATTGTAGGATTCAGTGACTGGGGATTTCATGGACCTGTTGGTTACACAGCCAGTCCTTGACTGTGCATTTGAGGAGTGGTTTAACATGGAACAGAACAGGGACTGTTGTGGGGACAGACCCACAGCTGAGACAGTGTCACCCCTCAAGCTGAACGTTGCTGAATCCCATATTTGAGACAACCTGTAGGGCCAATCCCACTGGATAAAGTGTGTGTGCACCTTTGTACCTGCACACTTTTCCTTGGGTGCCAAAAGCTGGTGTCACCCCAGGCCAGGCTGGGGCTGGACCCTTCCCATGGTGGAGGCAGCAAGGTGGTGTCTGGGAAGGGAAATGTCCCCTGGCTGTTGACAGAGCCCTTCCCTCTCTGGGCACCAGGTTCATGCACAGCACGTGTCACGAGCTGAGAGCAGGGGGAAATGTGTGTTGCTGTCCCCAGCCATGACAGAATCCATAGCACTTCCCTTAGATAAGAGTGGGCAGTGCTGACAGCAGGGCTGGGGAAACAGGAGTCACTGTGCTCCAGCTGTGCAGCTGGGGAGGGGCAGCAGTGGCACTGAAACGGTGGGAAGGTTGGGAGTTCATGGTTCATCTGGGAAACGTTTCAGACTGATGGCTGTGCCTGGGGATTGCTGCAAATGCTGGGCCTGAGGTGGGTCACAGTGTGGGCTTCCTGCCCCTGCCTGCTGCTGGGGAGCCAGGACTGTGCCCTCTCTGTGGAAATATTTCCTGCAGTTAATAATGAGCTAGAAAACAATAAACCAGAAAACATTTCCATTTTTGTTCCCCTTATAAAATTGATGTGGCAGGTCTGACATCTCTCAAATAAATGAATCCCTGTGTTTGTGGGGGCAGAGGCAGAGCTGCTCTTTGTTGGTGTCTGTTCTTCCCTTTCAGTGAGTTTTTGGAATAGCAGAAAGTTGGCTTTTGCTGTCTAGGATGGCATTCAGTGTCTGATAGTGTATCTTAAATGGTGTGCATTAAATGGCTTGCTGTGTTAATGTAACAAAAATTAAAAACAAAAAAAGAAAAGCCTAAATTTGGATGTTTGTAGTGATAAATCAGAGGTTGCACCTGGCAATGAGCTGATCACTGCCTTGTCTGTGCTGCCAGAGCAAACTGGGGGAAAAGCAAATGCAGAAGAAATGTTTTGATAGAATTATCAAGTTTTTTACTGTGAGAAGAAATGCTGGAAATATTTCCAGTAGAGCTGAAAAGGCTTGTGCTAATGGCAAAGCCTTTTTCTAGCAAAAACCACCTGTATTGCAGTTGTAGAAGGAAAAGCCTCAACGTGGAGGATCTTGGGCTTGTTTTCCAGCATTCCCCGTGGCAGCTGCTTTGGGAAGAGCTGGTTTCCTCCTGCTCCAGAAATGGGGGCATCAGATGCTGCAGCAGCACAGCAGTGTGTCTGGGTAACTCTCCCTTCTGCATTAAGCTTGCATTATTATTGGAAACAATGCCAGGGAAGAAACTTGAACCATCACTGAAAATTGCCCAAACCTTTCTCATACCTTCTCGATGATCTGCATCGATTTCTGGCTCTAATTAAGCTCAGTGCTGTGTCTTGATAAGAGGCTGCAGCTCAATTAGGGATTCAGGAGATGCTGCTCTAAACCTGGGGCTGCCAAAGCTCTTACTGGGGGACAGAGCATTGTCCTTGCTGGTTATCCCAGAACTGCTCTGCCTGGGGAGGCTCTTGGAAGTGAAAGGAGCATCTTGGCTTTGTTTGAGTTATTTCTCAGCCTTGACAATGCAATGAGACTTCTATCAGTGCTCTCCTTCAGTAGTGGTGTGAGGCAAAGGCAGCAAGTCCTGGATCTGGTGTGGGGAAGGTATAATTTTGGTCACTACCTTTGCACTTCACTGTGTTGTGAAAAGACTTTTCAAAAGCCCTTGCTGCTGCTCTGAAGTGTAGCTTAATGTTCATGGGGTTGTGAAGTCAACTAAATACAACTACAGAGGGAGTTGAACTGTTGTACATTTTTTGGTCTTTTTTGATGTTTTTCTAAGACCAGGAGGATCATTTGTCTGGTTCTGGCCATATTTCAGAAGCACAGGACAGTAAAACTTGTTAAAGAGAGTTTGCCACAGTTCTTCATAGGAGCACAGAAATTAGTTTAATTGTATTTCCAAAACTCCCGAATGAACTTTGCTGGAACTTGAGGAAGGATTCATCCCCTGGTATCAGTGCAAGTGTTGAACATTCAGTGATGGTGTTGGAGAGCAGTGAAAGCTGCTGTGGGAGAAGCCCAGGGAGCCTTTCCAAGCCCTGATCTCTGCCCTGCTGTGTGTCCAAGGGGGGCAAGCACTGGGAAGCCCAGGGCTGGGATGGTTTTCTGACCTTTCCTGGGATCAGGGTTGAGCAGAGGGCCCTGCTGTCGGTGCCGTGTGCTGTGCATGTGATCAGAGTCTAATTCTTGTGGCCAGGACAAGCCCAGGATCATCCCTGGAAGCTGGTGGTGAGGACAGGGCTGATGTGTGACCCTCACATGGCCCATCCCCAGGTCCATGGGGTGTGGAGGCCCCAGACTGGGCACCTCTGGAACAACAGATGTGTTCTGGTTTAAACTGGGCCCTGGAGCTGTGAGTGAGGGATGTGCAGCTCTCCAGTCACATCCACCCCCTGGCAGGCTGGGATGAGGAACTGGAAATGGGTGTACCCACTGTGGAACTGCTGGCATGGGATGTGTCCCCTGGCATCAGTCCTACTCTTTGATCCCCCCTGGCTGGGAATGTCACGATCCTGCTGCATCCAGGCCCAGCAGCACGTGCTCTTCCCACAGCCAGGGCTTCCTGCTGCCCGGCAGGAGGGATGAGGGATGGGAAAGGTCTGGGCTTGGAGTCCATCCTGGGGATGAGCTGTCTGGGGTGACCCCACAGTGATCTGGGGATGATGATTGTGCTGCAAGGGAGATTTTTCCTCTTAAAAAGGTGTGTTTTCTGAGTACTTGACAAGCATGAACTGTGAGGTTCTTTCCCATGAAACATCTGTAATTCCCTGGACAGTCTGGTTTTATTTGGGCAAGCTTTTCTTGTGTTACAGAGGTGCTGCACAGTTTTCAAAGGGGTTTTTGTGGTGCTGAAAAAACAGTTGCAAAACAGATGGGTAGGGGGTTAGTGGGGACAGAGATGAGATCCTTTGGGCTGAGTGTCCATAATGGAATTGCATGTGGATTGGGAGATAATGTCTCCAGGACTGCACATGCCAGGAAGATGGGGCATGTTTGGGATTTGAAACAATCTCTTTGTGATATATATATATCAAAAATACCATTAGGAAAGACAAAACCAAATTATCAGTAACCCATCCAATTCACACAAATGGTTTTCCTTGTAGATGTTCTTGAGTAATCCTTGGGGATAATGAAAATGTTACTAAATTAAGCAGCAGTGTCTTAAATATCTCCAGCGTCGAAAGGGATATTGAACTGAGGGAATTGTAAAAGCTGGGCTCTCTTTCAGCTAGAATTTCTAATAAATTAAGCTCATATTAACAGGGGGTTCAACCAGCTGCTGCTGTAGGGAAGGAAAGACTTTTTTGCCCAAAATGGCTTTTCAAACAGTAGGCTGAGGTTGCTGTCAGTGCCTCTGGCCCACACAGCACTTACAGGGAGCCCCCCTATTTACCTGTGTCTGTCTGGTCTCCAAACTAAAAATGGACTTTTTAGTTGGGAACAGGTTTTACCCAACACAGGGTTTACTCCTTTTGAAGTCAGAGCCTGAAGGAAAGGTAAGCCCAGCTGGCTCCTGGTTTCAAGTGCTTTTGGATCCTTGAAAGGATTCAAGGATACAGTACATCTCAAATAGGCTATAGGGGTTTTATTACTGGGTTTATTCCCTGTCAAATAAAGATGACAATTTCAATTACAAACTGAAAGCTGAAAGAGTCAGGAGTAATTTTGAAGTTGCACATGCCAAAGGCTTCCAAGAAATGTAAATGTGTGAAAGAAGCAGCTCATTAAAATGCCTTCTTTCCTCCAAGTGAGAGCTCTTTTTATAGGACTTGTGCCCTAAATGGCAAGTATTTTTCTCTGTGTATCAGGGTCATCCTTCCATTTTAATTGGTTGACTCAAGCTCTTCAGTTGAATTTTTGAATAGAGGGGGTTTAATTTTTCCTGTCCATTTCAACAGAAACTTTTGCACTGTTTTCACACCCCCAAATTCCGCGATGAAAACTGAGGGTGATGTTAAACTGGAAGTGCTGGAGGACACCAGGCATTCCATCCCTCAGTCCTGGCAGAGCCCACCCCATGCACTGAACATGCACCTTCTATCAAGGGAAGGTTTGATGATCCTTAAGCTGACTCTCATTCCACCAGGTAATTCCTTTCTCTAATGGGAGCCAGGTTATTGCTGTTCCTGGATGTCTCATTATACAAACCCTGGTCCTTGGCAGGAAGGTTCATCCCAAAGTTACAGAGATGGAACAATGCAGTGATTTGTGGGGAGGAGGTGGGTCCTTATCTGTGGTGCCTCATTCCCTCTGCAGCCTTGAGTTAATTAGTTTGGCTTCGTGAGGAGAATAATGGCAGAGGAAATCAGCGTGCTGTTCTGATCCCTGGAGTGAGCAGGTTCTGTTGGGTGTGGTGTCTGGGGGGGATGAGGGGAGCCCTTTGGGGCACTGGGAGCTGTGGAATAAAGTCATCTGATACACCTTGGTGACACTGTGAGATGCCCTTTCACAGGGTGCTGCAGGGACACCTGGAAGGAAATGGGAGCAGCAGTTGTGCTTTGTGCTCCATAACTCATCCTGCTCCAGCTTCAAATTCCTGTCCTCTCTTTATCCTAGTGGAATAGCTGTAATGAAAGGCCTTGGGAAGAGCAGGGCAGTGTCACCTCAGTGCCCAGCAAGGCCATGGAGCAGATCCTCCTGGAAGCTGAGCTGAGGCACCTGGAGAAGGAGGAGGGGACTGGTGGCAGAGTCACTGGGGCAAATTGGGCCTGACAAATTGGGTGGCCCTTCCACAGCAGGGTCACAGTGTAGGTGGGTAAGGGGCGAAGCATCTGACACTGTCCTGCATGGCACCCTTGTCTCTGAACTGGAGAGACGTGGGTTTGTTGGGTGGATGAGGAATTGGCTGGGTGGTCAGGGCCTGGCCCAGGTTGCCCAGAGAAGCTGTGACTGCCCCATCCCTGGAGGTGTCCAAGGCCAGGCTGCACAGGCTCTGAGGGGTTGGAGCTGGATGGAATTTGAGGTCCCTTCCCCCCAGCCCGTTGGGGGTGCTATGGCAGGGACGCTGCTGTCAGTGTTGGGCAGCACACACGTGGAGTTTTGGGAAGCTGAGGGGGGCTCTGTGCACAGTGAAGAGCCAAAGAGGCTGCAAGGACAATTGGAAACAGTTGAAAATATCTTTTGAGGTGAGTTTATAGCAGCTCATAGCTGGGGAGTTGAGTCAGTGCTGTGGAACACACGTTTCTCTAAATTCCAGTGATTTATGGAAGCTGCGCTTGATGCTTTAGGGAGAATTCTTAAAATATAATTTTGCCATTCCTTTCCCCTTTGGGCAAATAATTTCTCTTCAGCTTTCCCAGTACATGTATAATTAATAACTTTGTTTACTGACAATGTCAACAATAACACAGCTCTGATTTATAGTGTTTATCTTTTGCCTGTTTGCTTCCTCTGGCACATCATGAAATGCCATAGAGAGAGAAGAAACCATTTCTTGGGAAGGTGGTTCTAGTGAGAAGGTAATAGAGAAATAAAAGTTCACGACCACTGTCCTGTTACATTCTTCTTGCTGCAGAGAAAGCCACAAGGCTCAAATCACTGTGCTCCAGATAATTAGTGGAAGCTTTGTTTTGGACAGCTCTGCAGGAATGTGTATGGAGTGGGAAGGGGAAATAACCCCTGGAGACTTTGTGGAGCTGGACAGGAGGTTTCCTTAGGTGAGCTGGAGGAGCTGGGGTGCCTCTGTCCTTGGCTCTGAGGGTGGAGTCCCTTCCACTCACATCCTTAATCTGCACTTGCATGGTTCTCGCTCTGCTAATTTGCTTAAACGATCATTAGTGTGATTAACCATTATAGGGGTGATTTCAGACTTGCTAATCTCCCTTCTCCTTCCTTTGATTAGAACTGGAGTAGTACAGGCAGCAACTCAGAGGGTTACAAACAGGAGAACTGAGGGTTTCAACAATTAACCTCTTAATTTAGGTAAAATTCTGCTGCTTGTGAGCGAGTGCAGGAGCTCCCCAGGAACAAAGCTGTGCTGGATCCTCTGCTGTGGCTGTCAGCAAAGCTCTGCTGCATCATCACCATCATCATCGTGTCAGTCACAGCAACATCAAATCAGGAGTTTGGGCACTTGGGCAGGATTCTGTGGTTTCAAATCTTAGGCTGGTTTTCTTGCAAAACATGGACTTGATTTCCTTAGTTCATGTGGGATCATGATTGTTGATCTAACTAAAAGAGATTTCTTTGAAGTGCAGGAAAATATTACATATTAGGGGGATATTTGAATTCTGGATGTGGTGCTTGGCAATGTGGTTTACTGAGGGGCCTGGCAGTGCTGGGTTGGACTCGATGGTCCTGGAGCTCCTTTCCAACCTAAATGACTCTTCTGTTTGCCTAGAATAGCTCAGGCAGGTCAGACTCCTTTGCAGGAGTGTTCTTCCCTTGCAGAGATCTGTTGTGGTGCCACCTGGCCAGAAATACAAGATATTATTGGATCCTCTCCATTGTTCCTTTCCAGGCTGCAGAGTCCTGTTCACTTGTTCCTTGCACAGAAGCTGCTCTTGGAGTGGCTTGTAATTAAGGTTATTTTGGGGATTTGTAAATTAGAAGGGACTTTGATGTGAAGATAAGCCTGCACTCACTGAGCTGGAAATGAAAGCAGTTGGATAAATGGGAATTGATGTGAAAAGGCAGCTCCAGGATTTATCATTGCGAGACAAAATATGGAAAAGAATTAACTCTCCATGTTTTGGGGTTTTTTTAACCTGATCAGAAAAAAGGTGTTTTTCCTTGTGATGTGCCAGGTTATTACCTTCAGCTCCGTGTCCTCCCTGGCTCTGGCAGCTCCCCAGCCTGCAGCACAGGGAAATGGGCCCAGCTAACACATGTCAAGGCTTGCTGTCTTTAATTTGTCACCCCCTCCTTCCCCTTGCTATGGGAAAAATTTAGGAAATTCTTAAAATTCGGGTTCTCCTGCTGTTTCTCCCTGGGGTCTTACTGCCTTGTGCAGTCACAAACTTCATGGTACTCCTTGATTTAGCAAATACTCAATGGTTGGTATTTTTTTCCCTCATTCAGGGTGTAGTACCATGATTTATTTATCATGCTTGGTTCAAATCCATATTTATTCCTGTTTTGATATTCAGCTCTGTGGAACCTGAATCATTCATAACCACTAATGAATGTATTTTTGTACTTTGCTGAAATGAAGTGGTATTGAATCCATTTAAAAAATTGACTGGGACAGAGAAAAATGAAGATGAAATGTATCCAGCTGTTTTAGAGCCCTGTGTGAGACACTTAAACATTGATTTTTCAGTATCTGCATCTCCCAGGGTGTCCCTTTGGAGCTGTGACTGGAGAGGACGAGGGGCTCTGTCCAGTTCAGAAATGGGATTTGTTCTTCCACATCCAGAAGGGCAGAGCTGGGAAGACATCTGATTTTGGGGGGCTCTGTTCAATCCAGGACTGTTCATTCCCTTTTCCAACCCCCTCTCCTCTCTCCAGGGTTTCCCTTCTCATATACATCTCTGGCAAAACAAACAGTTTAAGTTCCATTTTTTTCCTTTTTTTTTAATATTCACTCATCGAAATTATCTGAACTGTTGTAAATTTAGGATTTGAGGTTTTGGAAAACGCAATTCAAGGCAGAAAACAGTCATGGAAAACTTGGCATATTCCCAATTTGGCAAGTTATAAACTCCTTTTTATCAAGGTATTTGAGTGTCATTCACTGTAGATGGAGACCTCAGCTATATCTACAGTATTTATATAGATAGGTATATAAATATCTGCATATACCCTAGATAGATAAACTACAAATATATATATGTATGTATATATATAAAAAGCAGGGAGTTGTGTGGTTTTACTTGTTATTCTAAAAGCAAAACAAAAGTCCTGTGCCATTGGGTCTGTGGGTTGAGGACCAAAACCAAGTACCGTGGAATTAAAAGTTATCTTAAAATTGACCAGCTTGTCTGCATTCCCACTTATCTTCTATCTGAGAGGAGCTCTGGAAGGGGGGATATCACACAGGTTTTAAAAATTAAGTATTAGTTCATTTTGTCCTGGCCTTGCTATGTAGGTGTTCATATATATATCTGTAAATATCTCCAGAATAAACATCCTTAAGTGCTGAAGTGCCAGGGATCAGAGCAGTGCTGCAGATCCTTTCATTGAATAGTCTCAGGAGAGATGGAGGATCCCTGTGAGGGTTTGATTTGGGAAGGGGCAGGATGGATCTAAAGATGCTTCTCCTGCAGCTTCCCTGACGAGGGACTGGAATTGAGGGTTTCAGCTGGAAATGGGAAAGAAGAGCCTAAAGGCTCCAGGCCTGCCTCGTGCACGAGGCTTTTCTGCTGCTTCTTGTGCTTTGTGTGGAAAATGAGGGGCTGCAATTCCATAAAAATTTCATTGCCTTTGGCACTGCTGTAAGAAGTTTAAATTTTGATGAGCGTTCTTGTCATTCAGATGTTTCCATGGCACTTGGAGGAGGTTCAGGGTCAAACAGGCGTGATTCCTCCTAGAAGGGCTGGGGAAGGAGAGCTTAGTAAAACAGAGAAATAATGAATGTAACAGTTTTACATTATTGATGCCTAGATTAAGGTTTGTACTTCTGAAAATCATCCTCCAAGTTCCTCGGAAGGCTTGCTTTGAATGATAATCAGTAATACCCTCTGACAAGCACTGAGGTTTGGTTTATTACAGTTGAGAAGCTTTTCCATCTGATCTGGTTGTCTCATTTTAATCTGGAAATGTATCGTGTCATCTGTTCTTTGTCACGAGTTCCTCCTTAATTGGGAAGGTCAGGTGATAACACCACATTGATCCCAGGCTGTGGCTTCAGAACTTCACCCAGAATGTCCTTAGGCAAAGGATGGGCTCAGTTTTAACAAAAAGGGAATAAATCTTCGGTGTCTAAAATAAAAACTGGTCATAGGGGGGCTTTACTGGAAGCACTGGAGGGGAGGTGACATCCCCCTTTGGCCACTGCTGGTGTGTGTGAGGGAGATTCATTTCATTTGCCCTGCCCTGCCCTGCCCATCCTCAGCTGGGACACCCCGAGAGTGGGGCTGAGCCTGGGAGGGGTCAGTGTGGGACAGGAACACCCAGGGATGGGCTGGGAGGAGCCCAGTATGAGTGGTATTAGTGCTGTAAACTGATTGCCAGTCCAGGGTGGTGGCAACAATCATCACCACCAGCATTTGGTCTTAAAAAGGGAGATCTATATAACGTTGAGTAATTTTACTAAAAGCAAAAAAACACAGCCAAAAAGGTTAAAAACCCAGCCCCTGTTCCCAGTGAGTGCCCAAGACCAGTCCAGAGTCAAAAGAACAAACCCCACCTCCAGAACCTCACCAGGAATCTCTGAACCACAAGGAAAATAAATTATTATTCTCATGTTTATTTGCAAGTAAATTAATACAAAGCTTTCAGTCACTTGCTAATAACATACAAATCTTGTGATAGTTTCTCCAAGGCTGTCAGAGCTGGGAGCCTGCCAGGGACAGCACAGGGTTAGAGATGATGGAGTGTAAAGAGAAAGGGTGAGAAGATGGCCTGGAGCAGAAAAGTGAACTCTTGCTGCCTGTGTGTTCTCTGTGAAACTGGAAACTTTTGTCTTAAATGATATTTCATTTGTGCAACTAGAAGGGAGCTGGGGGGAGGCCCTACCTGGGACTGCAGAGCTGGGGAAATAATTCACACCAAATCCCTGAAGTGAACAGTGAGTGATCAGCAGGAGCAGATGGTGCTCACTCCACATTTCTCAGCGAGATGAAGTGTGAAATCCTGAGTTCCCAAGTGTGCTGTGTAACCTACCACTTAAATTAGCACACTGGAAAAATGAGGCTGAAGAGGCTTGGTCAGTGTGACATGAGGTGTTTTTGGAGATCTGTCGGGGGAGATCTGGGACATGGGATGAGTTAATCCTGTGTCAGGGCCAGTTGTACTGACAGAAATCGTAATAAAAGGTAGTAGTGTTAGACATTTGAATCCATCTATGTATGTTTTGTGTGGAAGAAGCCACACTTTGCTCCTGGGAACCTTCTGAGGGATGTTGTTGCCCTTCCTGTTCCAGAACCCTTCTGACAGTGTTGCTCACTGAGAGTCTGGAATGCTGGTGCTGGGAGTCAGAGGAAGTGTCCTCCTGCAGGGAAAGGGAATGAATTCATTGTTTAACAGAAATTGGAGTGGGAATCAAGTGCTGGTTCCAGCAGGGGAGCTGGGGCTGCAGTGACTGCTCAGCAGCTCTCAGAGTGAGCTGGAAAAGGGGATTTGGGGTGGCAGACTTGGCTGTGCTGAGTTCTTTGGGGTTGTGAGAGCAAGTTGTGCCAGTGAAGAGCCTTGGGGGCACCTCGTTGAGTAGGGAATAACAAAGCAGTGAGGTGAGAGGTGAAGTTCAGTGTCCTCTACAGGGCTTTGCATGGTAAATACAGCCCTGTAAGTTCATGTAGTGATGGTCTCTGCCGTCAAATATGTGCATGTGACATTGCAATGTGTAGGTGTTTGGAAAATGGGAGACCTTAAAAAGCAAATTAGATGTCAGGAATTGTTGGGACAGGAGCAGGTGCCTGAGCAGACACATCACTGTGGCACTGTCCAGATCTGTGCTGAGTTTCAGGGGGGGTGAGCAGCTCTTGTTCCCTCCCCTTGTCAATCCAGCAGAGCTCTGTGGTGCAGTAAAGCCAGAGAAGGGGGAGGGTGTGACAGGGATCCTGCAATCACAGGGTGGGTTGGGCTGGGAGGACCTTAAAGCCCATCTTGTCCCATCTCCCACTGGACTGGGCTGCTCAGGGCCACGTGAAACTAGTTCCAGTCTGTAAAATCACAACTGCTCTGGGGGAAGGAAGTAGGAAATGAGTGCTCATTTCTCTTCATTGGCAAGGCAGTAACCAAGAGACATCCCATGGTGGTTTGACCCCAAAACACAAGTTGGTAAAGTTTCTGGGGGAGCATCACTGTGAGCTTTAGGGCTGCTGGAGGCTCACCTGGATCCCCAAGGCAGCTTTTTGAAAGGCAAAATCTAAGCAGGAGGGGGAAACACAAAGGTATCTCCTCTTTGTTAGGAAATCCCTCATGCTGGGGGAATGTCCAGGGACACCTTGCCTTCTGCTTTGGGCACCTGCAGTGGTGCAGCACCATGCCCTTCTCTGTGCTCGTGTCCCTGGGGAGGGACAGCCTGTGTTCCCTGCATATCTGGGCAGAGCTCCGGGGCAGCAGGGCATGGCAGGGGCCCCTTGGAAAGGGGGGCTCTCCCAGCACTTGGCCCTGGTGCTGAGCAGGGCTGGACCTCATTTACCCCCAGTTTCGTGCAGACAGAGTTAGGGCAGTGTGGGTGATGTGCAGTCCTGCCAGAGGTTTGGTGCCAGCATGGAACTGGTGTCTGAACTGAGCTGTGACTGCCAAGGTGAGTGAAAACCCTAAAATCCTGCTCCTCCACAGGGTGCTCAGAGAGCTCTCCATGTCCCTGCACCTGCAGACCATCCCAGGCAGTTCCACTGTGGGAATGGGCACCCCACCTCTCACTGTCTGCAGGCCAGAGCTCCCAGCCCTAATGAGAGCTCTGCTGGACACGGAGCTATATCCTGTTTAGAAGGGGCTTTGAGGGGCAGTTTTATTTTCCTAAAGCTCTTTTTGAGAAGAAAAACCCATTTTCATCCCATTGTGGGAGAGGAGCAGTTACTTGTTTGGAGTATTGGTGAGGACATGGTAGGGATTGAGATGTTAGTTGTGTGTAGGAATGATACATATATATATATATATNTAGGGCAGGGTAGGGATTGGGATGTTAGTTGTGTGTAGGAGCTCTTCCTGTGTAGGAATGATATATATTTATATATATGTATATATATCCATAAACTCAGTGTTTGTTTCTCTTTGTGTGGCAGTGAGGATTTCTGTGTTAAGCCCCTGTTTGAGGTGTCCACTTGCATGGCTGCATAATCCTGCCTTGGCTCAAACACCCAAATCCAGCTCTTCCATTTTCTTTTGGAGCCAATTTTCTGAGCCATTGATCACTTTCATTGCTTTCTTGTAAATCAGAGTTCATGTTTCCCTTGAAATGTGATGCTCCAATAGCCTGCTTTGCTGGGGCCTTGGTGAGTGCCAAGATTTGGGAGCTGCTCTTGGGCTTCCAGTAGGACCAGTTCTTTCATACCAGTACAATGCTGGGAGCCTTGTCCGTGGTCATATTTCTGATAAAGTCCTTGTTTTTCTGGCCTTCTTCTGTACAGTTTATTGCTAATTCTTCCTATTTCATCGATTTACAATTTATTATTTCTCCCTGAAAAAGAAATGTGCATTTATTGAATTATATGCTGACTTGTTATTCTATTTCCTAACTGATCAATATAATTTCACTTTATTATTGTTCATGCTGATCCAGATTCCTAGTTGTCCTATCATTGCATATTGAGGAGTTTCCAGTTTCTGCCTCTGAAATGTTTATTTGGGGGCTGCCTCTGAAGCAGAGCTCACATTTAGCAGGGTCTGAATGGAGGCTTTGCACTGTAAATGTCAATTATTTGTTCTCCCATGAAGTCACCCCTGCCCTTCTCCCACCACTGGATCCAGCTCTCCACGGAGTTGGTGTTTTGGGACCAGACAGGCCATAGGAGCAGAACATGGGCCATTAAATGCTCATTTTGGGCTGTTTCAGCTGATGAGCAGAGGTTAACGAGGTCATTAGAGAACATAACGACAGTCCCTCTTTCTCTGCTTCATCTGCTGAGGGAGTGGGAAGGAATTCCCACTGGGAGGATGCCACAGGCACAGAGCTGGTTATAAAATATACATTTTCTAAAATATATATTAAAAAATAACCATTTGCTTAATTACATAATTTCCCTGCCACAGAAACTTCCTGTTCATGAACTGCAGCTTTGCTTTCAGTGCAATAAAATCACTGTGCATAGAGGAGTTTCCATTTTTATACCCTTTTTGTATCGTGGTGTGCTGGGTTTTTTATATTAATTTGACACTTCTGTATTTGCAGGGGCTTGGAAAGATTCCTTTTTGCCAGCTTTTGGTTGCTGTGCAGGTTTGGCAGCTGCATGTTAAGTGTGTTTTAAGGACATGCCAGCCTTGCTCAGAGGTTGGGAAGGCTTGACTTGCCTACAACAGTTTTGGGGTTTAAGGATCTATTTTTCAGAGTATTCCTCCATTTACTTCTGCCTTTTTTTAAGGAAGAAGATTATGACTCCTCATTTCCATTTAGTGTAAATTCCTTCTTCTTTTTTTTAGGATGCAAGTGAAGAAAACCAGCTAATTTGTACAATTAACTCATAGAGCTCAAAGAGAATCAAAAGTTCTGCTGCCAAACTCAATCCACACATTTTCTCTGTGTTTTGGGGGAATGGCAGGAGGGGATGCATTGACAGGGGGATGGTCACACTGCACTTCCATCCTTCTTGCAAACAAACTTGCCCTTGTGCAAATGAAGTTTATAAGGATTCTAATAGGATTTGTAGCATATCCTAATGGAATAGCTTGTTCTCCCTGGAGGAGGAAATAAATTCCTCTGGGCTTACCCTTTTAAGCTGCTCTGAAATGAGTTTTATGGTGAAATGTCCAGTTTAAATACCATTGGTAATTCAAATTGTCAACTGAAATAGAAGATAGGGATTCTGCCCCCAGCATCCATAGAAATGTGGTTCTTCATGGAAGGCATCCAACCAGGAATGCTGAAGTGGTAATTGTTTGAGATACACTGTGGAAGTTTATCCAATCTGCTTAGTTTGTGTATCTGCTGTTTGGGGTCTGTGGAAACTTCTGGAATTAGCAAATCCCTTTGTGTTTGATGGCTGAAGGTGTATTTGTCATGGGCAAAAGGGGGTAGGAGGGAGAGGATGAGAAGTGGCAGGAACTGATTTAGTGGTGTGACTTTGGAAAACACACTCCTAATTTCTAGGGACTGGGGGCATTTTTAGGTGGCTGGGGAGGCAGAAATGACTCCTTCAGTCTTGTCCTGGGCAAGTGTCCATTTGGAAATTCTGTTCTTGCCTCTCAGTGCTTTGGCTGCCTCAGGCTCTTACTGAAGTTCTGATGCTGATTCAGAGCCCACAGGAATAGTCCTGGAAGTGTCTCCAGCCCTGGAAGTGTCCAAGGCCAGGCTGGATGGGGCTTGGAGCAGCCTGGGAGAGTGGAAGGTGTCCCTGCTGTGAGCAGAACTGGGTAGATGATGCCTGGTTGGGGTTGAGTTGGTTTAAAAATTGCAGATTTGTAGATGTTTTCCCCCATTGTGGTGGTCTGAGCAGCCCTGCCTGCTGGGGGTCACCTCTGCCTCTGCAGGGTTGTGTTTGGGGCTCAAGTCTGATACCAGAGGTTGCTGCTTTGGGGTTTTCCTTCTGGGGAACAACAGGGAGTGTATTTGACTTTTGGGAGGGGTTACCATGCATTAAAATGAGTTCTGATCTAGGCCAGCAGCCTTTTGATTTGGTTCCTGTAGGAGAAGTTCACTGTGTTGTGACCAAGGAAGGTAAAGTTGGGTGCAGAGCTTGAGTTTTTCCTCTCCACGTGTAGTTGAAGCATCAGGTTTGGGGTTAGGGTCTCTCTTAATGAGACAGAACAGACAAGAGCTGCTTTTCCATTTCCTTCTGCTCACCCATACATGTGGAATGGGATCTATGGCAGCATCCATTCCTGGGTGCAGTTCCTCTTGCACATGTGTAGTTCCTCAGCTCTTCCCTTCCTTTTACAGCAGTTGGCTTAAAAAGCGTCTTATTTTTCAATTATTTCACCTTTCCTGAGATGCAGCTTTGAAGCCTGAATAAGCTGCTGATGTAGATTGGTTATTTTGGGGCTTTTAATTTTTTCTTTTGATCCCTGTTGTGATCAAAATATTGTGTCTCTAAAGTCTCCAGAAGGGTGGCAGGTACCCCTGGTAGGGGCTCTCTAGGGGTGTGTGAAGTTCTGTGCCAACATCTTGCCAATCCAGTAGTTATTTGCTAACATGGAGAGGGGGCTGAGCTGCCAAGTCGTCTTTGAAGTGTAATTGTTTAATAACAGAACACAAGATCTTCCCTTACAAATCTTATTTTATATGGTAATGGGCTCGTTTGCTCTCTGGTTATCAATTGAACTTCTCTACCACAAACATCTGTACTGGCATTGTGCTGATGCTAAACACTGACACAGTTACACTGGGGAAGTGTGCTGGGAAAGCAGTTATTAATTCATTAGCTGGGAAGTAATTGATAAAGCAAGCACTTCTCGTGTTATTATCCCTTTGTAAGCAGCTTGGCATTTGGCTCCACAAGCCAGAAAAGCAAAGTCACTTTGGAAAAATGGAGTGTTTCAAACTCTTAATGTCCTGAATCAAAACTCATTGAGAGCAGGTAACAGGATATCGAGTGAACTTTCATTTTGGTGGCAAAAAATGACTGAATCTTATGATTCAATATTGATGCCCTTTGCTGGCTGATGTCCCACACTGAGGGGGGACCAGTTGCCAAAGGTATTTGAGTACTTTCCAAATGCCTTCAGTACAAGTTAAACATTAGTGGAGCAAACAGAAACCATCCCAGACCTTCCCTGGGGTTCTGTTTTGGCTTTCAGTTCTTCCCTGGGAGGGTGGGCAGGCCCTGGCACAGGGTGGGCAGAGAAGTTGTGGCTGCCCCATCCCTGGAGGTGTCCCAGGCCAGGTTGGACAGAGCTTGGAGCAATCTGGGACAGTGGAAGGTGTCCCTGCCCATGGCAGGGGGTGCAGTGAGGTGGCCTTGAAGGTGCCTCCCAACCCACTTTATGACTCTACAGTGAGTTTTTTACTCACTGCAAGTTTTGCCTTGGGACAGTGAATGTTACTGGCTTGTGTCTGTCAAGGTTCCTGTGGCACATTTAATCTGTGGCCAAGGAATCAAAATTCCCCTGTAACAAACGTTAATGAAAACAGAAACATTTGCACGTTCCTGGAAAACCAAACTTTTCCAATATTTATATTCCCTTTTTTCACTCTGCAAGCGTTGCAGGAATCGATGTGTGTGTGTGACAGAGATGGAAAGGAAATGAGCACATAAACTATTGATCAAGGGGCTGGAACCAAATGAGTCATTAGTAGAAAGCAGCTAATGATGAGCGAGCGATGATCTGCTGGGGTTGGCAGCAGGAGGGGCTGGCTCAGGGACTGCCAGGGTGCTCACACCCTCTTGCTGCCAGTTTTGGTGAGGCCCATCTGAAATGACATGTGAATTCGAGGAGCTGTGGGGGAATTGTCACAGCAGAGCAAAGCAAACAGCACTCGTGGAGCCGGCCAAGATAAAGGGAGATGGGAAGGGAGGGGGAGATAGTGCAGCTCCCAGTAAATCACAGTGCTGATGAGAAATGCCAGGGAGGAATAAAGCAATAGTTTTCATTGGAAATAAATAATAAAAGTTTGGTGACAAATAAACACAGAAGAGTGTTTTCAAATGTCAGAGTTGCATACGGTGCTAACCATCCGAGTGGGCACAGAAATCCCTGAACTCAGGTGGGGTTGGTGGTGTGGTTGGTGCATTCTGGGGAGGTTGCTATGCAGGGCATGCCTGAGGTCACAGACAGCTTGGCTCGACCCAGGCTTGTGCCCCTGTGTGAGAATCTGAGCAGCTTTGTGTAGGTTTACACCCTTGTCTGAGAGTTAAACCACTTCCTACTCTGTAAATAAATATTTCCATATATTAATGTTCTCCTAATTAATTTATAATCCAAAGCATGAGGGGTTCTTGGGAAACTGCTCATCTCCATCTCTCTGTTTATGAAGTATTAAATCCCCCTACAAACCTTTGCCATCATTTCACAGGAAGAAGTCAAACCTGGTCTAGGGTTCCTTGGCCCCAGCTCGAAATAAATCCCATTGACAGGCCAAGTGTGTAAACTGTTTGTCTAAACTCCATGGCCCTTCCATGTTGACTTTCTTTGCTAAATATTAAAGGGCAAAAGGCTGCTTTGGGCTTTCCTGGAACTCCAGCAGCCAGAGCTGCCAGCACAAGGAGGCAAATGCCCTCCTGTTGGGGAGTGTAGTGAAAACAGCCACGCAGGGGGATGCTCTTCAGAGCAGGTGATGCTCACACAGGAGGGGCCTGCCCAGTTCAGGAGTGCAGAGGCCTCAGGTGCAGCCCGAGGGGTCTTGGTGGTACATGAATTCAAGGACAGGCTCTAACGTGTCTCTGCACTGGTCACTTGGGGCTCACCTTACCAAAAAATCTGTGTCTCGGAGTTTTTATGAGTTTTAAATGTCTTTAATGAACCTTATTCTGAGGCCTTGAGGACATGTCAGAGGCAGCCAAGACCCAGAGGTGCCACCTGTGGTACAAGCCATAAGTGAGGAACGTGTCTGCTGTGCTGTGTTTAACTTTTCAGTTTATGTATCTCGGTTTGATTTCTTCTTTTGTGCATTCTCCAGAGGCTGTTTCCAATTCAGACCACTGGCTGCATCACAGGATGGTCTGGGTTGGAAGGGACCCCAAAGCCCATCTCCTTCCAACCCCCTGCCATGGCAGGGACACCTTCCACCAGACCAGGGTGCTCCAAGCCCCATCCAACCTGGCCAAATGTAATTTTAGAATTGCTCAGAGTTTGTATCAGTGTCTGTCAAACCCCGATCTGCAAAGCTCTGCCACCCCTGCCGCTGCTGGAGTCCCCAGAGCCCCCTCAGTGTGGAGGGTGTGTTTTCTGGGCACTGACACCACCCTTTGTCTTCCCTGCAGTTCCCCCCGAGTTCCTGAAGCGACCCACCAACATCTATGCCCACGAGTCCATGGACATCGTGTTCGAGTGCGAGGTGAGCGGCAAACCCACGCCCACCGTCAAGTGGGTCAAGAACGGAGACGTGGTGATCCCCAGCGACTACTTCAAAATCGTGGTGAGTTGGTGCTCCATTCTGGGGGGTTTGGAGCTGTTATTCCCCTGCATCTCTTCATGGAAACCAGGTTCTCTTACAGGAGCTCCCTGGTTTTGCCCTGTTAATGTTTGGGGCCTGGAGGAGGAACGGTCTGTTGAAACCTTTAATCCACGTTGCATTTATTGTAGGAGTTGATGTTTTATAGCTTAGGTTTTTCACAGAGACAGACAGGCAGAGTGACAGAACACCTGTCCAAGGACAAGCTCAGCACCACCTCTGGCTCATTCTGCATCCTCTGTGCTTGGTAAAAATCACAGTTTCAAGCAGGAGGTGGAATGCAAATGTAACTGAGTTGTGGATCGTGGATTTTGGCACGTGGGCACTTCCAGAGGGAAACTTTAGATGCAGTGCAAGTCATTCTTGAGGCCTAGTTGAGAAGTAAATGTCTGTATAATTGGGTGTACCTGGGGCTGGGGGTTCTAACAGGGAGCTGAAAACACCAGCAGAATGGCTGGGGATGTCAGGACCTGGCAGGGGGATGTGGAGCTGGAACATGGTGCCTTCAGGGAGAGCTGCTGCTGCTTTGGGGACTGCTTAACTTGAGATGCAGTGCAGGGCAGGTGAGACCTGCCAGCAGCTCCAAACACACTTTGCCCTGTTCCCCTTGGAAGGTCCTCCTGTCACAGCAAATGTGCCCTGATGACACCACTGTGTTGCAAATTCAGCCCTTTTCTAAGTGTTGTTTTCTCCCTTTGCTCCTCAGAAAGAACACAACCTGCAGGTTTTGGGCCTGGTGAAGTCTGATGAAGGATTCTACCAGTGCATTGCAGAAAATGATGTTGGGAATGCACAGGCTGGAGCCCAGCTGATAATCCTTGACCTTGGTAAGATAAACTGGGACGGCAGAGAGCCACAAGATGGGGAGGGACATTCCAAGGGACCTTTTGCACGTGAGGGGTGATATTTGTAACTCAGCTAGACTAGGGTGATTGTCTCAAATTGTGATTCAGCATCCTCTTCTCTACCCTTAAAGTTCCTGAGGGGCAGTTAAGGAATTCTACAGGATTCACCCTGGATTTTGGAAAATATTTGGTGCAATTATAAGCCATAGCCAGAAATCTGAAATATGGTTGCAGGCTTAAAAATAATAACAGAATAACCAACAGGAAAACAATCCCTGGAATCACAGACCTGCAAAAGCAGCACTCCTGGACCCCACCCCCAATCAAGTATTTTATGTCCAAGACATTCCAGTGTCAGAAGCTATTTTCTTCTTGGTTTTAGTGTAAAAAATAATCAACTTGGTCATTTCTGCAAACTACAGCTGCACATTTGTTGAGTTCCAGCTGCAGTTTAAGGTAAATATTTGTTACTGTGCTCCAGTCAGTGGAGTTGCTGCCAGCACTCACCTTGCAGTGCCCCACATGGTTGTGATGGGAAAGGAGGGTCATTTGGATTAAAAACCAAAGAAAAGATAGTACCAATATCATTACTGAGCCACCAGCCTGTTTTGCTTCCAGGTCACATAGTTCTTAAAAGTCATTTCTAAGAGCCCAAGGAAGAAAACCAAGAGTAGGAGGGACAAGTCAGACATGAAAATATTGACACCATACTTTGGGAGGGCTTTTATGTTGCCTTTTAGGGGGGAGGATTGTTCTAGAATTCTAATTTCCTTTTATTTGGTGGGAGAGGACTTAGGAGAAACAGTCTAAAGTGTGGCTGAAGGCTTGAAGGATCTTCACACTTGGAAGTTGAGCAGGTGTGAATCTGCTATCCCTGGCTTTGTGCAGAGAGTAAATTGATAGGAATATGCCATAAAAAGAGATTTCCTAGTTATTTCCCAATTTTGTAGAGTAGTTGTGCTCTTCCAGCTTCCTCTGAGATGCTGTTTGGGTCAGGGTGTGTTCCAGTGCTGGCTGAAGAGCTGCAGGTGCTTCCCACACTGATCTGGGGAGTGCAGGGTGCCCTCTCCTGGGTTCAGCAGCTTTGATGGAGCTGTGGCATTCCAACCTCTGAGCAGGGCTAGCAGCTGCACCCAGCACTGCTCCACTGTCACCAGGTTGCCAGGAAAAGTATTAAAAGTAATTAATTTCTGCTCTGCATTAATCACCTGAGTGGTTCCAGATCTGTCAAGTGGAAGCATCAGTCCGTGTTTTCCACGTTTGAAAAATACTGACTAATTTATGGCCTTGGGTTCTGAAGCCCTGCCCAAGCTTGTGCTTGCACCCAGTCCCCAGCAGTGGTGTGGGCATGACTGTCACTGTTGTTATTGGGTTCCTGTGGCCTCTCTCCTCCTCCTTTCCCTCCACTGCCCTTTGCCTGGTGGTTTCTCCTCCCTGTCCTGCTCTGGCAGCTCGTCCTGCCATCCTGAGGGGCTCTGCTTTATAATGCTGTCCTTTCTCTTTTGCATGCTGCCAAAGGATGTGGATGCAGTGGTGGAGTCTCATTTGGGGTGGAAAGATACCCCTGCAGCCGTGTGGCTCTGTCCCCTGCCCTGCAGTGTGATAGATGTGACACTGAGGGGGTTTGGGGGGCTGTTCTCCAGCACTGGGAGAACCCCATGAAACAGCTCTGGGACTACATGGAGCTTTGCTGGGGGCATAATAAGGACAGAACGTGCTGTGTCTTAGCTGTGATATGTGAAAACTGGCACTTACAGGTGGAGAAAATACAGAGACTTGATATTTTAATACCCTCTCACAATATCTGAACAGCAAAGGAGGAAACACTGTTCAGGGAGGAAGGAGAAGGTATTACATGCAGAAGTTCTGTCATGGTAGGAAAATTCAAAACACTAATTTGAGCAAAAACTATTCTGACTGTTTCAATCATTAGTTCAGCAAGCTTTTCTAAAAATTTATTTCATACCTGGTGATGAGAAATACCAACTTTGCCAATTTCAAAAGTAATTTTGTGAAAAAATATTGATTAAATATGAAAAAAGTTCTTGCTGGTTGGCAGTGCATCCCTCCCCTTGCTGTTCTGTTTGCTCCCTCCCAGCTGGAATGGGCAAACATCTGCTGTGTGACAAACCCTTGCTCATTAGCCCTTTTGCTTGGCAGATTGATCTCTAATGAGTTAAATGTAGATGAGAAAGCAGAAGCCTGAGGGAGTTTGGAACACCCTTTACCTCTGCAGGGAAGGGTTTGGTGTGTTTGGGTGGATGTGTGGCCTGCAGGGAGCAGGAGGGTGGTGGTTTGCTTTGTGCCCAGGGTGAGTGTGTCTGTGCTGCAGTGAGCTCCATCCAGGCAGGGATTGCACATAAGGCTGGCCTTTTTGGGTGCTGAAAGGCTTGTGGTACATCCAGAAGGTCTGTGGGGAAAGGAGTCAAACACAGAATGGACTGGCTGAATGGAAAGGCTTCTTGGAGTGGCTTTGGTTTCCAGCTTTGGTATTTCTGTTAATGCATTTGGACTGTACTTGGAAATGGATTGGCTGTGCAGGGTCCACAACTCCTGCTTTTTCAGGAGAACATAAAGGAATTGGGGCATTGAGGTGAGAGATTTTTCAGCAAAGTCTTTGTAATTGAGAAGGTTGGGAGGGGAGGGGAGGAGAGGGAGGAGGATTCAGGTCAATGGTCTGAGTTAAATCCTCTTTATCCCCTGTACTGAACTGGAGGTGTAGAGTTCTGCAGGGGAGTTGAAAAGCCTCTCATCTGCCTTCCCAACATTTTGGGATTTGAAGTTGTGCCTCTATTTCTCAGGTACTGGCCCTCCCCTGGCCTCCCAGTGCCTTTGGGAATCCCACTGGAGTTGGGGCTCTGCTGTTTTGGGGCAGTTTGAGGGAAGGGAAGCTCCTCAGTGGCCACGTTCCCCTGCACATGCATTTGTCACTCTGCTCCTCTCTCTGCCCCAGGGAGTGAGAGTGAGTGCTCTGATGTCCTTACAGATGCCCCCATGGAGGGCTCAGCATATCCCAGTGAGAAAGAAGAACCTTCTCAGCACCCTCAAACCTCTCTTTTCCCTTTTTTACACAAAACCAGCTTTGTTTTGCTTCCAATCCTCACTGGCCAGCCCAGTTATGGACCCGATAAACCGACCTGATTATAGCAAAGCAAAGCCATTTCTTGGCCTGTTTTTACAGCATTATTGGTTGTGGTCCATGAAAATGTCTGTGGTAGAGGGTTTGGGGGTTTCCTCATGGGGGTGAAGTGCTGGGGCAGGGGGGAACACTGAGCCAGGCCCTGTAAGCCAGCCCTGGCCAGGGAATGTGGGGCTGCTCAGCCCTGCCTTGGGGGACTGCAAGGGAACAGGTGGCAGGAGGGCTGAGCAGGGAGGCAGATGGTTCCCTGTCACCCCCTGTGAAAGGCATTTGACAAGTACTCAGGCAACGGGGAGAGAAAGGAGTGATGCTTGAATGCTGTGTAAAGAAAATCAGAGACTGTAAACAAATATGCCACGTTCTGGGGAGAACAATTTCAAAACATCATTTGGGATGCACTGTGTCACCTCCACAACTCGAAGCATCGTGTGGTGTGGGATTTTTATACTTTTATACTGCAGAAGGTGGGGGTTTTTCAGTATATTGTGAGGTTTTGAGGGTTGTAGGGGAGTGAGATCTTCCATGACTGAACTGAATACAGGGCTGGTGTCCTGTAGGACCCCATGGCAGGATGGTTTGTGGTGGAACTACCCCTTTCTGTAATCTTACTTTCTGCATGAACAAAGGCTTCTATCCAAGCAAGAGATTCCTGCATGTGATTGAACATTCCAGCCTGGGAAACTGGGAGGGGGAATTGGAGGTTTGTGAGGAGCTGCAGAGCTGTGAGTGAGGCCTTTGGGGTTGCAGAGACACCTCGGGAGAGCTCCAAGGGAAGGATGAAGGTCCTTAAGGAAGGAAGAGATCACCCTTGAGGGTTGACTCCAGTGTGCCTTCACCTTGGAGAGGGTGATGGGCCAGCCAGGAGCTTCTGCACAGGGAGCAGGGAATGGAAGGACAGCGTGGTCGTGTGTGTGTGTCTGCTGGGGACCATCAAAGGCAAGGAGAAGGTGAAGCTGTTGTAACACAACTGGAGGTTGCAGGTCCTGGGTCTTGGGTGGGTTTTCAACCACATGGGGTGGCAGCAGGAGTGGGGGTTTTGGGAGCAGGATGGGATTCCTTGTCTCAGGTTGTCTGTGTCTGGCTGGCCAGTGGAGGTGGAGCTGGGAATTACAGCCTGAAACGTCCAGACAGGAGGTTTTGGCTCATTCAGGGATACTTCTGGGAGGTTCCCATGGGAGACTGTGTTAATGGACAGGAGGCAAACCATGTGTTCCTGAAGGACAGTCCTCCCAGAGCACAAGAATGGTCTGCTCCAAAGTGCAGGAACTGGAGCCTGTGTGTCCAGGAGACCAGCAGGGATAGAGAAGGAGCTCCTGGCTGGGCTCAAACACAAAGAAAAGAAAAGTACACAGAATTTGGAAGAAAAGGATGGAACTAGGAAGGACAAAGCTCAGCTGGAGCTGGAACCTTTTGAGGGAAGGTTATGGAGCAAACCCCCCTGGAAGCCAGTTTTGTGGGTACCTGAAAGAGGGGCTTATTGGGAAAATCCAGCCTGGATTTACCAAGGGTGGATTGTGCCCAACTATTCCCTCAGCCTCCTAAAGTGAAATGGTTGGCCCCGTGCTGGAGAGGAGTGGAGATGGTTCACTTTGCCCTTGGCACTGTCTCCAGTGCTGTCCCTGCAGCTGAACTGGGGCAATGCACCCTGAGGGCTGGGTTTTGGGATGTGTGGAGAGCTGGGTGGCCCAGCAGCTCCCAGTGCCACAGGGGCTGGGGGGAGGGCTGCAAAAAGGGAGTTCCTGGTGGGAGAAAAGTTTTATGGTGAGGGGGGTTCAGTCAAACAGGCTGCCCAGGGAAGGCTGGAAATCTCCATTCCTGGAGATACTCAAGGCACACCTGGACAAGGTCCTGAGGAACCTGGTCAGAGGTGCAGGGGTTCAGGTGAACTCCTGAGATCTCCAAACCTCTGTGTTTCAGAAGGGCTGAGGATCTGGGCAGTGTGGGGGGACCTTTTCTACCTCTCTGTCTGTATTTTTAATGTCATAGCCAAATTAAGACAATGTTGTGGACTGTGTTTCCTCTGATCTCCTTTGGAGAAACAGAAATGTCTGGTGTTGGTGACAGTTGGATGTTTCAAACCACACTTGATTGAAGTCTCACCCCACTCCCGTTGCTCTGTGTGATATTAATTCCTCTGCTGAGTTTCATCACGTGAATCCTAATTCGGAGAGAGTTTTAAAGACCTCATTTATTGACCTAAATTGGTGCTTGCTTTGCACAGTTGAATTCTCTCCAGGCCTGTTGCTGCCTCAATAATTTCATTTTCTGTGGGTATTTCTCTGCCAGGTTTGCTGTGAGCTGTCCCAGAGCACTGACAGGAGCTGGGTAGGCTGGGATGGGATGGGATGGACTGGGGACTTCCCTGCCACCCAGCACGGTGCAGAACATCAGCAGATCTGAGCCCAGGTTCTGCAGTCAGCACATTTCAGCTCAGGTTGTGCTGCAGGAGTGTCATTTGTGTCCTGCAGGTGGTCCTGGGCTGTTTGGGGTCACCTCAGCCTGACTTGGAGCTTTGGGGGTCCCGTTCCACACGTAGAAGCTTCTTCAGCTCCCCCACTCTGACACCAACAACAGATTAGCTGGATGTCACAGGCAGTGTCAAAAGCCTCATTTAAATCAAGATATGTGAAATACTCTGTTTTCCATGACTGTAAGTTCCATTATTCAGTTGTGGGAGGCAAAGATAAGTTCTTTTTGACAACTTTTGGCTTCTGCTGAAAGAAATCAGGAAGCTGGCACTGACAGGCTTGTGCTCTGCTTTGAAAAACCCAGTTACACTTTTGGGGATTTGCCATATGCAAAACATGCCAGAAATACAACTTATCCCTGGGCTGGTTGGAGCCCCGAGGCCAACACTTCATGTTTGACTTGAGGACCTATTTGGGATGATTTCTTGCGTATCAAATGTGACCTCTGGGGCTCCCACTTCTTACAGAGGTGATATTTTTGGAGTGTTTCTTGGAGTCACTTGGATATTCTGAATCAAGGCATGTAGTGTTGTTGAAGAGGTAATCCAGTAAAACCTTCTCAGTCTGTGGAATTCTGTGGAGTTCTTGGAGACTACAAGAAGTACTTATAAAATCTTCAGGGTGCTGTGGATGAAATGCCAGAGTGAGATAAAAAGCGTTCATTGAATAGCAGGAAAGGACTCTGGGTGTTCCTCCTGCAGATTCCTGTGTTTCTGCACTCAGACAGGAATGTCTTTGTGTTCCTTCTGTCTCGTACAGTTCTGTGTGTCATAATGGAAGGGAGATGGAACCTGTGACTTTCAGGAGTGGCTTTCAGGAGTCACAGAGTCCACCAGGGATTTAAGAAATGATTTGTAGATTAAAACAATAGTGAGGCTGCAAAGCCTTGCAGACAAAAAGTCACATTTTCTGTCTGGAGGTGAAGGCACTGGATGGGTTGTGGATTTTGAGGGAGCAGGACTTGGTGGTTTGGGACTGGATATTTAAGGTCTCTTCCAACCCAACCCAACCCATCCTGTGGCAGCAGATCTGTGCTGAGGGCACCCAGCTCTGCTGGACTGGAAGCTGGAGGGGTGTGAGAGAGCAGGGAATGTAAAGATCCAACCTCCACACTGGAAATGAAGCATTTCAAAGCCAGTGGCAGTGCTGGTGGCACTGGGGGTGACAGTGTTCCCAAGTGGCTGCCTCAATCCCAGTCCTCCAGAATCCAACGGGCCTCAGATGGTGCAGGAACAGCTTGGAAGTCTCATTTGGAGCGTTGTGTTTCAGGAACATAAACAGCATCTGAAATCACAAACTGACTTCAAACACTCAAACCCAAAGCCAAACGCTGAGAGTATTTTGTGGTGGTTGTGTACACTTGGTTGCTAATTTTCTGTAAACACAGCAGTGTGTTCTCCTCTTTAGTGCTGTAAGAGGGGTTTTTTTCTGGTTTAATTTTGATTTTAATTTACATTACTTAGCTATTATTCCTCAGGGAAAGGCAGCATGTGTATTTCTCCTGGCTGCATGGCTGTTCAAAATGGGCTGGAAGCTGTTTGAATTCAGTAAGTTGCATTTCTTGACTCAATCCCTGCTTAATAAATGGCCTTTATTTATTCCATCTTTATGAACCCTGCTTATATATGATCTTATTGAGCAGCTGAGCTGATTAACCCACCCTAGATCTCAAACTTCCTGAATTTTAACTTGATGAATCGGGGAGCTGAACAGTTCTCATATCCTGCACTCAGTGGCCTAGTCATGTTTTTAAAGCCGGCATGAGCTTTGAATAAATTGCTCTAATTTAGATTAAATTAGCAATAGATTAATGTTTGCCAGTGTGCAGTGAATTGCAGGAAGGCATAACAGAATTTATAGGAGGCTTTGATTGTGCTTATTAGTTTTCATTTCTTGTTTTATGACTGTATTTACAGTTGACTTGGCAAAGAAATGTGAAAGCTGCTGCTGGAGTTCACACCGGATCGTGTGTGCAGTGACTGCAGCTGGAGCCTGCCTGGCACCAAGAGGGGCTGTGCTGGGGCTCCTTAGGCACTTGTGCCTCCAAACACTTGGACTGTCACCTCTTTCATTGTGGTTTTCATGAGGGGAATTAATGTTAAAAGCTACTTGGGCTTAGAGAAATTCCGTGTTGTGTTGTGAAGAGGAATAATACGTAAGGAATTTTGAGTGTGGGCAGAGCAAAAGGCTTCCAGGTGTGATGAGGAACACTCAACGCACATTAATCCATGTTTTCCACCCTTCACCTGTACTTATTCCATGTTTATTGTCCCATTGTGTGAGGGGAATGAGGCAGGATGTGTATACACTGTGCAGTGACCGTGAGTGAGAGAGGCTCCCATTTGATCTCCTCAGGCTAATCCTGAATTCCCAAGGGAGTCCCTCACTCCAATAAAAACCTCTTTGCCACCAGAAAGGGTAATAACAGCAGATACACTTCCCTCAATATATCCCTGAGCAAATGCACCCCTTGCAGTGATGATTGTGCTCATATTTCATGTATTCCTGGCAGCATAATGTATTGTCAGGAGGGATTGGGCTGGGAACAAAGTGGGGCTGCTCTGGACACAGGAGTGTGTTCTGTGGGAGCTGCTACAGCTGCTGGGTGAGGGTTGATGCTCCTCTGCCTGGAGCTGGAGCTGGTTCTGGGGGGAAATACAGATGATCAGGAAGGCACTGACTGGGTTTTTGTCTCACTGCCTGGTTGGTTTGAGTGGCTTGTGTTTTTCTCATTTTCAGAGGAGGGCAGTGGCAGGATTAGCTGCAGCCTGATAGCTGTCAGGCTGCCCAAGGCATTGCCTCTGCCTTTATTCCTCATATCCAGGCTTGTGGAGATTGACAGAAACACCCTTCATTTGTAATTGATCCCGGGCTCGTGTTGGAAAGGAAAATATCAGATTTTGTCCGTCTCGCACCGGCGGGGAGAACAAACGTGTGGGGATGGCCCTAATTGGCTGCTTATATTTCAGAGTTGCTAAATTATACAGCAAGAGCAGAGGCAGCTGAATGCCATTTGGAGGCAGGGGGAGAGCACTGGTTTAGTTTGGACTCGTGCACTCAGATCTGTGGGGCTGGGAGAAGCCTCTCCTGGGCTCACTGATTCCCCAGCAGCCTCAACAGCATAACCTGGAAAGGCTCACGGGGTTTGGGCTGCAGGGAAATGGAAGAAATATAACAAAGGAATCTCATTTTGAAGAATGTGTGTGTGGTGTTGAGACAGGCTGCAAAATGTCACCGTTCTGTGGGGTTTTCCTGGTTGTTTCCCCTCTGCTCTTCCCCAAAAGAGAAACTAATAATTGTGGATCCAAAGTGTTTGGAAGACAAGTGGATTCTGTGTGGTTTTCCTGATCATCCCTGAAGGAAAACAAAGGAGGAGGAAAGTTGTACCTGGGTGTGGGTCTCAGGGGATGGACATTCCCCCTTGGAATGCCCCTGTCCTCTCTCCTGCTCCTCTTCAGCACCAATTTGCACATAACTGCTTTTGAATCTCATTGTTCAGGTGTTCTGAACAGGGGTCAGTGACCACAGCAATCCACACGTGAAATGTTGCATCTCTTGCCATAATCTCCCTCATCTACATCGAGGGAATAACCTCAAATTCCCATGTGCAGGCCAAATCCCAACCTCTGTGCTGGGGAAAGCAGTTGTATTTTAAAAATACTGATGGGGTTTGCTCTTCTTGTTAGAATTAGAAATACAAAGAAGCTAAAGAACATTACAACTTTAAAAATGGAAAGTAAAAAAAATCTTAAGAGTTTATATGATTGGCTTTTGGGTCATTTATATGCATTCCCAAACATCCTGGTACTTTATCTAGTTCCTGTAAAACCAGTGGGTCTGAGCTGGCCTGTGGATGGGCAGCAAGAAGCAGGTTCTTATGGCCTTTAGCAGAGAAATCCACGTGGAATGAATAAAAGAATTGAACAGCACATCTAACAGGGACACTTTGCAGTGCCCCAGGTTGCCCCAAGTCCCATCCAGCCTGGCCTGGGACACTGGAGGGCTGTGTTGGTCCTGCTCTGCCAGCACAGCAGTGGTTCAGCCCTAAACCTGCCTGTTGGAGGATTTCTGGGGGCATTTGTCGTGTTTCCAGCCCTGATGGCCCTGTTATTTGGGGTGTGCAAACAGAGTGAAAACTGAGCATCCCCGCAGATCCCACAGAAGGGGAGGTGGGAAGGGCAGGGATCTGCTCAAGGTGACAGAATGAGTTATTGGCAGAGGCCCAGGGAAACTTCAGAGTCTTGAAACCTTCAAGTATGCAAATGGCTGGTGTGAAAACAAACCTGTCCAAAAGCACACGGTATTTTTATTAATAACTGCTCCATAAAGAGCTTTGCTCAAATACAACATGCTGGCTTTTGAAATAAAATCACTGCTTTCCTGTTGTTATTAAAGTCAAATTGCAGCAGGTTGTTGCAGGCTCTGCTGTTCTCCAGAGATTCCTTAATTCTGCATATGAATTCAGGTTATGAATATTTACAGTAAGAAGATACTCTGGGCAGGGATCTCTGGGTGCTTTTCCAGGCAGTTTTACTGCCTTGGGTTCTATAGGTGTGTTTTGTTTGGGGGGTTTGAGTTTCTTTTCTCGAGGATTGGTTGCTAAAAAAAATACTGAATTTTTAAACAACTGAATATCTGAATTTGAAGTTTATACCCATCGCTTTGCAATGTGTTGTTATGGTTGGAGTTCCTTTCCCATAACAACATATCCAGTTCAAAGCAGGGAGGTTTGAACCCCTGGGGGACAGGTGGAGGTGTGTTTGGCTGCTTTCCTCCTTTGTTATAACCCCAGTCTTGTGACCAGAATGCACACAGGGCCTTTTCCCTTTCCATCCTCCCCCAGGGCAGGGATGTGGTGGGAACTGGGGGGTTCCTGGGCAGGTGGGAGGGAGGGAGGGAAGTGCTCCCTGCAATGCATCAACAAGGCCTCTCACACCTTTGGAATGCTGGTTTTATGAGACAGGAAAAAATCTAATGGTTTCCTCTCCACCAAAGTGTTTGGTGGTGAAATGAGGGCAGGAGGGGGGCTCGTTATCAGGAGGGGTTTATGGCTTCCTTTGGGCCGTGGTTATCACTGTGTTTGTCCATCCCCATCCATTCAGAGCCCAGCAGTGGCCACTGCCTTTGGAAAACAGGACCAGAGAAATGCTGAAAACTCCCAAGCACTGAGGATTAGTTAAACATTCACTTGCTGTGTGTTTCTGCTGGGTTTTTTCACTGAGTGAAGAGTAAATAGCAGTTCTCGTTCCCAGTGGTGATGTAAATTAATCTAAGGCAATTAAAAATTAAAAAAAGGCATTTTGCCTGCCTGCTTTGGGCAAGACGTGTCGGCATAGGGAAATAAATACCCAAACACCTCCAATTGATTTTATGAGGAAAATGAGGGATATGGCTTGGGGCAGGGCCTGTTCCTCTGGTGGGGGATTGTGTCTGGGTTTTTAAATCTGAGGCACAAACTTCATTCCAGGTTTAACTCCTTGAAGAGTAGGGACAGGCCAAGGGAGAATGGCTTCCCAGTGCCAGAGGGCAGGGATAGGTGGGATATTGGGAGAGAATTGTTGGCTGGGAGGGTGGGCAGGCCCTGGCCCGGGTTGGGCAGAGAAGCTGTGGCTGCCCCTGGATCCCTGGAAGTGTCCAAGGCCAAAACAGGAGTGCTGGTGGTTGTCATCATGAAATCCAGGAGGTTCAGGAAATGTGTGTTCATTCTGTGCAGTTACTTTAACACCTTCCTTGCTATGTCTGATTAGTCACTGTTTCAGTTTTGCATCAAAACACCTCTTAGTGGAAGAACCAGCATCTGATAGATTTCTTTTAATTAGTTTTTCAAGGGAATGGATTAATTGCATTATTATTAGTGATCTATTGGGGCCAACTTCAGCATTGTGGCCAGTGAGAACTTCCTAGGGCCACGTAACTTGGTGTTCTTTGAACACAGTGTCATACAGGGAACAGCTGGGAATGACAGGGTGATGTCCCTTCTGTTGTAAAGATATGGATTTGGCATTTGAAAAAGGACAACAATTTGATACAAGGGAAAACGTGGGTAAAAGAGCAGGACAGAAAGCCAGAGTTTGAAGGTGTGTAGTGTGGAGTTTTGCTATTTTTGTTGTTACATTGCATTGCAGCCCACTGCTGCTGTTATTTTTAAATCCTGTGAGGGTAAGAACATCAGTGTTTTTTGCCTCTGCCTTTTTGAAGCATCACAGATGCTTCTGAATGCTGGTACAAGTTGAATCATTCTGTTCCAGAGGGGCAGGACTGATCCCATCCACTAAAGTTCAAATTTAGGAACACAGTGCCTTAGGGAGTTTGAAAGTCTTGGTTACCTTTCTGGAATCAGTTGAATAGTGACCTATGGGAAAAAATATTATTTATTGAGCCAAGAGTTTTATATGAACACCCCAAGTCAAAATGAAGCATATTGGTGTCTCTGAGGTCTTTTTTTCTTATGGTTGACAGCTAAAATACCAGAGGTGCTGAAATTTGAATATCCTAGCTCATGGGTTTTGGTAAAATAGTAATTTTCTGGGTTTAGTTGTAGCAGGTCTTTGTTGCTGAAATCAAAGATTTACTCACTTTAAAAGCTCTGAAGTCCAAAATTCCCTGTCAGGTGTTCAAGGTAAGAGCTGCTTGGAGCTGGTCCTGTGCAGGGCAAGGGATGGACTTGGTGATCCTTGTGGGTTCCTTCCAACCCAGCAGGTCCTGGGATTCTGTGGGGTTGGTGCTGGGCTCCCAGGAACACCTGGCTCACCCTCTGGTGCCTCTCCTGCTGCCTCAGCCACAGTGCCCAAAGCCCTGACACTCCCCTTCTACAGGGTCTGTCACCAGGGCTTTGCAAGCACTTGAATAGGGCCAAGAATAGGCTAAATAGGGTCAAGAATAGCCCAAATATGGTCACTAACCAGTTCTTCAAGTGTTTGTGCCTCTTATTTCAGTCCCCCCTCCCCAGGGTGGGTCAGAGCAGTGCCCTGTGAGGTACCAGGGGACCTGTGACTGTGCCAGGTCACTCAGATAACAGGGACACTCAGGGCAGATGACAGATAACATTCCTGTCCCCTGCTCCTCTGTGTGGTGTGTCCAGGGGTGTAATTGGAATGTTGTTGCCAAACAGGAGGAAGCCCTGACAGTGCCAGTAACGCACCACAGGAAAAAGGAAATCTGGACCGGAGGGGCTGGACAACGTGGAAAATATTTCCAATAATTAACTCACAAGCAGGGCATTCCAATGAGCAGTGTTCAGGTGGGGCACGTGGGACAGAGGTCCCATCAGCATCCTGAGGGGTGGCCATGGAGCAGCACCCCAGGCATGCTGGGGTTGTTTGTGATCCTGCTGTGCTGAATGACACTGGGAGCACCAGGGGACATCTTCCCTACGAGATGAAAAGCTGGGACCACACCAGTGTCTCCAGCTGGTCAACACCTTGGCCTCTTCCATGTTACCAGCCCAGTGCTGGTGGCATTAAAACTTTGTGCTGGTGGCATTAAAACTTTGTGCTGGTGCCAGTGAGGGGTTCGAGTCAGAGAAGTTCTTGGTGGTTGTTTATTTGAGAATCACAGAATATCCTGAGTTGGAAACACACAATGATCACAGAGTCCAACTCATAAGTGAATGGCCCTTATGGAGATCAAACCCACAACCTTGGCATTATTAGCATGATGCTCTAATCTCATTTCTTTGAGTCCAAATCCTTGTGGGTGTTTGCACACCCTGCAAAATACTTTGATAAAATAGTTGCAATAGTTGGTGTCTGCTCAGAAGGAACCTGGAAACAGCAGGGTGACAGAGGGGACTTAAAGATTAGCAGTGAGAGTGTTCTCTTTATCCTGGAATTTACCCTGGGATTCCTGCTGGGCTTGGCTTGGCTGGAAGTCTTGGTGTTAAAAAATTCTCCTCCTCATGTTTGTGTCCCCTCACCCCACAGGGGAGTTGCTCTGCCCTGCCATGGGGGGGATGCAGCCCCACTGCCTTCAGGGGTGCTTCTCAGGGGTTCTGGCATCCTTCTGGCCCCAGTCACTGCTCAGCAGGGGAGAAATCACTGTGCAAAGCACGTGTCACCTGCTGAACATGCTCTTTGGAAAGGGGGATTCACGTGAAACCGGGTAGGAACAGTTCTGCAAAGGATATTGCAGGAAAGGAGAGACTTGTGTACCAGAGTGGTGAGGCTGCTCCTCATTGGCATTACAGCTAATTGTGGTGTAATTACTCATTAGCACAGCTCTGCACTGCCACTCTGCCCACGTGGCTGGGCACAAATCAGTCAGTGATGAGGCTCCAGGCATTGCAGGGGGGAGTAGGGGGAAAAGGAAGGGAACAACCCACTCCTGAGAGTAAGTCCCAGAATAATCAGCAGCCCCAAACTGCCACCAGGCTGGTCCTCACCTGCAGCGTTCAGGGGGTTCCCTCTGTCCCCTCCTCCCTCCCGGGGGGCTGGCAGGTCCTGGGTGCTGTGTTTGTTCACAGTTTGCTGTTCAGCTGTCAGGGTTTGTGGGGTGTGACCCTCCTCCCTGGAAGGCAGTCAGGAGCTGTGCTGGGTTTGAGCCCTGCCCGGAGGTGAAATGGGGGGTCTGTGGGTGTGGGAGGTCCTGGCAGCTCTCCCAGACTCATCATCCCTGTGCCTGCAGGTTCTGCCAGCACCACTGAAGGAAAGATGGAGCCCTTTCATTACAGGGAGGGGTGGGAGGGCTTTTAGACTGAGCAGATGAGCTTAAAAAATACTCCACTTTAACCAAATTGAATGATTTTTAAAGATGCCAAGACAGGTAAGAGGAAACAAAGTATGAGTGGAAGGTGGAAGGTGACATGGTATGTGTGTAAGGCTCTGAAAAAGGGTGGTCCGATGGTGTTCTCTGGGGTTTGTTTGCAAGTCCATACAGTAGAAATTAATCTCCTGCAGCCTCCTGGAGTCAAAATGAACAAATGCAGTGGTGACTGTAAGGAATTTGTGGCGCTGGAGTGTCTTTAACTTTCTTTTTAAAAAGCAGAGGGGCTTCTTATGTTCAGTATTTGTAATAAATGAATAAATGAAGTCATCCAAGGTCTCGCCAGGGTGGGTCAGGAGATGGTGCTTCAAAGGGCATTTGGCTGGTGCAGTTGTAAAGCACAAGTTTGTTTCTATAACAGAATAACTTCCCTACAGATGATTCCTCAAACTCTGTCATGGGTTTGAATTACATTATCAATGTGATTAGTGAATAGAAGGGTGGGAAATTAAAGCTGTCAGGAAGGGAAATGTGGTCAGCTGAAGTGTAAAGTGAACAGAAAGTTGGAATTTGAAGTGAAATGGAAGCCAGCCAAGGAGGACAATGGGAAGGGGGTGGGAAATGATGGGCCCCAGGAGGGCTCTGCAGAGTTCCTCATGGAAACTGTGGAAGGAGGAATGGTTGGTGCAGTGAGTGGATCTCCAGTGCAAGAACATTAACATGGGCTCGGATTGAAACACAGGAGAAGCCTGGTTTGTGCAGCCAGGACCATGGCTGTGGTGTTGGATTGGCACTGGAATTGTTGTTCAGGAGCAGGGATGGTCGTTGGGAAGAGCCTCTGGCCCTCACTCAGGGCTCTGCTGAGTGAGCTGCACCAGCAGGGGGGTCCCTGGGGAAATGGGGCTCTGTCCATGGCCAGAAGAGCTAAATGTGGTGCATTTCTGCAAGAAATCTAACTATGGAACATAAAAATAGGGGGGGTTAGATAAAAATAGATTTTGCAATGACTGTGAAATGAATGGTGTCTATTGATCAGGAGGGGCTGCTGGAGAATACTTAATTGGCATCTTGAGCTATTAGAGGGAAAGGATAATTAAGAAGATACCCTTGAGTACGTGTCTTTCTGTGCTCCATCTTTGGAATACCAAAATCTACGTGTTCCTGGCTCTGGGAGTCTGTCTCAGTTCTGCCCATGGGCTGGGGTTAAACCTGATAAAACCCAGTGGTTTCTTCTTATGTTGTTGTCAGGATCTGCCTAAGAAATGGAAAAGGAAGAATGAGAGTTCTGCCAATTCCACACCTGTGTGGGAGCTGATGCTTGGGTTGACAAGGGGGTTTTGACAATTTCAAAGGAGATTGTTGTTGATGGAAGGTGTGTCAGTGTGTCTGCCTGGAGGTGGGGTCATTCAGACAGTGTTTCCTCCTGTGGTTGGGTTGTTTGTGAGGTTTTCTCCTTGTGCATCAAGACACAAGTCCACGTATTCTGGTGGGGAGCCAGAATAGCTCTACTAACTCTACTAGTCCTGAACCTCTTTCTGGGAAAAATCAGAGCCAGTTTAGTTAGTTCCCATAATTAATAAGTGAATAGGTCTATTTAGCAAGGTGTATTCCCATGTGGAAAATGTCATCAGGTGGCTTAAGCTCAATAAATAGTTAAAAATCCCAAAAAACTCCGAGTATCCTGATTTTTGGGGTTTTGTTACTAATTGTGCTGGTTGTAATACTTGGTGGTAATTGGGGTCCAGCTGCTCAGAGTATCACTGTTAGATTTAGTGGATGGATTGCTTTAATAGGATTTGGAGAGCAGCTCTTGGTACGGTGCAGCTTGTGCTGTCAACTCCAACCTTTTAATGCAGTAAATCCCTGGGATTTATCCTGGCTTGGAGCAGCAACACAGGAACACGGCGTGACTTCAGCTGCAAAGTTTGGAGAGAGTGGGTGTAATCCAAAGGCAGAGCTGTGTGTGTTGGGAGTCCTGTAGTAAAGGATGCAGGAGGTGTTACAGGAGGGAAGAAGAGTGTTGGTTCCCTTAGAAAGTGAGGCAAAAGGGCTGTGGTGGTTCCAGTGCCTTGGGGTTGTCACCACCCTGGCCACGGGCAGAGCCCCCCCAGTTCAGAAAGCTCCTTGTGAAATGATATCATTGGGAAACCTGGATGAGTTTGCACTTAAAGCAGTTTTGTGTTTCAGTCTGTCATTTTTTTTGTGATTGAAAGTGGTATAAATGAATCCTGCACATCAATGAGCTAATGTACAAAATGGGGTTCTGGGTGTATTTTTGAGTAACTGAATACATGTTGGGTTTTTACTGTTAAGGGTGTGGTATGACATGTGGTTTGCAAAGCAATGACACTATTGTTTGCTGCTGGTATGGCCTCTGCTGAGGTTGGGTTTTACCCCCAGTTTCACCCTTCCCTCCCCACTGCCACTCATTACAATGGAGATTTGGTCTGCTTGCTCCAAGTGACGTCCTGTAATACCCCATTAGTGGTCAGTAGTTACCTCTGCCTGCATGTCAGCCTTCAGTTTAATGGCCTTTTTTGTGTGTTCATTTTCTTTTGTTTCCCATCGTGGTTTTGTTTATTTCTTCTTGTGTTTTTTTTTTTTCTCCCCCCCCCGTTCTCTTTCTTTAAACCGTGGTGATGTTTGCCCTTCATGTTCCCCAATGTTTGCACATGCCAAGATGTTGCCATCCCAACATTGCCTCCCACTTCACTGACCAGTGCCACTAATGACCATCTAGCACCAGCGCCAGCAGGACCCCTGCCCTCGGCCCCGCGGGACGTCGTGGCCACCCTCGTGTCCACTCGCTTCATCCGGCTCACCTGGCGGCCCCCAGTGTCAGACCCTCAGGGGGACAACCTCACCTACTCCATCTTCTACACCAGGGAGGGCATCAACAGGTAAGCACCGTGGCTGCTCTTCCCCCTGGTGTCCTGGGCACGCTGTGGACCCGGAGGGGTCAGTGTGGGGTGCAGGGGGGTGTTCCCCTCCCTCCCAAACCTGGGGTTTATTGGCTTGGTTGCTGCATGTAGGAATTTTCACAGGCATGGTTTGATTGACTGCAAACAGTTGGTACCTGCTTGAGAGCAGCAGGGGCTGTCACATCTCGTCAGGAGCGCTGGCACTGCTGCCACTGTCACCTCAGCGGGCACGGGGACATCCCCCAGAGCCCCCACGTGCTGAGGGAGGGGAGGCACCTCGGGCTTTAAAGCCCTGTGAATTCCCTCTGCTTGCAGAGACAGCCACGTGGTAGGTGTTGGTTCAGTGTTGATTCCCTCCTAAGAATCCATATCAATAGAAATTAAATAAATTCCTCCCCATCATAAGCTTTTGACATACAATCCCAGTGGATAATACTGATCTGCCCCTTTTCCTTCCTGACAGAATCTACTGCTCAGCATTACAGTTTCAAATTGTTGTGATAAGTTTGAGGAAGTTGGAGCTAACAATCATTTGTAGCAGAGCTTAATTAATTGCAAATTAGATTATCAGATTTATTACCCAAGGGAAAATTATCTGTCTCCCTACTGGTGGGAGCATAAGACTCAAAGTTAACAAAGTCACTGGGAGAGAACAGAAAACACCCTGCTGGTGGTGGGGAATTCCTACCCTTCCCTAATTCTGTGGAGAGACATCTAGAGCAGGCTCGTGGCAATTAACTGAGGCAATTAGTAACATCTTATTTGCCTCAAAACTCTTGGGCTTTCTGCTGCTTCCTTGCTTTGGAAATACCCAGGCTGTTCAAGGCCAGGTTGGAGCAGCCTGGGACAGTGGAAGGTGTCCCTGCCCATGGCAGGGGGTGGCTGGGAGGATCTTTAAGGTCCCTTCCAACCCAAACCATTCCATGATTCCAAGAGGAGCATTTCAGAGTGTGGGAGTGGCTGTGGAGGTGTTTGTGCTTCTCTGGGTGTCCCACCTGGCCGTGGTGACACCAGAGAGGCTCCTGCTGACCCCGTGACGTGGGGCTGATGAAGGGGCATCTCGTGGCTTCACCACACCTCTGGAGGATCCCAAGTGATCTGATCAGATGGGAGTTGCTGTCTTACACAGTTCCAGGGTTATTTCAGCCTCTGTCAGGGCTTTGTTCCACCCTGAAGGCAGTTCCTCTGGAAAGTGAAAATTCAAATGTGTAGGGGGGAGGTTTCATTCTGTGAAACTTCAGCCAAGCTCTCAGATCTCCAGACTTCGAGATCTGGGCAAAAATAAAGGAAATAACCAGCACGTTGCTGGTACAAGGGGGTAAATTACACATGTGAGATATTCAAATACTGTTAAATTCATGGTTCACTGTGGTGTGCTTCAAGCACAGAAAATGGGGTTTAATTGTGTGTAATCACACTGTCAGAGTGTCTCTGGAGCTCCCTGCCAGGCTGCACAGCTGACGTGGCTGGCACAGGCAATATCCTCCCTTTAATAATCCCCCAAACATGGTTTTTATGTGGAAGTGCAGCTTCAGGCTTGGCATTCCAGACAAACACGTGTTTGGGGAGTGAACGGATGGCTCTTCCCTGAGGTGCTCGGTGGCTGCTCTAAACTTCAGCTGGAGGTTACAGAGCTCTTAATTGGGATTAAACTGGACTTGTGGAACAGCCATAACGATCCATGGGGTGGTGCAGTTACCCATGGAGCACATCTGCCTGTACCTGTTACCCCATCAGGCACAGCAGCGCTCTACAAAGGTGCTCCAGGCTCTCCAGGAAAGGGCATAGAGGAGAGATTCATGCAGCACTTCTTTAGATTAATGTCACCATGTTTTTATCATAATGTCATGAAGGCACATCCCTGGTTATTACTGAAAATTGCAGCACTTTGACGTGTCTGTTTATTTTTGGTGAATGTTGTCTTTCCAGTAAAATAATTCTGGTTTTTTTCTAATTTTAAGTAATAACCTGGGTTTGCTGGTTATCTTTTTTTCCCCAGATGAAATCAGGGAGTACATTTACCCCTGAGGCAGCAAATGCAGTATTTTGCATGTCAATGGGAGCAGGATGTTATTGCACAGCTGTGAATCCATTGGCACTCAGTCTGGGCTCTCAGCTCCCATCCTTGGAGCTCAGGCTCCTTCCTCTGAAAGGAAACCCCAGTTGGGAATGTGCTCACAAGGAAACATTTTGCTGCAAGTGGAAAACTCAGTGATGGCAGTGAATAAAACCCTGCAGTAAATGAAGCTGTTTGTGCAGTGCCATTTTAGCTCAGCTTCATGCAGGGGAACATTCTAGAAAATGGGTGTAAATAGGTCTTTAGTTCCAGCCAGCTCATGGTTTCCCTCTGTGGAGATACAGTGTGATAGTGCAGGAATCAACAGGCATTTCAGCACCTTTTCAGCCAGATTCTGCTAAATCAACCACTCCGGTGAATGTAAGAAGAAACAAAGTAAAAATGGGGTTTGGGCATCACATTTCCGTGGTAGAAACTGCAGCAGAGTGGCTGGGAGGTGGGAAGGGGAGACACTGCAGTGATTTTGCCCAGTTTCTGCATCAGAAATGCTTTAATGGGAGGTGACAGTGGCACGAGACTCAGTGTCCCTGCAGAGCCAGACAGAGCCTGGCAGGCAAAAGGGGAAGGATTGTATTCCAAACAGGTGCTTTTTCCCTGATTTTCTCAGTGGGCAGTTTCTGATTTCTCCTTTTGTAGCACTGCTGCTGTTCAATCACAGGGAGCAGCAGGAGCTCCTTTCCAGAGGAGCACCCAAAGGCAGGTCCAACAAGTTCAGGTGCCAAGGGCCTGTCCTGGAAATGCAGGCTGTCATTAGTTAATGATCAATCCTTTAATGTCCCTCTCGATCCCGATAAGGACTGATGGAATTTCGGTGCTTCCGCAGGGGAAGTTTTGGGCTCCTGGAGCCCGGGGGTCAGTGGAGGGTCACTGAGCAGCAGGCAATGACCCTTCCCATTGCCTCCATACACTGTGTGTGTGTTCTTCCAGCATGTAGAACATTGGCCTGAAGAGATGCCCCTTCCCATGCACAGGGCATTCCTTCCGTGAGCGCTCTTGGACTGACTGGGGTCCAACAGACTGGGTCTGTGTCCATGGGGCTGCTGGAGGCTGGGATCTCACCAGGGTCCAGCAGGCTGGGTCTCACTCCGTGGGGCTGCTGGAGGTTGGGATCTCACCAGGGTCCAGCAGGCTGGGTCTGTGTCTGTGGGGCTGCTGGAGGTTGGGATCTCACCAGGGTCCAGCAGGCTGGGTCTGTGTCCGTGGGGCTGCTGGAGGTTGGGATCTCACCAGGGTCCAGCAGAGGCCTCTTCCATGTGCACAGCACACGTGGGAGGCACTCACAGCTCACACTGAAGGGAAGGTTGTCGCCTCCACTCCCTGTGTGGATCCAGCATCAGTGCCACGGCCATGCCCTGGGTATCCTGAACAAATCCAAACACCAGGGAGAAACCCAGTGACACTGGGAGGAACAACAACACATTAAAACAGCTCCTTTGAAGAACACACAAAAAGCAGCCCCATGATATTAACAGAAATATCCCAAATCTCACCAGACTGTGCTGCCTAAATAGTTTTTCTTTGGCTTCAGAGTTGCAGGATAAACTGTCACCATGAATTATCACTTGCTGTTGTGGGAATAACAAAGAACTGCTGAGAGCTGGGGCATGTCGAGCGCAATTCATTCACTTACTTCAGTGGGTTTGGTGTTTTGCAAAGAGGAGTTGCAACATTGCAGGCAGTTTGTCAGCAGCAGTTTTGGCACGTGATGGTTGTGTTGTGAGAGAGCTCAGTGTAAATCAGCATGTCATCAACACGTGGGACACGTCCCAGTGGGACACAACTGCTCCTTCTTCACCCCTCAGAACCCCCCTTACTGATCAGTGCTTGTCTCTGTGCCCAAACCTTTTGCTTCCCCAAGGGAACGTGTGGAGAATACGAGCCGTCCTGGGGACACACAAGTGATGATCCAAAACCTGATGCCAGAGACAGTGTACGTGTTCCGAGTGGTGGCCCAGAACCGGCACGGCCCCGGCGAGAGCTCGGCCCCGCTGAAGGTGGCAACGCAGCCCGAGGGTGAGTGGGAAGGGGTTGAGTTCTCCTCAGCTTGGGGAGGGATTTGATTTAATGCTTTTGGTTTTCCCCATTCATGACCTTACCCAGAAATTGTTGCTCTTTAAGTTGCACTTGCAGAAAGATTTTCCAAGCTGGTGGGTCTGTAGGATTTCTTGCCACCATTAAGAACTTATGACACATTCCCTGTTAAATTATCTAAGCTGTTATAAAAATGAATGCTTTTAAACTCTAGCTCAATTGGCTGGAGCACAGTGCTCATAACACCAGGATCATGGCTTTGATCCCTCTATGGACCATTCACTTCAGAGCTGGACTCGATGATCCTTGTGGGTCCTTCCAACTCAGGATATTCTGTAACTGAAAGAAGAAAAAGGGAAAGCTTTAAGCAAATGTTAGCATTTAGTCTGTCCCTTGTTAGGATCATTCCAGACCAAAGGACAGTGACCCAGGGAGCAGGATCTCCTTTGAAATTTGGTCCCCCCTTTGCATGGCTGAATCCATGGGCAGTGCAGAAGTGGGAAACACCCCCCTGTTCCCCAGGGTGAGCAGTGGGGCTGTCCCTACCCCACCCAGCCCTGGGCAGGCTCAGGACTAGCAGGGTCCCACCCTTGTGTTGCAGTCCAGCTGCCCGGCCCGGCTCCCAACATCCGTGCGTATTCCAGCTCGCCCACCTCCGTCACTGTCACCTGGGAGACGCCGCTCTCGGGCAACGGGGACATCCAGAACTACAAACTCTACTACATGGAGAAGGGGCAGGACACCGAGCAGGTACAGAGACACCACCCCTGCAGCCTGGGTGGTGGGTGTACCTTGAATTCCCAGGAACACCTGGGGAAGGGTTTGGGTTTCTGACAGTCTGAAATGTGCAAATAGTTCAATTTAGAATTCCAGGGTGAAAGGTGCATGCCTTGGAACTAAAGGGGTTTTTGATGATGCCCTGTGTTGGTGGGTTCATCAGCATCAGGTAGCTTTTGGGGAAGCCCCTTGGGTCATGAGAGGAGAACACAAATACCAGCAATGTCATTGTTCAGCAGTTCTGTCCTGGTGATGGAGAAGATGTTTGCACACCTTTCCAGGCTGGTTTTTAGTAAATTAGGCAAACTACTGATTTTAGCATGATCCTTGATCTCAGCTGTTTGTACTTCTTGAGTTCTTGGATCCAGTGATTGATATTTTGATGCTGCTGAGCATCCAATTGATTAAATTTTCTTATGATTCCAGCAGAGCATCCAGTGTGTTCTGCAGCAGTTTAGGCTGCCACCTGAGAATAATGAGGATTAATCCCACTCACCACAGCCCATCACATATCAGTACGATTCCAGCTTTAAAAAACAAAAGGCAAAATATTTTTCTGAGCCTTTAAATACTCTTTTACATCAGTTCTAAATAGGCCAGATACCTTTTTTACTTCTGCCTCCCACTATTCAAATTATAATTCCTGCTAATGGCCAAGTGTGCAGGTTGCTTTCCATGTCCACGTTAGGATGTGAACAGGATGGGGAGAGTTTTCTCCTGTAAACTCATCTGTGGCACCTCGAGGGTGCTGTGGGCAGGGTGCTGTGGGCAGGTGGCAGTGGCAGCCCTGCGTGGGTGCTGTGTCTGTGTGTGCAGGACGTGGACGTGGCCGGGCTGTCCCACACCGTGACGGGGCTCAAGAAGTTCACCGAGTACACCTTCCGTGTCGTCGCCTACAACAAGCACGGCCCCGGCGTCTCCACCCACGACGTCGTGGCCCGCACCCTCTCCGATGGTAAAGCTCCTTATCCCCTCCTGCCTTGGCAGGAATTCCTGGCAATTTCCTCTCAGGGAATCTTTAACCAGGCTTTTATGGGGTTTGCTCACTGTTGCCCTGTTTTATCAGTGGTGGTGTTGGAGCGTGGGGCTGTTTGTGGTCAGAATCCCCCAGAGGCCTCTCGGATGGGGTGAAGGGAAATGCCACACCTGCAGGAGTAGCTGGGATTGTGGTTATGGAACAATGGGGTCCTTCATTCCAGCATCAGCAGTTTATTGCATGGATTGTTGAGTCTACAGAGCAGACATTAAAATAAGTACATTATATGCAACAGCTCCACATGATTTTTTTAGGTTCTCTAACATTTTTATATGTGTAGGGAAATGTTGCGTGTCTCTGTTTGCACTCCAGCACAGATACATTAAATCTGCTGTGTGTGATGGTGAGAGCAGGACCTGGTGCCAGTGTTTTTATAAGGCAAATCAAGAGATAATGTGAGCAAACAGAGAGATACGAGCCACTGTAGAATGATCAGAGTTAATGTGAACTCATATTTATTACAGAGAAGTTTGTTTATTTATATATAAAAACAGTCAGCTGGAAAGTGAGTAGAGCTGGACTCATCTCCCTAGGAGTGACCAGAAGCAGATCAGAGAGAAGATTTGTCCCAAATTCTCTCTCAGTCTGAGTTTTCTGGGGCACTTTGTGACTCTTTGGTGGTTTCTGTGTTTTGCTAATTCACTTTCTCTTCCATGAAACCCTGTCAGCATCTTCTTAAACCCGCACCAGCCTTTATCCACACCATCAAGGGGACAAAGACTCTACAGATAAATTTCTTCGCAACAATCCCCCCTTTTTGTCTGTTCCTGTTATTACTCCTGCCCTCTCTGAATTTCATGCTTTATTGTGGCTTCAGTTGATGTGCCTCCTAGAAGTCCTGATTCACTCTTTGGAGTCTGAGGGGATCCCACTGTGGTACTGGCATCACATTTGCCATCTCCCAGTATGGAGGTGACTGGGGAGAGGTTACCTAGGTCGTGCAACTGCTCCCTGTCCAAGTTCCCTGGGAAATCCTGGAGGAATTGCCCCTCAGCCTGGCAGGATGCTCCATTCCTCAAGTCTAGCTCTTCCTTAATCCCTTATATTGACACTTCAGTTGGAGAGATCCTGTGAGTCCCTTGTAATGACATCACAGACACCTCTCCATCTCTTTCCTGCACTAGAAATGCAAGGGGAGTTGTGTGGCCTTATCTTTGTCTTTTTCTCTCCTATCCTGACCATTTGCTAGTTCTCATTACTCTAAAGGGCTTCCAGCTCCTTTGTTTGAAGGAGAGTTCATTAATTCTCAAGTTCCCCTGAAGTTCTTTCTTCTCCATCTGTTTTCACATTTAACCCACAGATACTTCTATTCTAAAGCTCCCTGAAGGATGTCATCTTGCTCCTTCCAATCTCATAACCTGCTATTAACCTCGCTGCTCTCCCCCTGCAAGCTCTCAAATCTTTGAGGAAATGATGCACATTTTCTTCCTGTGTCTTCTTATTGCAGTGTCCATGAGCAATCCCCGTGTTCCCTGCAGGGATTTCTCCCTAAGCTTCCTTTAGCCCTGATTTAACAGGCATCTGCATTTTGATGGAGGTTTTTGCTCCTAAGCTGTTCCGGTGCCTTGTTGCAGGTATTACCATTCAAACCCAGCTTTCTGTGCTGCTTGGGAGGATTGCTTTTCTCCTCATGGAATTCCTGAGCAGGGATTACAGCTGGAAGTGGAATCTGCATCACAGCCTGACTGAGGCATTGCCCTCCCAGTCTCTGAGCCCTGTCCTGGTGCTCCTGCCTGGCTGGTGTCCCTGCTGTGCCACACCAGGCAGTGCCTTTCCTGTGGAAGGATTTGACAGGAGATGTGGGGAAGGAATCCTTCCCTGTGAGGGTGGGCAGGCCCTGGCACAGGAGACCCAGAGAAACTGTGGCTGCCCCAGCCCTGGAAGAGTCCCAGGCCAGGTTAGATGGGGCTTGGAGCAGCCTGGGATAGTGGAAGGTGTCCCTGCCCATGGCAGGGGTGGGACTGGGTGGGCTTGAAGGTCCTTTCCAACCCAGGCCACTCTGTGCCCATGAACCATGTATGTGTTGGGATATATTTTTATAATTGCATTTACATGCACATACCCTTCTGGTGTCCCACTGATAGTCTTTCTCTCACCAGGCTGGCCATATATGCATTAATTACTCTTCACTTTTGAAACCCATGACTTTAACGTTGTTCCAAACATAGGCACCAACTGCATCAAACAGCCAGCAAAAAAATCTTGGCTTTAAATCATCTGCTTCTCTTACCTGTGCTTTTGAAGACCCATAGCACTCAGTCCCAGATCTGGTGATTTCACACTCAGTGCAGTTGGCAGGGGAGGAAAAAGCAAATCCTCCCTGTCTGCATTTCTGCCATGGGCTGGAGGGGTGAGGGCTGTTTGTTTAACCCCACCCAGTGCACCTTTCACTCATCCCACATGCACTGGGAATGGTCTCTGGGGTGAGTTATTTGGAAAATTCTTCTGGCTGGAGCAGTCTTTATGCTTGGTGTGCTCCTTCCATGTCCTTGTGCTGTGCTGGAGCCTCCCCTTCCTGCCAGGGAACCCTCAGCTCTGCCTTGGGGTAACACTTGGGACCCTGCTGTGCTGGGACCAGGATTTCCCTGGGCTCAGGTTCTCTCCTAGGTTGCCTTTTGGTCCAGCCATGACCAGCAAGTTGCTGCAGTGAATAAAGAACTAGCACAGAGTGGCAGTGCCTTTGTGATGCTCTTTCAACCTCAGTGTCACAGGGACGTGGGGACTGAGCTTTTCCTGTTCCAGAAAATCACAATAACAGAAACCATGGCCAGAATTTGAAACGTGGGTTCCCCAAATCAAGCAGTGTGTTAATTAAAGATTTGCTTTGGGAAAGTACTGAATAGGATCTTGTCTCTGAGAGTTTATGAGAAGTACCTTTAAATACCAAACACTTTTATTTTAGATAGCTGTGATAAGGAAGGACCTGAATAAAGAATTATTTGTCATGGAAATATAGAACCCTCCTCAGCCAGTCACTGTAGGTCAGAAAGTACCTCTGGGAGGATTTGGTTGTTCCTTTATAAAGTGTCTTAAACCACAGTGGTTTGTGCTTCTGTAATGAATGAGAGCAGGGAGTGGTTGGGTATGGAAATGCAACATTTGAACATTCTGGAATTGTAATTCCTTCCATGTTTCCAGTCCCCAGTGCTCCACCACAGAATCTGACACTGGAGGTACGGAATTCCAAGGTAAGACTGGAGAATTTCCTGTTGGTAATGGGTACCTAAAGGGCTGGTGGGTGTTGGAGGGACCACAGGTTGGAGCTGCTCTGGGTCCTTTCCCTCCCTGCTGCTGTGTGTGAGCTGCCCAGCAGTGTCTGGACGTGGGGCCTGGACATGGTGGGATGCAGTGAGACAGTGACAGAGCACCAGAGGGTCCTGGTGGGAGGGCTTTACTCAGGCAAAAATGCCTGAAGGACCAGAGCTTGAATTCCTCCTGCTTGACTGCTGTTTGCAAAGTGTGCACACACAGACACACATTTGTACGTCCTGGCTGCTTCAGCAGAGACAAACACTTGGTCTTTGTGAGTGAAGAGTTTTCTTAAAAGCCTTTCCTAAAAGCTTCTTTCCCCATGCCTCCCTGTGCTTCTCCTGCAGAGCATCCTGGTGCAGTGGCAGCCCCCTCCTGCAGGCACCCACAGCGGGCAGATCACCGGCTACAAGATCCGCTACCGCAAGGTCTCACGCAAGAGCGACGTGAGCGAGAGCGTGGGGGGCACCCAGCTCTCCCAGCTCATCGAGGGTGAGGGGCTGGGGCCTGGGGGGCTTGGGGGGGCTCAGGGAGGGGAGTCTGGGGGACCCTGCCTGGCAGGGCAAACAGAGTCCCACCTCACATGAGTGTTGGTGGCTGCGAGTGGGAACTCAGGGCTAGTGAGCTGATTTTGCCATGGATTTGTTAAATGGACTGGAAATTCCTTCTAAAACGTTTATATCAAATTCTGAGGGCACTTCCCCACTGTTATTATTATTATTGTTGTTGTTGTTATTATTATTTCTATTATAGACTTCCATACACTAAACAGTTTGCACAGTTTGCTCACCTGCTGCCTCTGTGCCACCCCTAGGTTTAGTTACGGATGTAATTAGTAATTAAAACTGATTAAGAGCTGTCAATTAAAGCAGTCTGCATGCAGCACCTCGGAGTCTCTTCCAGCAGCCCGTGGGGTGTTGGGCAGTGTCCCTTCCCTGGTGTCCCCTCCCTGGTGTCCTGTGGCAGTGGGGCTGGCAGGTGTGTTCCCAGGGGGTCACCCCGTGGTGCCAGCTGTGCCCTGGGGTGCTGTGGGCAGGGGTGATGTGGTGGCTGTCCCCACGCAGGGCTGGAGCGGGGTACCGAGTACAGCTTCCGAGTGGCCGCGCTCACCGTCAACGGCACCGGCCCCGCCACCGACTGGGTGTCAGCAGAGACCTTCGAGAGCGACCTGGACGGTGAGAGCTGGGGCTGGGGGGTCACAGCCATGCCAGTCCCTGGGAGGGCACTCAGGCTTTGCTGCCTCTTGGACTGTGTGGGTCCTGTTGGTTCTGCTGTGTTCTGATTGTACAGCGGGGTTTATTTGGGGTTAAGGGGAGTTCTTTTCTGTTTCAACAGAAAATCCTAGCCAAGTCAATAAAATGGGTTGGATTCAAACCCTCCTTCTGCACTGTTTAGTGCTGTGGGTTGGCATTAAGTGTAAAATGCCCAACTGGGAGTGACCATGAGATGCCACAGCAGGAAAGAAATCAAGGAAAACGTTGTCACCCACAGCCCTCTGCATCCTACCCCCATGTTCAATTGGTGCTGTGCTTTCTTTGACCTACAGGGACTGTTCTTTTGCCACTTGAGGGGAAAAGGGAGATTGAATCTATTTTCAGGCCATATCCCCCATCAGCAATGAAGTCTCTTCCACCAAATCCACGGATTCACGGCATGTGCTCTATAGGACCATGATGACAGCTGCTTTTCCCAGTGCAGAGTTTAACAATTAAAGTAGGAAATGTTCTGTGACAAATGCTGACCTTTGATAGCTGGTCCAGACGTTTGGTCTTTTCCAAAGTGGAATAATTTGCAAGTGGGAACCTGGTTCTGGCAGAATTCAAAGGAGCAGTTTTGTGAGTCTCTGCCAGATCTGACCAAGAGCCAGGAAAATGGAAGGAAAGTCTACCTTGAAAGGGTGGCTGGAGGGAATCTCTTTGGAGCTGCCTGCCTGGAGCTGGTGGCTCTGGGGACACTGTTCCCTTTTCAGAAAAGGCTTTAATTAGTGGGTTGCACACAAGTTCCCTTTTGCTTTTTGTGGGCCACTCTCCCTCTTGGCTTTGTGGAAGGAGCTGGAGGGTCGTTCCAGATTAATGCCACGGGATCCAGTCGTGTCTTTCACATCTGTGTGGCCTCAGGTTCAGTTTCCCTGGCAGCTGGAAGATGAAATAATGAAAGTGTTTCAATATTTGCTCTCCACTGTTGGAAGATCTTCCTCAGAAAGCCCTGGAGAGCCCCTGCTCCAGTCTGTGTGCTCTGCAAAGCTGATGCTCAACTTAATCCTCCTTCTTACTGCTCATTCTGCAGTGCTAACAGGGCAGTGCAGCTCTGTGGATGTTCCAAATGACTCCTCAGAGTTGAAACGACTTTGATCCGTGTGTCTGCCCTCCCCTAAGTGCATGTGACACAACCGTGGAGCTTTGGGAAGCCACGAGGACCCCAAACTGGAACAGAGCTCTGTAAATAGGCACTTCAGGAGCTAATGAAAAGGTCCCTGAATTAGAGTTAACAATACTTTGCCAGAGGACACTATCAGGATTAAATTTAAATTTAAATAGGGCAGAAGGAGGGAGAAGAAAAGAACCTTTTCCTTCTCTGTTGACTTTGTCATTTAAATTGGGAATGTTGCAGTCCTTGCAGGAAATCTGAATTTCTTGCTGCATATTCTTTCCACTGAATAAAGTCATAAAAATTCACAGTTAAGACAACGTAACCCAATCTCCAGATCATTCTGTGTGCACGTGTGAGATCTCTCTGTATGAGCACACTGGGGAGCTGGTGTGTATTTTGGGGGTTTCTTTCTTTAGGAAGCTCATGTGGGTAATTTTAACACCATGCAAATGTACTTACAGCTCATCTTGCCTTGCTCAGGTTCAGTAGGCACGGAAGGCATGATTTCTTTTCATTCCATGGCTGCTTTTTGAATTTCAACAGAAAATAACTCACCTGGCAGCCTCCTCAGTGTACAGGGGAGCCAAAGTGTGGTAATCCAGTGCAGGTTTCCCAGAAGGGCAGAGCAGGGGCTGTTAAACAGTTGTACAAAGTTTATCCCCAGTGCACCAACTTCTGTGCAGTTAAAAATGTCACCTCTCAGGCTGCACTTGGAGCTTTGCTGTATTTAATAGTTGGGAACTGTAATGGATGGGCTGTGTCAGCTGGAGACCAGAACCCCCCCGGGCTGGCAGGGCACTGGAGTATTGGGATCCAAATGTTTTTGGAGAAATGCAGCATGTTTCATTAAAATGAAAGCCCTGCAGGAAGCAGAAGTCCTTGGGTTTATTTCAGGGTGGGCAGCCCAGTTGGCTGTTGCACAGAACTATTTATCATCCGTGGGCACATGGTGGCTCCAATGGGAGGACAGAAGGGTTTATTGAATTTCTGAGAAGTTAAACCAAAGTTGTGGGCACTGTAGGGACAGTTGTGAGGTTGCTTTTAGGTCCAACAGTGGGGAAAACCCCTTTTAGTGAAAACATGAGGGGCTTACAGGGCCATGTTCTGGAAGTTCTGGTTTTAAGGATCCTCATTCCATCTCTCTGTGGATTGGGATGAGATTTGTGTTGCTTTTGGGGGTAGAGTTTGAACATTTGGCATGGACTCCCTTATCTTTTGGTCTTTCAGTCTGGCTGGGCAGTTTCTGCTTGTGTTTTGTGAATTTTGTGACCCCAGGGACTCGGGCAGTGACAAGTGTAGGACAAATGCAGAGAACCCTTTGCAGGGTGCAGTTCTCAGAGCTTTGGAGTATCCTGTTCCATGGTACAGCGAGCTCAGGAACCTTTCTTTCATCATCAGGATGGTCAGTGTAGTGACTTTAATCCCACAAGTGAGGAATATGATGGAACTGAAAGCAGATTGCTTTGTGGAGGGGACGGGTGGGGTTAATCTAATACGTATTTGGAAAAATTGGTAAGAACATGCACAACCATCCAAAAAGTGTGCCCTGAGCAGCTGTGATGCTTCCTCAGTACCACTGCCCTTTCCTTTGAGGAGAGGATCAATTAAACTACACCAGTATGCCAAGCTCTGTTTATGGGAGCTCTTTGCTCTCTCTTGGACACCAAAGGTCTCCCCATTGGTGCTTCCTTTGACCTTCTTGCCTCACGTTCTTCATATAATTACCTCTGTTGGAGGGAAAGCCTTGAACTCCCTCATTTTCCCTTGACAGAAACTCGTGTCCCTGAGGTCCCCAGCTCCCTACACGTCCGTCCCCTGGTCACCAGCATCGTGGTGAGCTGGACCCCCCCAGAGAACCAGAACGTGGTGGTGAGGGGCTACGCCATCGGCTACGGCATCGGCTCCCCCCACGCCCAGACCATCAAGGTGGACTACAAGCAGAGATACTACACCATCGAGAACCTGGGTGAGCTGGGGGGCCCCAGCCCTGCCCCCCTCTCCTCCTGCAGCCCTGGGCACGCAGCCCCTCAGCCTCCCTCTGGAGCTGCAGGACAGGTGGCTTCAGGCAAAAAGGGAACTCAGATGTCACCAAGATTCACTGGCAGCCACTTTAGGAGCAAAATAATTCGCTCCTCCACAGAATTCTCTGTGGTGGGTAAAATAGCCTGAAAACCAAAGGAATATTGATACTGAGAAGGTCCATAAACCTCGAGGTTTGAGTCATTTTGGAGTGGAGCAACTGGAAATGTTCCCTTTGAATTGGGCTCCCTCACTGCTCTTTTGGCTCTGCTTAAGGGAGATTTGCTGTGAGTAGAGACTTCCACTGAGAGCTGTCGTGTCCCTGCCCAAGGCAGAGGGTTGGAATGAGAGGAGCAATAAAGTCCCTTCCAACCCAGACCAGTGTGGGATTCTGGGAACGTGAACAGAAGGTCTATAGGGAGACCTTCAGTTCAAATTTAGTCAAGTTAAAAATTAAAATCCTGAACAAAGAGGCCACGGAGAAGCAGCAAATAGGACTCACTGGTTATTCTAATCCCTTTTTTCCCTTCAGACCCAAGCTCCCACTACGTGATCACCCTGAAAGCCTTCAACAACGTGGGGGAAGGGATCCCTCTGTACGAGAGCGCCGTGACCCGGCCCCACTCGGGTAAGGACCAGGGCTCTGCCCAGTGCTGCCCAGTGGGATGGGCTGTGGTGGGACAGCCTGCTTTCTCAGTGCTCTCCACCCCCTTAACTGGTTGCCCTCACTGCTCAGAGGTTGCCTTGCACGTTCCATGTTAAACCACCTACAATTGGGGTCATTTGTGACTCACAAAACTTAACCTGTCAACTACTAATAGATGTTCTTGTTCCCAACGTTAACATTCCATGAGCACAGAGCCTGGGGGTGCAGTTCTAAAGGCACAGCCCTCTTGGGGGGTTAATGGACAAACACAGCTTTTTTGGAGTTTTCCACTGACATTTTGAATGCATTGCCTGTGTTTGCTTTGTCTGAGTCTCACTCTGCTGTTACTTACACCAGACAAGTTCTTGGAAGTTCTAATTGGGTCTTGTAATACATAAATGAAAGAGTTTAAGCAGAGGAACTTGTTTGCAGTGAGCTGTTGCCATGTGAGGGCTCGCTGAGCTCCCTGGTGACACCAGTGAGGGGTGTGATGTGGGTGCAACACTTTGGTTTGGGCTCCTCCTGGAGAGCAGGAATCCTTAGGGAGTCTCTAGAGGACACTGGAGTTGCAGTTAGTGCAGATTTGTCTGGTGCTTGGAGCTCAGTGCCAATTACAGCCTTTAAAAGGTGCTGGGAGCTCCCTGTGTGTGTGAGAAGGGACATTGCCCCATCCAGAGGGAGTCCAGCTCTTTGCCCTCCTCGTTGTTTTGGGGAAGAGGACTCAGTGGGCATTCTGAGACCAGTAAAGCTGAAATGACTGTGTGTTTGGGGTTCTCAGGCTGTGGTCGGGTGCACTGAACACTAATAGCATTATGTCAGCATGCCTTTGTTGTCTTGCTGTCTCTAGAAGGGAAGAGACACAAGAGTGATGTTATTGACCAGTGTGATGCCACCTATTAACTCTGGCTTTTCTCTCTTTTTCTCCATTCCTCACCCTCCATCTCATTGCACTACCCCCCATTTCCCCTTTTTTGTTTTGGTTGCCATTAAAACGCCACCTCCTCCCTCTTTAATTGCAACCCCCGGCCTTTGCCCACCGATTGCCCAGACACTTCCGAGGTTGATTTGTTTGTTATTAATGCTCCATACACTCCAGTGCCAGACCCGTCTCCCATGATGCCCCCGGTGGGAGTTCAGGCTTCCATCCTGAGCCACGACACCATCCGCATCACGTGGGCAGACAACTCTCTGCCCAAGAACCAGAAGATCACCGACGCTCGCTACTACACCGTGCGCTGGAAAACCAACATCCCTGCCAACACCAAGTACAAGGTACCCGCTCCAGCAGCTGGGGGGACAGGGGTGAGGAGGGGAGAAAACCCTGCAGGGTTAGTGCAGGGGTTGGGTTTGTGTCCCATGTGTGGAAGAGCTGGAGCATTGTGAGAGTGGATGGAAGAGCCACTTCCAGAAGGGTGTTCTGCTCCAGAGCCCTGGACAGGGTGGATCCTTCCCTGGGCGTGCCAGGGATGGGCTCACCTTCAGAGGGCATTGGAAGGGGTGGGTTACTGACACCTGCTCAGCAGAGAGCCTGAATTTGGGGGTGAGTCATGCAGGGAAAAGGTTCACCCTCGTGGTTTTCAGGTTCTTTTACAACCTTCTCTGCTAATGCCAAGTTGATAGTAAACCTTTCCTTTGGGAGCTGAAGGGGTGCAAAATACACAGCAATAACTTTATGATGTCCCTGCCTTCCTCTATTTTCATCTGTTTTGATTTGGAGACTGGATTTGGGATTTGGTTTGTTGGTTGGTTGGATTTTTTTATTAATTTTCACAGTTACCTGGAGGTCTCAAAGGTGCTGACTGCAAATTTCACATTTGCAATGAGACTCAGAGGAACTGGTTGTTAAAATACCCAGCCACTGGAGCTCCCTTTATGCTCCTGCAGAGCCATCTTGTTGTAATCCAGATTTGCTTTTTTATTGAGATGAAAAGATGTTATTATATGTGTATTCCTCCTCTAAGGCAAACCCACATTCCTGAGTCATGTGCAGAGCATGTCTTGGAAGTGATTTAAATAAAGCTACAGTTCCATTAGTTAATTGCTTAAAACAACCAGTGGTAAATGAATTACTCCCACTGCTCCTGGTGCTGGTGGCCAATGGAAAACAAGTTTTATTGTGGACCAAACACAATATGTAATGATGGAATGTGGTCCAGAATTCCTGTAGAAAGCATTTGCCTGACAGGACAGCAGTGGGAGGTCTTTGCCCTGACCCTGTGGAGCCTGAGATGTTTGGAGAACCCACACCCTGCCACTCCACTGCCCTCCACAGCCATGGGCACAGGAACTGTGTCAGTTCCCCAGGACCCAGAGCTACCTCTGGTCAGCACAGGGTGGTTCCATCCACCCCCCTCATCCATCAGTTGGATGTTGGGACCATCCATTCAGGTTTTCTCCCTTTGCCCTGTTCCTCAGTGACATTTCCAAACTGCTGCTGAAGGAGCTCTGTCTCCCAACACAAGTGGCTCCACTTGAAGGAGCTTCATTTTCCCCAGTTTGTACAGGAGTTACATCAATCCAGAGCCTGTAAACACAGGAACAGATGGGATACAAGTCCTAAGAGGCTCCACACTGCCTTGGACCATGTTGCTGCATGGACATGGATCACAGTTTTCCAAAGCCTTTACTGGGGAGTGGGGCTGTCCTGCAGCCCCCTGGGATCCATCAGGCAGCTCTCAAGCAGAACCAAAAATACTGAACCTTATCTTGGATCTTTTAGGGAAATAGATTGTTCAGGGGAATATTTAGGGAGATTGGGATCTTAAAAACTGGGAGTGGTGTTAAAAACTGGAGAGAACAGAGCAGTCTGACCCTCCTGTTTGTTGGGCCTTGGTGTGTCATTCGAGGGGATGTGCAGGGAGACCAAAAGACACCAAAATTGAGAGCCAGAGTTAAAACCAGACCTTTGACCTGCAAAAGGAGCCTGGCAGTGGCCAGGAGACACCAGGTACTCTGAACCATGGAATGCTCCAGTGTTGCTGGAATTCCCACAGGCATTGCAGAGAGGAGGACCTGCTGTGTGTTCTGGGGTGAGGCAGCTTGGAATGGGAGGTTTCCCCTTTGGACTGGGCATTCTGTCACTGTCCCAGCCCAAGGGCTTTGCTTCCTCCTCTCCCAGGGAGCTCTGCCCAGTCCAGCTTTGTCACAGCCACTCAATCCATGGACTCCAGAGCTGCACTGAGTGGGCACCACGTGAGGGTTTAAGGTTAATAGAGGATTTCACTTGAATTCCTTATATAAGCCTTGCTGACTGACCACCCCTGGGGTGTTGGTGAAGGAGGGAAATGCTTGGCACAAACCACAGCCCTGCCTTGGATCACAATTCCTGCACTCCCACCCTGTGAGAGGGAAAAAGGCTCTCTCTGATGTTTGAGAAATCAGGGGTTTCTTGGCAGAATTTGGACTGTGTTACTCACAGAGCCCTCAGGAAATGCCTTTACCTTGAAAATGAGTTAGCTGGGGGTGTTGTTTCTGGGGGCAGTGGCTGGGCCCAGTTGTTGGCCCTGTCAAAGGCTGAAACAACTCTTTAATTCCATGTTTAGATCACTGCAGGTCAAGGTAAGGAATATATATACCTGTAAATGCCTTCCTCTTTTCCCCACAGTCTCCAGTACATTCTCTTGATGTTCAAGCCACGTATAGCAAATACCAGATATTTATAAATGGCTGAGTTACAAATTCCACTATTTATATGGAACACCTGCAGTGTTAAATGAACTTTGTGCAATTAAATTACTGCTCATTATGCTTAGATTTCTCTTTAGATGAACTGTAAAGGACAAAAAGCCCATCCAAATGAGCCTGGAGTTCTCAACCTAAATTAAAGTACAGCCAAGAAATCCAGTGTGGAAAGAGTTAGTAAGATCTTCTATACTGGAAATTCTATATAGAAATTCTTACTTAGAAATTCTGAAATTCCTACACAAGAAATGGGGAGTTTTGGTGTGTGATCCTAGGGAAAAGCCCCATTTTTTTCTGAAAAACCATCTCCATATTAGTAAAGCTTTATTCTCTTCGAGTCTTCCCACTGTTGATTTAGTTGATTGTTTATTGTATTTAAGGATGCACTAAAAGTTCCCCAGGAATGTGGGAGGCAGCTCTGGCTTTCAGCACACTTATTAGCTGTGCTTATTGTTTCCCCCAGCAGCCCCGTTAATGAAATGCTGTAAATTACCCCCCAGGTAAACAGTGATTGAGCTGCTGCATAACGAGGGGGCCCGCACCTCACCTCGATTGCCTTGTGTCACAGCTAATTGGCTGCCATTAAATGCTCGTGCTGATTGCAGGAAGCCTCTCGAGTTGAGGGTAAACCAACTGCACATTAATGCTTGATTGATGAATTTACATGGCAGAGCAGCAACCCCCCGGAGTGACTGACTGTGGGCATGGCAGTGTGTGAGTGAAACACCTGAGAGCTGTGTTTGTGAGTGGTGGCAGTGTGGGGTGACACACCTGATGGCTCAGCAGCTCTGACCCTTGTCCTCCTTCCTTGCAGACTGCCAATGCCACCACGCTGAGCTATCTGGTGACGGGGCTGAAGCCCAACACCCTCTACGAGTTCTCGGTGATGGTGACCAAGGGGCGCCGATCCAGCACGTGGAGCATGACAGCACATGGCACCACCTTTGAGTTAGGTACTGCTGGGCTGGGGGGGCACAGGAATCCTGCCAGGTCTGCCAGCCCTCTGCCTTCTCAGTGATTCTGCTGGTGGCACCTTCAGGGGGGAGGTGATGGTGCTGCTGAATGGTTTAGTTAGAAATTCTGATTGAAAAACAACAACATCCTTCAGAATTCCGAGGGATGATTGCAGGCGGGAGAATTTACATCAAATTACAGAGGAGTGGTGAATAATGTGCCACAGTTCATGGGCAGGAGGGGATAAAGGTGCGCTTGGAACGTCGCAGGAAGAGCACGTTAATAGCAAATACAAAGAAAATACTTCAGCAAATAATAATTAAAATGTGCTCTAAGTGTGATGATAATTATGGCAGAGTGAGGAGGTGCAAGGAGCAAATGAAGACAAAAAAGTCACAGTAGGAATTAAGACATCCAGATGAGCCCTGAATTCCTGGTCAGAGCAGAAAAGGGTTTGTGGCTGCCAGGAAGAACTTGGGCCCACAGAGTAACTGTGAGGGCCAGACCCTCTCCCTGACCTGCCCCTCATTAGCTCTTCTTATCCTGAAGTGTTAAATGAACTTTGTGCAATTAAATTACTGCTCATTATGCTTAGATTTCTCTTTAGATGAACTGTAAAGGACAAAGAGCTCATCCAAATGAGCCCGGAGTTCTTACGCTGAATTAAAGTACAGCCAAAAAAAACAAGTGTGCAAAGAATGAGTGAGAGCTTCCAAATATTGTGTAACAAGGCATGAGACAAAGCAAGACCAGGGTAAAATCTGAGATCTCTGAACTTCCTCTGAAGCAAATCTCAAGCTGAAGTGGTTGGGAAAAATATTTGCAAATATGACCTCAAAACTTGGAACTCAGAAGAAAATTTAAAAGAAAAAAAGGGCTAGATATATTTTCACATAAAAGATCTTGTGATTTTTATTACTGGCCAAATTCCTGAGTGAGTGGCTCATTATTTTGGAATATCCTGATCAGCAGCCTTGTGTGGGACTTGCTCCTCACATAATGCTGAAGGAAAATGAGGGACCCTGGGCTCAGAGTTAGTGATTTCCTATGGACTAATCCTGATTTTTTCCCTCTTGTTTGGGGTAACATTTGCAGTAACTTCTGGGCTTTGGCTGTGCCTGGTTCCCAGCTGTTCCTCACAAGGGGTACCACGTGCCCATCCCAGGGGATGGACAGATGAAGAACATACTCAGAGCTCTTGAAATGCAGGAAATGCTGCAAGCACTCAGTGCTACTGTTCCTGTCTATAAATTATATCCAATATGCAAGGGGGATTTACTCCAAGGTAACCCAAGGAGAAAGGATGGACAGTTGTGCTCAGCAGATATTCCTGCCTTCCAAAGGCTTCTGTGGTGCAGAGTTCCTCCCAAATTACAGATAATCCTTCAGCAAAGTCAGTCAGCAGTTGCAGACTCAAAATTGCTGCTGGATTTACTTTGCTGATCTGAAGTTAATGGTGAATTGGCATTTCTAGAACCGTAGAATCTCAGAAGGGGCTGGGTTGGGAGGGACCTTCAAGTCNGCCAGTTCCAGGGCGTGGCCATGGGACATGGGCAGGGACACCTCCCACCAGCCCAGGGTGCTCCAAGCCCTGCCCAGCCTGGCCTTGGGCGCTGCCAGGGGTGGGGAGCCACAACCACCATAAACCTGAGACCAGGGAGGTGTTTAATGGGCCTGCCTATGGGAAATGTATTTCTTCCACGAGTTTGAAAGGTTATTGTGATGACTGAAGACCTGCAGGTGAGAAGTCACTGACCCCAGTTGTCCAAAGATCTGTGGTTTTGGGGACACCTGGGCTTACTCAGTCCTGAATCACAGCCTGTGGTGTCAGCAGTGCCTTGGGAGGGGGGATTCCATCTGGGAAGGGGGAATCCCATCTGGGAAGGAGGTGCTGCCCACCAGGTGACAGTGACCAGTGAATGGAGTGAACCAGTGAGGCCCCTACAGCAGTTGGTGGATTTATAAAAGTGACATCAACGAGAACAAACCCAAATAAGCTGTGTTTGTATAAAACACCAATGCAGGGTGCTGAGGGTGCTGTCTGTACCCAGGAGGGGCCTGACAGGGTGGCTGTGTGTGTTTGCAGTGCCCACCTCCCCTCCCAAGGACGTGACCGTGGTGAGCAAGGAGGGCAAGCCCCGGACCATCATCGTGAACTGGCAGCCTCCGTCCGAGGCCAACGGCAAGATCACAGGTGGGCAGGGGCAGGACAGCCCTGCCTGACCCCAAATCCCTCCCTCCCTGCAGCCCAGGGCTGCCACCAGCTCTCTCTCTGCTCTCTCAGGCTCTCCAGTGGCTCAGATTAATTATTTACTTTTGTACCTCGTAAAAATATATTAAGATCTCAACTAACGGCAGTGGGAAATTGGAGTGGAACCAGAGATATAATTGGAAGTTTAAATATCTCCATAACCTTTGCCTTCCTCAGCTTGTGCTGGTCTAATAGCAGGCCTCCAGAAATTATCCATAATGCCTCTGGCCCATCAGTGGTTTATTTAGGAGAAGCCATCCCAGTGCTCTTCGTCATCTTTGTGGCATTTTTGTGTCATGGAACAGAGTTAAAGGCAGTTTATTAGTCCCCTGGCAGAACCATTAGGAGTAAACTGTTATTTGCCTCTAAGTGCATCACTGCCACGTAGGATAAATCATTTTACAGAGTGGTAATTCCTAATTCCTGTCTGTAATTTCTGTTTGGATTCCCTTTCCAAAGGGCTTTCTGGGATAATTCCCATCCATTTTCCCTTGGTTTTATGCCAGGTTTTAAGCCTAAATCACATTTTAATGGCATGCTGTTTGCAGTGTAGAGTTTTGGTTTAGTGCTCAGAACTACCCATGGCCCAGGATCACCTGGTTAGGCAGGGCTGGAGCCCAGGGCCTGGACAGGAGAGTGAATGGAATTGGATCCCTGGGAAAAGGCAGCAGGATGTTTCCTTTTTGTGGGAAATGAGAAAAGAGCCTTGATCTGAAGTGCAGGTGAAAGGACTTGGCTGGAGGTGGCAGGGAGGGCCCTTCAGACAGGGCAGGCACAGATACCCAACACCGGGGGCACACAGGAGAGGGGAGAGATGTACAGAGACACCCCCAGTTACCTCACAGGGGTAGCAAAATTATCCCATTTTCCAGCTGAAAAATCCCCATGCAGTGTCTGCTCTGAAGGGGAGCCTTAATGATCCACATGGGTTGAACAAAGGCGTTTAGTGCTTGTTATTTTGTGCATAAGCAGCAGGTTAAAAATGAAATAAAATACTGATTGAGTGGCAAGTCTGAGTGCACCAAACACGAGTCCCTTCGGCAGGAACGAGGCAGCTGTCGGGATGCAGGGCCCGAGTGCCCTCTGGTGGGGACAGCCTGCCCAGGGACAGCTCCCGGCTCCGCTAACGACTCATTAACTAATGACTCCTTCACTCCCTGCAATGAGTAAGGCCACAAAACCCGAGGGGGGATGTCACTGCATGCCCTGGGCAGCCTGTCTGTGCCACACTGGGTTCCACTCGTGCATCGTTACACTGGCTGGCTAATTGGGACAGTCACAGGTTAACTCACTGCTTGGGCCACTATAGTGCTCTTAACTGTATATACAGTCACTACATATATGTATGTGTAATGTATATTACATATAAAAATAGAAAATCATAAATATAAATAATATAAATACTGTGAATACTGTAAATAATATATAAATACAATGTGCACTATAAATGTATAGAATATCATAGATATTGACAATTTAAATAACAATATAAATGAATGCTATGTATACTCATATATGTAGGTTCAAATATTTATGCTGAGGCTCCATTTCTTTAAAAATGTTTTAAAGCTTCTACTTCATATATTGACTTGTAATTGCAATATATTTCAGTAACAGACTATAAACTCCCCCATACCTTTTCTTCTGGGATGTGCAGGACAACTTCAGGTCTCTTCAGATTATTGTCATCTTTGTTAATACTCTAGAACAGAAAAACAATTTTAAACTCCTGAACACGTGTTGCTCAGCTGTACATGACAATGTTTTGCTGTTTGAGCATTATTTAAATGATGTAACATTAATACTTTGAGGATGTTTTGATGACAGCTTTATCTTGTTTTACATTACTTGGCCTATAAATAGGGCAAGGAATGAAAATGAGCAGTTTCTCCGTGTGCACTGCACAGTGGTCAGAACTAACCTTGATACTGTGAAGGGCTCCTTCCTGCACAGTGGTCAGAAATAATCTTGATATTGTAAAGGGCTTTTTTCCTGTCCCATGTCCCCATGCCCACTGGAAGCTGGGAGGGGTGGCTGGCAGGTGAGTGCCTTCCTGGCCCTGCTGACCTCTGCTCTCTGCCCTGGGACAGGCTACATCATCTACTACAGCACGGACGTCAATGCCGAGATCCACGACTGGGTGATCGAGCCGGTGGTGGGGAACAGGCTCACCCACCAGATCCAGGAGCTCACCCTCGACACGCCCTATTACTTCAAAATCCAGGCCCGCAACTCCAAGGGCATGGGGCCCATGTCAGAGGCCGTGCAGTTCAGGACCCCCAAAGGTAAAGGGGCAGCCCAGCACCCCCTCCACGGGGTGAGGCAGCAGCAGGCTGGCTGTGTTTGCACTGGGAAAGGCAAGCTGCAGTTTGGGTGGAAGGGAACTCATCCATAGGCAGGTGGTGCTGAGCTCTGTGGTTAGTGGTGCTGGGACTGGTGGAAAGCCAGGTTTAGTTGCAGTGACACTCCAGGACCTGTCACATCTCACTGGGATGGTGCAGGGGGAACTTGTGGGACACCACAGGCTCCTGAATGAGAACTGATGCTGGTGGGTCAGGTGGTAAATAGTGCAAATGTGAGGTGTTTTGGGAGAGAAATAAAAAGTGATGAGTTTATTATCATAGAATTGGGATGGGAGGAGCTTTAATGATCACCCAGTCCCACCCCCCACCATGGGCAGGGTCACCTTCCACTAGTCCAGGTTGCTCCAAGCCCTGTCCAGCCTTGGACAGTTCTCCACGTGACTGCTGGTGGTCAGAAATGAGCTGTAGCCACTCTGCCTGTGCTGTGTGAAACTTGCAATTCTGTCTCACTCTTCAGCCTTGTGATCTCTCTCTTGTTTTTTCCTTCCTGTGCTTGTCCCATAGCTGAGTCCTCAGATAAAATGCCCAATGACCAAGGTAAATGAACAGCCACATTTCTCTTCACTCCATCATCCTTCACTCATCCTGGTTTCACTGTCCATGTGCTGCTGCATTTCCTAAATGAAACAAGTCTCTTCTGCTCTGACTGGAAATGAGCAGGTTCCTGTTGTGCTTTTAACAGTGGAAGAACTGGGAGTCCTGTCTGTGCTCTGGTGTTGGGAGTGTAAAGTGATCCCTGCAGTCATCCCATGAAGGGCCATGTGGGTCGGGATCCTTCTGTAGGGATGGGTTTGGGCTCAGTGGTGCCCCTCCTGCTGCTGCAGGCCCTCAGCACATGGGGGAGATCAGCCTGGTTCTCATTAACACACGTGCTAATCACGAGCACATCCAGGATTATCATCATGAGAAAGGCCAGGGTGCTCCCCCTGGAAACCTTTGTGCACGGGGGGGTTCTGCCTGTCAGCTCCTTTGGAGTCCAGACCCTCCTGAGCAGCCTGGCTTTGGCTCCTAAGAGCCTTAAGGGTTTCAAATGTGTGCTTGGAAAACAGGAGCTTCGAGCTTCCTACATGGAATTACAGGGTGAATGTCCCAGGGCTGCTCTTGCTTCCTTCCAAATAAGCTACAAGCCCAATAAAAAGGGAAGAATTAGTCTGAAGGGATGAGTTAAAAGGCCATTGGCAAACAGCTTAGACTTGCAATGAGAGAGATCCTAAAGGGGCTGAGAGGGTTGGACTTGGCTCTCTCTGCAGCTTGTTGCTCGGGGTAATTTATTAAATATGCTTTCACTCCTGTGGACCAAATACTGCTGATGGGGGGCAGAGAGGGAGGAAATCCAGATCCAGCCCTGTCCCAGAGGTGGGGACTGGGCTCTGGGCTGGCCATGCTCAGGCACAGCAGGAGGAAATCGGGAAAGGTTAAAAGGTTTTAGGGAAAAGTTGCTGTTTTCTGTTCCTCCTGTTCTAACCCCGAGAACTAAACCTTTACCATCCTCCAGTAACATCATTACCCACCCAAAGCCACATGTTCTTCTAGTAACAATTTGATTAATTCTTATTTATAAATTTATTATATATAAGTGACATTATTTATAAAACATAAAAGCTGAGAGAGTTTTGTTTCAGAATTCCTCTTGGAACACTCAGAGATTATAAATCATGGCAGCTGCTTGAATGTAGGAAAGGGAAAGGCAGAGGAAATGCAGAAAATGGGCTGCTCTGTGACAGCATCACAGAATTGGGACTTTGAGGAAAGAGCCAGCAAGTCCCTCAGGACTGGGAAGGACCCAGACTACACTGGGATTGATCCTCTGGCCCTCCTAGTTCTGTGGGGGTTTTCCTGTCCCTGCTTTAATGGTTTTCTTCCCTACTGAGCACACGATGCTGTTTCTGCACACACTTGTGTAGCACAGGGCTCCTGTCAGAACCAGTGGCTGTTGCTCTCAGGGTTCAGGGAGTTGCACTGGCCTCGTACAAAGGCAAAGAGTGAGGTCTCTGATCCTTGGAAAACCATCCTCCTCTGGGAGGATCCTCTGCAGTGACACTGTACATTGTCTCTCTTACCTGCTCCCTCATTTTATGTCACCTCTTAAATTCAGGTCCATTATTGTCCTTCTCTTTCCTGGTGTTATTAAGGATATTGAACTGCCCTGGGCCAAGCACAGGTCTTTGCAGAACTCATTAGAAATATTCTTCATGAAGAATGATTTTTCAATTCTAATTCTTATCAGTTAATTTGCACTTTATCTTGTTGGTGGGTGCCACGTTGCTTGCTTTATGATGCTGTTTTAACAAAGGATTGTACAGGAGGCAGTAAAATGGTTTTGGGAAGCCTAAATGCAGTATATGAGATATATATATATAATTCTGTATCTGCATAGTTACTGTTACCAACCACATTTATAGTCTGACATTTAGTTTTATGAAAATTACCTGTTTTCCATAAAGCAGAAGGATGGGCATAGAGCAGGAACCATCTCCCACCCATCCTTTTTTCCACTCCCCTCTGCTGAGGCTCCACTAAAAATGCTCAGGGTGTGTAACTGTCCTTCTAAAATATTGCTGGTTATTTTCATACCCCTTTTCCTTGAGCTTCCCTGCCTGGAGGATCCAGCAGAGATCAGGGATCCAGGGAATTCACCCAGGGCTTTCCCCATCCTCCCAGTGCAGTTCTGTGGCTGTGCAGACCCAGCTCCCTCAGCCCTGGGCTGTTTGAGGTGCTGTCACTCCCTGCCTGCTCTGCAGGGTCCTCCCTGCCCTGGCAGGTGCAGTGTGTCTCCTTCATGGCACATTTGTCCTGCAATGCATCTGTTCCATCATTGTGGGCTGGGACTCGTGCTGTACACACAGAACATTCCTCCTTATTACCCTGCCTGGCTTTAATCAGAATTCCTGCAGCTCCTTTGGCAGGTTTTGCCATTTGTCTTGATTTCAGTGACTAATGTACAGGCTTGGACTTGAGGTTCACAGCTTCCATTTGTTACACATCCTTTAACACTTATTACTTCTTGATTAAAGGGGATTTTAAACTGAAAAAAATCCTTCTCCTGATTAAGAAACTGTCAAATTGCCTGACTTTTTGGTTGGGTTTTTCCTTTTTTTGTGAAACAGTGTAAAAATGTGCAAACTATTCTGGGTCCCTGTAACCAGAGGATGCTGCTCTCTGCACCTTGCTGAATGTTTCCCCTGTTTCAGTACTTTCCTCATTACATTTTGCATCAGAGCATTTTCATGAAAGCACAGAGGGAAAGAACCAGGGTTTGGATGGAACTGATTCAGTGGTTCCCTCAGGTTTCACCAAAAACATTTTCGTGAGGCTTTGTTGTCCCTTGTGGTGCCCAGAAGGGAGTGGAGAGGAGCTGCAAGCAGCTTTTTATGGACAGGCTGGGCCTAAATATGACATTTACTGTGCTTTGGATCCTCCACTCCTTTCCAGTCCCCCACACTGGCTCTAAGGAGGTGTTGGGAAGGGAAACCTGGAAGATTCCTGGTTCAGGCTGATTGACTGTCAGTGCAAGTGTGGCAGAGTCCTTTGCCTCAGCACAGACCTGTGCATTGCTGCAATTGAGTGTTATTATCATTCTAAAAATGAATGGTAGTGGAGGCTCCTAAGCTGAATTGGGAAAATAAAAACTCAGGAAACAGTGGAAGAGTTCTTTTGGAGAAGGTTCTTTACTTGGAGAAATCCAGGTGCTGTGCAAAGCCAACACGTGTTGTGGGGAGGAAAAAGGAGGGGAGAAACTGCTCAGGGAAGTTCTAAAAGGGAACATAGAGATGTTAAACTGGGTGTGTGTTCATGGGACATTCCAACATCCCTTTTCAGCCTCGGGGTCTGCAGGGAAGGGAAGTCGCCCAGTGGACTTGGGACCCGACTACAAACCCCCTCTGGGAGGTGAGTGTTGCTGCAAAACTTTGCCATTCCCAGGAAGGAGTTCCCTCTCACTTTGGTGCCTGACCCAGAACACACTCCTGGCACCTGTCCCATGACTTCCCTCCATGGCTGTTCCCCTCACACAGTCCTGTCACTCTCCTGCCTGGGGTGTCTGGCAGAGCTGTCCTGGCATTGCCACAGACAGATCTGCTCCCAGGGCAGTTTCAAAGGGCTGCTGTGGTGCCCAGGAAGGGAAAAGCTCCTCTTGTCCTTCCCCTGGGTAGTGGTGGGGACACCTTGCCCTGAGGTGACACTCAGTAGGGTTTGATGAGATGATTCTTGCAGAGCAAAGTGAGCCCTGTAGGATTCTGAGGGTGAGAGCAGTGGGATTTGGCTCCAGGGGGATGCCCGTGGTGCCACAGCTTGAGCAAGATCCCAGATTAGCTCTGCTTAGACCAACTATTGAATTTTTATTGGGTAACTGTTGGAATGGGCTGAACTTGAATTTTGATAGACCTAGTTGGGAGTGGATCTGTAAATCATCTTCCAGGTTAACAGTTGTACAGGTGACAAATGAGAAAAGAATAAGCACTTCCCAGAGATCCAAGCAGACAAAGCATCTCGCCCTGCTGTGCAAAAAATAACCCTTTCTCCCATCTCAAACCTTGGCAGGCAGTAACAGTCCCCATGGAAGCCCCACCTCTCCCCTGGACAGCAACATGCTCCTGGTGATCATCGTGTCCGTGGGGGTGATCACCATCGTCATCGTGGTCATCGTCGCCGTCTTCTGCACGCGCCGCACCACGTCCCACCAGAAAAAGTAACGTCCTGGGGCCCTGCCCTGCCCTTCCTGTCTCACCTGGTCTGGCATCTCACCTTCCCTTGGTGATGCTTTGGAGTTCAGTCCTTCTGAGCCTTGCAGGCTGTGGATGGTGATGGTCTCATTTTGCTAATCAATGTTCCAGAGTTACAAACCAGTGAGAGCCCACACACACACTGAGGCAATGGTCTCATGTGGTACCTGCACTTGCTCTTGGAGATCTTGTTTCCAAACTGGAGCCAATCCATGTGTTTGGAGCTGGGAGAGCTCAGCAGCTCAGGCAGCCTCTCCCTTCTGCTCCCAGCATGTCCTTCACTGGGTATGAGCTGTGCATGACAATGTCCAGGCTTTAGACAGATTACTGGAGAGGAATCTGAATGAGGTGCTGGATTCCTTAGGAAAGTGCTCCAAAATCCAAACCAGAGGTGTGTGCCTGAACTCTCCCCTCATTCAGAGCATCTGAATTAAGCCCACAGCAGCTCTGCTCCCATTTACAGGCTCCTGAGGGCTCTTCCTGCGTGTTCTCTGAGGGACCAGAGATGAAAGCTGTATTTTAAGTTTGAAAAGATGCTGTTGTGCAAAACAGATGTTTAAGAAAGAGATTAAAAGCCATGCTTGGAGAAGATAAATCTCCACTTGCTTTGCTGAAGCTGAACCTTCCTGCAGAAATGCAAGTTCTTCAGGAGAGGGAGCAGAGATGTGGGAGTGTCTGGCAGCTGGGAGATGTTCTTGGGAGAGGGCCCGTGCCCAGGAGATGCATTTGATTGTCCAAGAGCAGAAGTGGCCCTGTGAAACCTGCATTTCTGGCTGTCCCCTCCCAGGCAGGAGGTTCTGCTGTGTGTCAGGGGTGCAGCTGGCTCGGGGAGGGCTGTGGGAGCACATCAGATATCCGAGCCAGGTGTGGGACTGTGTTACCCAGAAGGAGCACCTTCCCCCATCCTTCCAGGAGCAGCTGTGGAGAGCAGTGCTGGAACCCTACATTTCCCTTGTCCTGAATTCCACCATCCCAAACCTCTCACTGTAGTTTGCTGCTGCTGTTCAACATGTTGCAGACCCCCTCTCCTGGGTGTGTGTGAGCAGTGCTGAAATGAGTGCTGGTGTCATTAGTGCTCACCATCCTGCTGGGGCACTGGGCTGTTGGCCCCCTCCCTCTCCAGCTCCTGCTGGGCCCAGAGCAGGGCACAGGATGGTGTGGTGTCCCTGCAGGGCTGGAGTGTTCTCAGCAGCCACCACGGCCGCAAACTCAGTATTGTCAGTGAAAGCTGGGGGGGCTGCAGGGTGTGGGACACTGGGGACACATCCATGGCATCAGAGTGGCAGGATGTGCTCTGAGACGTCAGCTGGGCTGCTGTGCAGAATTCAGTGTCCTGCCAGTGGTAGGGTTCTGCTCAGCTGGACATGAGATCTGAGGGAAATCTCAGGGAAAATGTGCCATTTTTCAATGATTGAGGCCATGAGAACATCTGAGAACATCCCCTTTGTTCCCCCTCCCAGGAAACGAGCTGCCTGCAAATCAGTGAACGGCTCCCACAAGTACAAAGGCAACTCCAAAGATGTGAAGCCTCCTGACCTTTGGATCCATCACGAGAGACTGGAGCTCAAACCCATTGACAAGTCTCCAGATCCCAATCCCATCATGACAGACACCCCAATCCCTCGCAACTCCCAAGACATCACCCCCGTTGACAATTCCATGGACAGCAATATCCATCAGAGGAGGAATTCCTACAGAGGTGAGAGATCAGCAAGGGCTTTGGCCTTGAGATGTTCAATGTTTTCCTGTGCCTGGTGAAATCACTTTACTGAGATATTATTTAGTTACTGGTTTTTTGTTCTCGTTTTCCAAGTCATGAATTGGGTCTGTTTCTAGTTTCTAAGACTCCCTGAAAAGGATGAATCACATGTTTTAATGAGGAAACTGAGGGCCCAGGAGTTAAATCATTGCCTTCTCTTGGTAAATAGTGATTAGTAATTGGAAGATCATCTAACAAGTGTTACATGTTAAACTGTTGAGAGCTGTGTGTGACATCCTTTCAGCCCAGAGCTGCACTGCCAGAGGTTCAAGTCTGTATTGTGGCCTCGGGGCTTTCTCCAGTGCCCAATAATCCTCACCATAACTCTGCTCTTCTCACCTTCCACTGTGGGATGAAAGAGCTGTTTTGATCAATTACATCTCACAGAGCTGCCCCCAGAGAGGACTAGAGAGGGGGGTTGCAGTGCCCAGGTCCCACAGGAGCCTGGCTGTAGGGTGGGTCACCCCCAGTGGGGATAAACCCCCAGTGGGTCACCCCTGTATAACCCCTGGTGGGTCACCCCTGCATAACCCCCAGAGGGTCACCCCCATGTCTCTCCCCCAGGACACGAGTCCGAGGACAGCATGTCCACGCTGGCAGGACGGAGGGGGATGAGGCCCAAGATGATGATGCCTTTTGATTCTCAGCCACCTCAGCGTAAGTGACCAGCCCCCATTCCTGGCCCCTGGAGTTGGGGACACCCAGACCAGCCACGCTGGTGTCACCCACGGGGACACCACAGCTGCCTTCCTGCCCCTGCTCCCGAGCTCCGAGGAGACTCCAGAGTGCCTTGTGGGGAAGGCAGGGGTGGACCAAGGGAAAGGGAAGAGGGAGCAGCTGCACTGGAGTGAGAGCTGCAGGAGAGGGGGAGTCAGGAGTGTGTCTGGTGTCTGTCCATCCCAGGCTGGTGTTCCCAGGGAGAGCCCTGCCAGTGTCCAGCTGTACAACAGCAGCTGGAGAGAGCTGTTCCACCTCTGTCAGGTTCTCCACTGCTGGTTTTCTCCTCCCCAGCTTAAGCACTCACACCTTTTTGGCCTCCCCTCGAGGCAGCTGCTCCATGTCCTGTATGTCTTGAGCTCAGAGCCTTCTCTGACTTACTGTGAGCTCTTTGAGATCTTTGCCCTCTCACTCAACCCTGTGAGACCCTTCTGGAGCTCCTGGCCGTCAGAATAGCATTTGCCTACCCAGTTTTACTGACAGATGGGAAGATTTCTCTGTTTGCTGCCATGTCTGGGTCACTGAGAAAGAGACTTTGATTAAAGCCAGTCCCAGCACTGCCACCTGGGATCTGCTGCTCACTCTCCTCTGCCCTGAAAATCCATCATCAAGCCCCTCCCCTGGTTTTGTATCTGTAACCATCTTTCAGTCCATACAAGAACCTTCCCTCAGCAGCAGATTAGTATTTAGCTTTGGAGTGGAGCCTTTTCTGAGAATTTAACTGTATTATATTTGCAGGTTCCCTTCATTGAAATATTTACTGCCTCGAAACTCTGAGATCAGTGAATTGGGCTCACTGTTCCCTCTCTTTGTGAGCCATTACCTTGCCCAGGGAGGGCAAACCAGGCCTGGGCACCTTGGCTGGGGCAGGGGAGATGAGGAGGGAGCTGCAAGCTCTGCTGGTGCCTCAGGCCTTGTTGTTTCTGCCACTCTGACTTCTCTCCTGTTCCCAAGAGCTCCAAGGGCCTCCAGCAGTGGTTTCTCTCTTGTAATAAGTGGAAACACAAATGTAATGTCTTCGGTCCCTCTGTGCAGAAGCTCCACAGGCAGCTCACAGTGGGGTGTGAGGCCCTTCTCAGGAAGCACCACCAGGACCATCCCTGAGTGCAGCTCTGGGCCTGCAGACACCTCCCCACCCCTGCAGCATCCAGGGCTAGTTATTCCCCTCTTAGGTGCTAGATTAGGATAATTCAGTCTCTTCCATTCTAGCTCATGGGCAGTAATGGTGTGTGCTGAGTTAGCTCCTTCTTTGACTACTGGAATACAAAAATCCTGGAAGGATATTGAGATGCAAAGGGCTGTTTCTTTTGTAACACACCACATACTCTCTTTATCAGTATACTGTGTGTGGATAATAGATCTATATTCTCTTTATTCTTCATCAGAACTTTTCTCTTTCTTGAAATCAAACAGAGCATCCTGATGTGCGTTGTGTTGGTGGTGCTGCTCTCTGACCTGTAATTCTGGGATGTTTTTGTCCTGTGCATGATTCAGGTGTGATAAGGCAGGAGTTTCAGGTGGCTGTGCTCCCCTGCTGAGTGGCTGTGTGGGGAAGGGAGGGCTGTGGTGCCTTTCAGTGCAGAGCACCGTGTGTGTGTTAAGTGTTTTTCTGTCTTGTGTTCATCCACAGCTGTGATTAGTGCTCATCCCATCCATTCACTCGATAACCCCCACCACCATTTCCACTCCGGCAGCCTCGCCTCTCCAACCCGCAGCTACCTCCACCACCAGCCCAGCCCCTGGCCCCTGGGCACGGCCCTGTCCCACTCAGACAGGGCCAGTTCCACAGGTGAGACACAACCCCCCAGGCACACCGTGCTTTGATGGAGCCACGAGTGGAACAAGTGGAAATCAAGGGCTGGAACTCGGTCAGTGCCCGCTGTGCTGTCCATGAGGGGTGGGAGTCAGGGCAGGCACAGTGCTGGGAAGGTTGAGCTGTATGTAGATCCCTCAGATAAGTGATGGTGGCCTTGGAAAAGAAGGCTCCATGTTTTATACACACAGCCACAAACAGGAGGATTCCTCATGCTAAAGCCTTCAGCCTGAGCCCTGAAACATCAGATTCAAGCTGAGCTATTTAATGTGATAACTTTTTCCCTAATTAGTACCATTTAAAATCAAGAGAGGAGAAAAGCCTGGACTTGTGTGCTGAGAGCTGACATTTGTTAATCTTCCTGAGGGACACAGAAAATGGGGGTGATTTCCATGCAACAGTCCTTGCAATGTCTCCAGTGCTCTGAGGGATTCCCAAGCCACACTGTTGCCACATTGCACGTGGCTAAAATGTTGAGATGGAGTGAATGCTGAACCTCTGTAGTTTAAGGTCGATGTTTTAAGGTGTCACAGCCAAAGGTATTATTTCCTGATAAGAACAATTCCTGAGGCTGCAAGGATATAGGGAGGCCATAAGTGAGAGGCAGAGGTTTATACCAGTGAAGTGGCAGCTCCCACAGTCCAGGTCCTTCCCTGCCTGTGCTCCAAGTAGGGAGCCCTAAATGTAAGATACCATCTCACTGTTCCCTCAGGTCAGTGTGGGGCCTGCTGTGAACACATCAAGCCTGGGATCTCATTGGAGCTTTCAGCAAGTAGGAGGAAATTCTTAGGAAGAAATTGTTCCCTGTGAGGGTGGGCAGGCCCTGGCACAGGTTGCCCAGAGGAGCTGTGGCTGCCCCATCCCTGCAAGTGTCCAAGGCCAGGCTGGACAGGACTTGGGGCACCCTGGTGGAAGCTGTCCCTGCCCATGGCTGGGGCTGTAATTAAATGATCTTTAAGATCCCTTCCAACCCAAATCATTCTAAGTAAATGGATTTCAAGCCTATCTCAGAAAAACTTGGGTTCCTGTGTGTGCACTAGTGCTTGGTGTGTACCTTAAATCAAAATCTGGTTAAAAATGCCAGCGCTGGAAGGTGCTCAAGGGTGGAAGGAGAATGCAGGTTTGTGTTCTGTGCTGTGTATCTGAGGAGGTACCACATGGAGCTGTCAGTCAGTGCAGATGCAGAGCTGATTTGGTATTGCTGGAGATGTGGGATCCTTCAGTTCTCAGCCCATTGTGTTCCTGGACAGTGCACAGAGCTGGGGTTGGTGTGTGTGAGCTCCCTGTGGGGCTGGTGGCCCTGAGCCTGGCCCAGGTGTTTCCCGTGTGTGTTCCCCCGTGCCAGAGGCCGCTCTGTGCCCGCAGTGCCCGTGTCTGTGTTGCAGAGTCCGTCCGGAACACGCCCAGCACGGACACGCTGCCGGCGCCCTCGGCCCCGCCGGGCCCCGACCACCAGGACGCCGAGGGCTCTGCGGGCTCCTACCTGGGCAGTGCCCCCGAGGAGGACCCTGCCCAGGGCCTGCCCACCGCCCACGTGCGCCCCTCACACCCGCTCAAGAGCTTCGCCGTGCCCGCCGTGCCCCCGGCTGGGCCCTCCTACGACCCTGCCCTGCCCAGCACGCCCCTGCTGACCCAGCAAGGTGAGGGGGATGGGCACCACCACTGCCCAAAAATGGGAGGTTTTAACGAGGAAGGGCCTGGGGGGGCGGGGAGTGGATTTGGGCATCAAAGGAGATGTGTCAGTGAACTGTGTTGGTGTCGTTTTCAAGGCCTTTTCTTGGACATAAATTACACAAAAATTCAGATTCAACATTCCTAAATTTAAGTGTTCATTTTCCTCTGATGTCATCTTCCTTCATCAGAAAATCCCTGAATGGTTTGGGTTGGTAGGGACCTTAAAGCTCATCCAGTCCCACCCCCTGCCATGGACAGGGACACCTTCCACTGTCCCAGGGTGCTCCAAGCCCTGTCCAACCTGGCCTTGGACACTTCCAGGGATGGGGCAGCCACAGATGCTCTGGGCACCCTGTGCCAGGGCCTGCCCACCCTCACAGCCAACAATTCCTTCCAATATCCCATCTAACCTGCCCTCCTTCAGTTTAAGGCCTTTCCCCACCTGCCCAGAGGTTTCTGAACAAGCCCAAGCACCAGTTCCCTGACTCTGTCCCGTTGGTTCCCAGCTCCCACCCACCCAGTTCACGCGGTGAAGACGGCGTCCATCGGCACCCTGGGCAGGACTCGCCCTCCCATGCCCGTGGTGGTTCCCAGTGCCCCCGACGTGCAGGAGACCACGCGGATGCTGGAGGACTCGGAGAGCGTAGGTACTCCCACTGCCAGGCCTGGCCTCGGCAGTGCTCGGGGAGGGGGAACATCAGGAGTTCTGCACTGACACTGTCCAAGGCAGAGGTCACCAGGCTCCAGCACCTCCACTCCCTGTGAATCCATGCAGGAGAAACACCACGTGCACAAGGCAGGCTCCTGTTACGGTCCTGCTGCTGCACATGGAGCCTTTGGCATTAATGCCAACGTGTGACCAGCCACGGTCCCAAATGTGTCTGCAGAGTCTGCTGTGGGAGTGTCCTGGCTCCTGGCAGAGGTGCCAGCAGCTGCTGGGCTGCTTTGGGAGCAGCTGGGAAGGAGTGAGGGTGCTTTGGGTGGGAGGCACTGGAAGAGCTGTTCTCCTTTCACACTGCAAGCCAGGAAGTCACTCCAGCAGCTCCTGGATCACTGGAATCAGATATTTTCTTTAGTATCACACAGGCTGGATTATTTGTAAAGGAAATGCTTATTTTGGATCGATTTTACTTGTTTTCCCTCACTGTCCTTTCCATTGGTCAAGTGGTTTTGTCACCCTCTTGATTTTATTTCTTCATGTGCTGGTCTGGAAAGTTGATCTGGTGCCCTTTTGCCCTTCTGTCTAGTTGTCACTCCTTTATTTATCTTGCTTTTTCAGTACCAAACCCATGCTCATTAGTTTATCCACCAACAAACTGGCAATATTTAAATAGAGCTACTCATAAATTTTTTCATTTGATAAATTGTACAAGGTAGAATCAGGGCACTAAATACTAGTTAAATTTAATTATTTAAATTAAATCGCTAGTTCAAGTAATTTAAAAAATAAAATTAAATTATGAGTTGAATGATGGTGTTTAGGGTTAGGTAGTGATTTGAATGAATTCTGGGTTTTATGAGAGCCTGTAGGAGTGAGTTTGAAAAGCTGCTGCTGTTGGTCATTGTCAGCAGTTGGCAGATAATGTGTTGGACCCAGGACAGGGATGACTTTCCTGGCACAGTCCAGGTGTTTGGTAAACTGGAAGCTCCCTGCTGTTTAAAGGAAGGAGCAGGTTTGTCTCTAGAAGGAAAGGAAGTGAGGGCTGGGTCAGGGCTGAAAACTGCCCAGAGCTGGGCAGGACTTGGTGTGAGAAGGTTTGGAGATGTCCTGGTGTGGTGTGTCTGCACACAGGACTGGTCCCAGTGGGGTGGCTCACCAGTACTGCTGGAACTGGACCTCTGACTGAGTGAGGGTGGTGATTCTCAAAACACTTGTCTTGAAGAGAGTCCTTCCACCTTTTCTCCAAGGCTGGGAAGATTTTTCTGAACTGTCTGCTCTGGTTCTGAGGCTGCTGTTCCTTCAGGCAGGGATAGAGACAAGGAGAACAGATCAGCTGGTCATGGTTTAGTCAGGGGGACTCTGAGTCACAACAGCCCAAAGAGCTGCTCTGAAAATCACATCATAGACTAGAATGTGCTGAGTTGGAAGGGACCCACAAGGGTCATCAGCTCCAGCTCCAGGCCAGGCCCAGGACACCCCAACAATCCCACCCTGTTGTCCAAACCCTCCCGGAGCTCTGGTAGCCTTGGGGCTGTGCCCACTGCCCTGGGGAGCCTGGGTAGTGCCCACCACCCTCTGGGGAAGAGCCTTTCCCTGAGATCCACCCTAAACCTCCCCTGACATTAAGCCAGGCCACTCCTCAGAGTGTTAAGTTATTAATTCCTGTAACTGTGGATAAATCCACTTAAATTCCTGAGTCAGCCCACATGTTTGATGTCCTGTCTCTCCCTAAAGAGAGCCAAGGCCCTGTGAGTGACCCTGTCCCTCTCCCCAGACCTACGAGCCGGATGAGCTGACCAAAGAGATGGCCCACCTGGAAGGACTCATGAAGGACCTCAATGCCATCACCACGGCGTGACCACCTCCACAGGACACGACTCCAGCCCGCCCCGCAAGGCTCGGGACTCAGCCTTGGACACAAGGAATTGTACAGAGGAATTAAAAAAAAAGGTAAAAAAGAGAAAAAAAAAACAAACCCGCAAGAGGGACAGCACATGAGAGCAACGTGGGAAGGAGAGGAACCACCCCGAGGGGAGCTGCGTGTGCCTGTCCTGCAGGGAGGTCAGGGCCAGGCGAGGTGCAGCCCCTGTGCAGGATGGGCCACACCAGGCTGGGCTCCAGACACAAGGAAAGCAAACGGACTCGCCGTCAGTTTTGTTCTGGTCAGGTTTTGTCTCAGTGGTGTGATTGCCCTGCCTTTTCAGTGTTGGACATTGGCATTTATGTACAATTTTATTTGTGTTTTTATTTTATCTTTTTTTTATAAAAAGGAAAAAAAATACTGTAATTAAAAAAAAAAAAAGGGAGAAACTGTTGTTTTCCCCAGCCTAGGCTGAGGTTTGACTGCTTGTTCTATTGTGTATGGAAGTTCATTGCCAGTGTGGGTTGTTCTGTTTATGTTTTTTATTCTGCGTATAATTACGTCCCCTTCTGGCAGTTAATCCATGGCCTTTTGGGATGCTGCACTGCTCTTTGTAAGCTTTTTTTATTATTTTTATATTATAATTATTAAAAGCCTGACTTTCTCCTCTCATCACTGTGAGATTACCGGTCTGTTTGAATTGAAATGTAATTTGAAAGGCTTGTTTGTCGCTTTTTGTGCAGTTTCAATATTTTGAGTGGGGGGAAAAGTAGCTGGGGAAGGGGAGGGGGTCCCGGGGAGGGGTCATTCTTGTTGTTTTCCTGTCTTTCTCCAGTGACTGGAAAGACTGAAGAACATGAAGCATCTTCTGTAACGTCCTTCCTTGTCCCTTCAGCATAACTGAACTGCAGTGAGAGCTCATTTAGAAACATGGCAAGAATGTACTCCTGTAAATTAGGGTTCCTTATGTTTAGATGACACTACATGCAGCTTATTTTGGCAACTGGTTTGTTGGTGGTGGTTAAAGATGCATCCTGGACCTTGCCAGTGCAGAGGGAGGGCTCAGCACAGGCCCACAATGGGAGAGCTGTGGGATCTCCCATCCCATCCCATCCCAGATCCTGCCTGTGGGAACACTCCCTGCCCATCCAGCCCCAGTGCAGTGTCTCCAGCCCAGGCCATTCAAACAAAGTCCTGCTCTGGAGGATCCCCAGAGATGGGAACGAGGCAAAAAGGTATTTTTTTACACTTGGGAAAACCATGGAAAAAGAAACACAGTGTTAGTGACTCAGGTGCTGTTCACAGATCTGTGTGGAAAGGAAGGGCAGGTAAAGGGGAAGGCCAAGGGTTTTCCTGTTCTCTGTGTGTGATTGCCTGGCTCTGCCCTTCCCTGCGAGGAGGAACAGCCAGAGAAGGGGCTGTAGGTCAGTCGGATGAGAAAGCCCAGCCCCAGCTGGCTGAAGAACTGTGTGCAATCTCACTGGGAGGACAGAAGGAAGCTCCAACTTCCTGGTGGTTCAGAGGGGACTGGGTTCCTGCTGGAGTTTGGGCTCCTGGGGCTGTGGGAACCCCGGGGAGATGCTGTGGCTGCTCCAATTTCAGTAACCAACAGCAATTGTGCTTCATTTCCTCTCTGTTCCCCATTGAGCCGAAGCTGCAGGTCCCCATCCCTGTCCCCAGGAGAGGGCAGAGCCACAGAACCACCCAGGAGAGCAGGGCTGGGGTGCAGAGCCACTGCCTTGCTTTTCCTGGACTCTGCGTTGTCATTTCTGGGGCATTTCCTGCATTTATTTATTATTGGAGGGAGGGAAGGGAATCAAATCAGTTGAGGCACTATGGGCCACCTGGATAATTGATGTTTGGACTGTTAATCAGTACAGTTCACTGCAAAATAAGCTACAGAATATGTATTTAAAGAATAAAATGCACACCCTGGCCTGAAAGGTGGGTGTGAACCTTTTCCTTTGCCTATTTTTTACCTATACCCAAAGAAACACCATCCTACATACACAGTATTCCTGGCTGGGGGTCTTTGTGAATATTCCTGATGTATAACACCATGAATGTTAATATTGTCATTGAATTCGGGGAGGGGGAATATTTTTAATGATAAAACAACTGTTCAAAGTTGGTTTTTTAAGGTTAAACTGAAAAAAAAAAAAGGAAAAAAGAAAAAAAAACATTTATTCAATTCAGTGTACAATCTGTATTGCACTTTTTCACATTTTAATGCTACGTTTTCTTCCATATCCTGTGATTTTAAATTTGGAACATTGTGTATCCTTGTAGTGTCATAGTCAAGCTGTTGAGTGACAGCTGCCCTCAGACATTTGGGGAAAAAGAACCAAACCTGTATCTTGTTTTATGATTCTCATGTAGAATAATTTGAGGCTGCTGTAGACGTCGACCTTTCTGTACCATTTTTTTGCTTTCCTGTAGTATTTGCTGTATCCTCTATGGCTTTTTTTAATAACTTCATGTTTATTATTTGGTATTGGACATCCAATACACTTTTTTTAATCCAATCAAATTCTGGGCTGCTTGGAGAGTTTGTTTAATTATTCCTAATGAGGACAAGGACCAGCTTTGGAATTTTATTTGCCCTTTTTTTTTTGCTGTGGGGTGGGAGGCTGTGTCCTCCAGAGAAGGAAGGGGAAAATTGTTCTTCTCCCTCAATCTTTGTACAGACACTGAGCATGTCACATCATCCTGTCATGCCATTTCAAAGCTCTGTGGTAAAAATGCCACCTTTTAATAAGCAGGCAGGGAAGGAAGGGGTTCAAATCACTGAAAGCACATTTAGTAGCCTTAGTAAACTGGTAAATCATGGAAAATAATCCTGTAATAATGGAATAGAGCACTTTGTGGCTTTTGAAGAGCAGTACCTGATACCCTTGTTGGTCCAGCCGTGCTGACTCCAGCCTTTCTCTCATCCTGGAGACTCACCCTGGTCCTCAGCCACTTCCCCAGCACCTTGTGTCCCTTGGAGCACCATCCTGAGCCCTGCAAACAGGAGAAATGCTCCTGCAGGGTTTGCACCCCCTGCTCCCCAGTGTGTTCATCAGACCCCTGTGTTTGCTCGTGAAATGGTGCACCCACAGTGATGTCTTGGGTGGGGTGGGACCCCAAATCCTCCTGAGGGGACACCAGGACCTGCACCTGAGCAGGGGAGGAGAAATGGGGAGCAAAGGTGGTGCTCAGTAAGTTGGGTGTCCCAAGGCACAGCCGGGGTACAGACAGGCAGCTTGAACACCCTGCCCTCTATTTACTGACCTCGAGCTTGGAGCAACCTGGGGTAGTGGAAGGGTTGGAATGAGATGAGCTTTAAGGTCCCTTCCAAGCCAAAGCAGTCTGGGATTCAGGCAGAGTCAGGCTGGAAAAGCCCCCCAAGGTCACCGAGTCCACCCTGTGCCCCATTCCCACCTTGTCCCCCAGCCCAGAGCTCTGAGTGCCACATCCAGTCCTTCCTTGGTCACCTCCAGGGATGGGGACACCAAACCTCCCTGGACAGCCCCTTCCAATGCCTGACAGCCCTTTCCAGGAAGGAATTCCTCCTCCTGTCCAACCTGACCCTCCCCTGGTACAGCTTGAGAGAGTGTTCTCTCACCCTGTCCCTGTTCCCTGGGAGCAGAGCCCGACCCCTCCAGCTCCACCCTCCTGTCCAGAAGCTGCAAAGAGCCAGAAGGTCCCCCCTGAGCCTCCTTCCCTCCAGGCTGATCCCCCCCAGCTCCCTCATCACACTGGTGCTCCAGTTCTGGGGCACAAAGGGAGCATTTCTCGCTGGCCAGTGCAGGGCAGTCCCTGTGGTCACCCCAGCTGACAAAGGGATGGGTTTGGCTGTTCAAAGTTCACACCTGCAGTGACTGACAGAGGGGCTGTGACACAGCTCGGGGACACCAGGTGGCAGCGGTGACTCGCGGGTAGAGGAGCTGCAGCCGCCTGGAAGGGGATGACTGTGCTCAGAAGCCTCACGTTGGTGCTGCTGCAAATCACAGCTGTGCCATGCCTGGCTGGGGCTTTCCCTGCCAGCACAGAAGGAAGGGCTGCCTCAAACACCTGCAATAAACTGGGGCAACACTTGCAGGCTTCTTCCCATTAACAACCATCCATCTCCACATGAAATGAGACTGGATTTAAACAAAGTCATCTCAATAAAAGCGATCCTTCAGGGGCTCAACACGATGTAACTCAGCAGCCTTTGCCAAAAATACTAAATCATTACAATTTTTCATAGGATCCCAGAATGGTTTGGATGGAAGGGTCCTTAAAGCTCATCCCATTCCAACCTCTGCCATGGGCAGGGACACCTTCCCAGATTGTCCCAAGACCCATCCAACCTGGCCTTGGACACTTCCAGGGATGGGGCAGCCACAGCTTCTCTGCCCAACCTGGGCCAGGGCCTGCCCACCCTCACAGGCAACAATTCTTCCCAGTATCCCACCTGTCCCTGCCCCTCTGGCAGTGGGAAGCCATTCCCCCTTGTCCTGTCCCTCCATCCCTTGTCCCAAGTCCCTCTCCAGCTCTCCTGGAGCCCCTTTAGGCTCTGCAAGGGGCTCTCAGCTCTCCCTGGAGCTTTCTCCTCTCCAGGTGAACACCCCCAGCTCTCCCAGCCTGTTTCTGGGGGATCAGGGCTCCCCCAAACCCAACAGAGCCTTCAGCCAGGTTACACATTTCCCCTCACTACTCAGTATCACTGTGGGATCTTAGAAGCCAAGCTTTGAGCTGCAGAGTGGCTCTCTAGAACCTTCCAAAAGCAGACATGGCAAAATTCCTGGCTCCAGAAGAGCCTGCCAGCTCTCCAGAGTGCTGCCTCCTGGAAATACAGGGGACAGACATCCCAGCAAATATGCAGTGCTGACAGGGCAGAGGCAGCAGCAGGACTGGTGGGCTTGGAAAAGGAAAGTCAGTCCTTGGCAGGCACAACGTGGAAAAGTGGCTACGAGATCATGCACATAAATCTGAGAGTGGAAAACATCCCCAGACACAGCATTGTGAAAAGGCAGGAAAAGCCTGAATGCCACAGAATGCCAGGGAGACAGACTAAAATCCAAGGAGGGGGGAGCAGAAAAAACCTTCAGCCTACTTGGAATGCTGTGGGACCCCCTTGCTGTGGGGAAATGTGAGACTCTGACCCTGCACAGGGCTGGAAGCAGCTGCACTAGGACAATAACCTATTCCCTCTCCTTTGGCGACCAAGAATCAACTTTTCCCAGTTGCTTCCCAGTTTCAGCTCCTGCTTTCCAGCCTTCTTCCAGCCCTCCCTCTCTAAGGGCACACGGTCCATGACAGCTGGCTCCCACTTGGAGCCAAGGCTGATTTTCCCTGGTAATTTCTTAGGAGGAAATCCTGTTCCCCAGCCAGGCTGCCTCAGGACATCCCACCCTCAGGCAGCTGCCCAGGGTGCTCTGCCCACAGTGGGGCCAGTTTAAGCACAGCCCCTTTTTAACACAAAGGGGCAGCAGTGGAAAACACCAGCCTTGGCAACAAGAGGTGGTGCTGCTGAAGCAGCTGCCAAGCCCCCTCCCCTGCCCAGACACACCTGGTTACAGCACCCTCCAGCAGCCCCAGCGCTGTGAAGGCTGGGAGAATGAAACAAGACATGCAGAGATGGAGCAATAAAATCATCACACATTAACTTAATCCAAACGAGCAGGACTCACCCTCAGCAGGCAGGGGAAGGCTGGGCTGCCACAGGCAGAGGCTTTACTGTGTCCCCTTCTCCCTTCTTTCATCGAGGGCTAGCTGTCAGTGCCTCCACCTCCTAGAGTTTCATCTTCCCCTGGAGTTGAGGTGGGGCCTTCAGTCCTGGGCTGCAAACCTGAGAGGAAAAGAGAGACCCTATTACAGTGAGCTCAGTGACAGTGCCTGGCTGGCAGGTCCTGACAGGGCTGCAGTATCCGGGGGCAGGTGTTGGATAACCCTGCCCTGAGTTCAGAGCCGCTCAGGACCCTTTCCCGGGGGGCACGATGCTGCTGCCAATCCCAGGCCCCACCCTGCAGCAGGACAGAGGGACTGGGGTGCGGGGACAATACCCGGCACCGCCCGAGGGGGCTGCAGGACAGAGGGTTGTGGTCACACACACACCCTGTGCCCTGACCAGGGGAGAGCCCGGGGAGGGGATTCCTCGGTGGAACACCAGGGGTGGCTGCGTTCCCGACAACATCCTCCCGGCTCCCGGCATCCCTGTACGTGAGGAAAACACCCGAGCCCATCTCTCCTCCGTGGGCACCGTCGCCATGGGAACGGCATCCTCTCCATCCATCCATCCCTGCTGTGCTGCGGAGGATGGCGGGGCCGCCGCCTCCCTCCCTCCCTCCCTCCCGCACAGGGGTTTCCCTGGCAGCTGCTGCTGCTTTATCAGGCACATCCCCGCTCCCCCACACCGCTCCCATCAATCTGTCTGCCGCGGGGATGTGGAGCCTGGCAACAAGGCATCCCTGTCACCGGAGAAGGGCACTGAGGCATTGGCAGGGAGCAGCTGCCAGGGAAACCTTCCCAGGGGCTCTCCATCGCTCCCATATGGTGGCACCCCTAAACCCCCTCCCGGCAGCCCCGAACCCCGAGGGCTGTCCCTGTGTTATCCCGTGTGGGGTGTCACTGCTGTACCCCAGGAAAAGCCCCCCGGCCAAGCCCCAGGAGCAGCATCCTTCAAGCAGCTGGGCCATATCCTGCCCTCCCCTTTCACCCCCCTCTGGCTGCTCCTACAGATTTCTCCATCCCCTTCTGAAGAGCCAGGCAGCCCTCACAGCATCCCCATGCTCTGGAGCCGAGGCTGGAGGCACGAGGAGGTGCTTCAGAGGGGCTTCCATGGCTGCCTTCCCTCCTGGATCCCCTTTGCTGCCCTCCCTTGCCCAGCTCTGGGCACCAGCACAGGTAACTGGGGTGGTTCTTCCCAGCTGGGAGAAAAGGGAAGAAACCCATAGTGGTGGAGTGCAGGAAAGGTGGTGAAGGCAAAAAGGACATGGCACCCCCAGCCACGAGGGACGGACACACACGTGGCCGGAGCTGACCCTTCAGCTGCAGAGGGTGGACAGGACACCTGAGAGCCTCCAAGGCACTCCCAGGGCTCACAGGGGACAGCAGGGGACAGCACGTGTGCTCCTGGGGAGAGGCTGTGCCAGCGGGTGGGGGCGAGCCCAGGCCGTTCCCATCACAAAGCCGTGTATAAAAACACAAAATAAAAGGGAAGAGGGAGAAAATGACCCTGAAGGGCTCTCTAATTTGCAGCACAGCCAGGGAGAGCGGCTGCCCGGAGAGGGGAAGGGCTGGGACACGTGGCACTGGGAGATGCTGTTAACGCCTCCCTGCCTGGCACTGGGGGCAGCTCCGGGCTGCTCCCACCCCTGCCCGGTGGGAAGGGACCTGCAGTGCCCAGGACAAGAGGGGAGTTCCTACAAAAGGCCCGGCTAAAGCACTCATACCAACCTGGGAAGCTGTTGTGACTCCTGCCTTGAAACAAAAGAGCATCCCCCTCTTCTGAGAGGCTTCAGTCAACGTCTTTTCTAATCAGGTGCCTCCTTTTAGGACTTGATCAGGACAGTGGCTGCTGTGATTGGGGTCAGCTGGGTTGCAATGCTGCTTAGAAGAAAATCAGTCTCTTTTCCTGATGCTGTAAATGGCAGAACCAAGTCAGGATTTCCTTCCCCTAATTTGCCATAGTAGATGGCACCATATTCAGCTCCATTAAAATCAGAGCCTAAAGTCAAAGTGGGGCTTAGGCAAAGGTGTGCTGGAATTAGTGGGACAGAATGTCTGAGGCTTCTGCAAAATGATGTGACAAACCAAGGTGCATAAACTGTGTTAAAATTCAGCCCCTTTTCTTCCCTCAGGGAGAAATCAGGCAGTGAGGGGATGTGTTTGGAGACACCCTGCCCACCCACAGAGGGGATTGTTTGGAGCAGAGACAGGCAGGTAGGGACTCACATGGTGCTGATGCCCCAGCTGGACCTCTCAGGGCTTGGGGATGTGGCTGCTGCCCACCAGTGCTGGGCAGGGAGGATCCTCCACAGGGAAGGATCCTGCCTCATCAGGTGCTGGGCCCACAGCTCTGCCTCCAGCTCCCTTCTGTGGGGAGCAGAAACTCCTGGTGAGCCTTTCAGCACAAGCAGATTCCCCAGCACTGTTGAGGAGCCAACCCTGGCCCCTCTCCTCTCCCTCCCTGGGCTGCAGGAGTTGCTGGCACCTTGGTGCCTCCCCTGGGGTCTGTATTCCAGTTGTGTATCCCTGTCCCCAGGGGTACAGGCTGCTGGCAGAGATGGGCTGGGCTGCAGGAGTTGCTCCCACCTTGGTGCCTCCCCTGGGGTCTGTATTCCAGTTGTGTATCCCTGTCCCCAGGGGTACAGGCTGCTGGCAGAGATGGGCTGGGCTGCAAAGGTTTCTGCCCACCCCTCTACCTGAGGAAAGGAACATTCTGTGCCCTCACCCTTTGCTGTGTGTCCTGTCCCATGGGGAGGTTTTGGGGCCACTTGTGCCCTCTGCAGTGTGGCAGGGGGTGGCTGCAGAGCAGCTCAGCTGGGTGACCTTCTCCAGCTCTGGAGCAGGGTATCCCCAAGGTGTTGGGAAGTCTTTCAGGGGTATGAGCAGTGAGATATCACCTCTCTGCCTGGACCCCACCTCCTCCTGCTCTGCATGTGGGTGGAGGGGCAGCAGTGGCTGACTCTGCCCAGGCTGTGCCAGCCCTACAGCAACTCCTCATTGGCTTTCACACACTGTGGTGTGGCCATGAGTGAGGGCATCACCTCGTGCACATCTCCCACAGTCCCCAAAACAACAGGGAGAGCTCATGGTTTGCAGCTCGTGTCCCACTGTCAGGGCAGTGCCTTGGGTGGCAGGTACGAGCTTGGCCCTGAGGCTGGGTGGTCACAGCTGCCAGTGGGGTCTGGTTTTCTTCATTTTAAATAAAATATACACTATGCTGTGATGTATTAATTTCTTTAAAGTGGTGGTTTCTAATTTACCAATGGCTAGCAAGGAGGAAGAAGGGGCAAATCCTTTTTCTTTCTGGGTATTCAGGGGAGTGCCTTGTGGGGTACCAGCTGCCTCATCTGAGCTCACCAGTCCTGTGCCCAGGGCTACAAGACCCCTGAATTTGCAGAGATTAAAAAATAGGACTCAGCCAGGGCCTGCACAACCCCATCCCCAGTGGGAGGCTCCCTGGGGACACAGCAGGGCTGTTGCAGGGTCCCTCTTGCCCAAAAACAGAGTCTGTTCCCTCTTCTCTGGGGGGAGGGTGAGTGGGGTGGGCAGGCAGTCCAGGACAGTTTCCCAAGACAAGGCTGAAATTCCCATTAACAGCCCTGACCAAACTGCAGTGGGGCAGAGGGAGCAATCACAAGAGCTGGTGATCCTGCCTTTTTCCTACCCTGAGCCCCCATCCCAGGGGCTTCTCAAGGCACTGCAGGGCAGGTGGTGGTGAGGGAGTGGAGAAATGGTGCTGTTGAAGGGCAGTGACTTAGCTCTGGTGTCTGAGGAGTCTGGTCCTGACAGCTGGATCATGAAATCCCAGTAAGACAAGGAGGCACCAACACCTGCTAGACCAGCCAAGCCTTTTCTCTGGTCAGGGAGAAGCTGCCCCTGCCACCCTGATCCACAATGGCCCAGAGCAGCGACTTGGCCACAGGTGTTGCAATGCTTTGGGAAAGGTACAGCCAGACTCCAGATGTGTCACTGGTTCCTCCTGTGTTCCTCAGGCTGTTCCTGTGCTCTGCTGTGCCCTCAGGAAGGGTGTGAGATCCTCCTGAGGTGGTCCTGCCCATCCTACTGCAGCTCCTGGCAGTGGGGCTGTGCCTTGAACCCTGCTTGGAGAACAAAATCTGGTCATGGGGAACAAAAAGAAGGTTTCACAGGGAAGTTTAGGAGCTCAAAACTTGGAGTTTGTTCTATTTCAACCTGAAAGTTTACAGAGCTTCTCTGAAATACAATTTTAAAAGGAATTTTGGATTGGGCAGGACTCCCAACCTCTGTGATAGTAGTGGCATGTAAAATAAAAAAGTTGGGCACGGAAATTCATTTTGAAAGGCAAAACAAACCTTTCAGAGCCTGAACTTTCCTCACAGAAACTCCAGGACAAGTGACCAAGCAGGAATCACTTCCCAGAGTGGGTTTGGACACAGACTACGAGAGGGCACTGCAGGAGTGAAATGAAAGCTGAGAGCTGAGGCCAGATTTACCTTCTTAAACAATGAGCTCCTGATCTTGGCAGCACCATCCAGCTTAGCCTGAGACCTGGAAACAGCATATACCTTCCTCTCTGCTTCGTTTTCTGGGACAGTCCCTACTCCAGGCTGTTCACTCCTGTATCCTGCTCCTCCTCCAAGGATCCAGTTAGCCAGAGTCTGCCACTAACGTGAAGGATTTCATACACACATCTGCAAAACAACTACCAGATTTCCTTTTTGAACTGTTAAAAACTCAAGTGTAGGCTGAAGTTTTACACTTCTACTGGCAGGGGCTCAATACAGACTTCAGATGAGGTGGTGAGGAGCTGAACACTCCACTAAAGCTCTAAAGACATTGGGATAGCAGAGGCAGAAGTGAGGCAAAGGACTGAAATGTCACCCGAGGGATTCTTCTTCTTTAAACACTGCCTGAAGTTCTCCACTCAAAGCAGACAGCAAGTCAGAGGGATGGGTTTTTCATGTTTTTATTTACTAAGGTTTTTATTGTGTGTTTTATATTGCAAACCCCACCCCTAGAACTCTTCCCTCCCTTCCCCCCCCAGAAAACAAAATAATAATAATAATAATAATAATAATAATAATAATAATAATAAATATAGTTCCACCTACTGAGACAAGCCTAATGTTGACTGGGGTCCAGTCAGAATAACTCAATATTGGCTACTGCACTGCTAAGAACAGGAAACCAAACCAGATGCCCGTGGAAACCAAAGCAAAGGAGGATGTTGAGCAGTGGTGGATGGAACACACCCCTCCCAGAGCCAGCCCCGGGGGACTCCTGTGCCCCCTGCCTGTCTGGCTGTCCCCGGGGCTGGGCAATCCAAGTACCAGTGCAGCAGTCACAGGACAGTCATCCAGGAGGGCTGGGCATTGCTGGGCTGGAGACCTTCCCCCCTGCTCTGCCACCCCACACCCAAACTCAGCTCCCAAACTCCCAGTGAGATGCTCGTTCTAGGGGCCCTCCAGCACACGGGGGAAAAAGGTTGCTAAACCAAAGAGAAAACTGAGAAGGATATTGTGAGTCTTCCTTCTAGGAACTGCCTCATACATCTGAAAACATGAGAGGGTCCGTGAGTCTGCTTCAATTCCTATTTCAAGATGAACCTGTACATATTTGGAAAAGCAGGATCTACAGATTATAATTATCACCTGCCAATCAGTCCTACAGGAGGGTCAAAATTGACATGTATTTTAAAACTAGGATATATATATATATATAAATATATGTGTGTGTGTGTGTGCTTACATGTGTGCATAAATCGACTACATATGTGTATAACTATACTATATATATATAAAAGCATGTGTGTATATATAGATAGATATAGAAAATCTATACAAACACACACACACACACACACACACACACACACACACACATGCACCCCTCCCACCACACACACTCACACATATATAGGTGTATGTAGCTAGTAGAAAAAACATTTCTAGAGTTCCCCTGACCCTTTAAGGAAGACCAAAGCTGATTACATCTGAATTCTGAGCCACCAAAGCATGTTGAAGCAGGAGTGCCCAGGGATGCTGCAGCCACATTCAAGATACAGGCACGTGTCAAGAGTTTTGCAAACAACTCGGTATAAAAAACAACTGTCAGCCAGTGTTTTGGGGGAGGGAGGAGGTCAGAGGGGGAGTCTGAGGGACCTGTATCGTTACTGGGATAATGGTAAGTTTTTGGCACTGCTGCATGAAGTCCTGCTTTCCCTCTGAGGGCTGGAGGGACCCCACGATAGCTGGAAACAGAGGGAGGCTGGATGTGTTTCTAACAGGGGTTAGAAAAGTTGAGCACCTGACTCTTACAGTGAGGTGTGGACACCTCTTGGCCTAAGAAAAACCAAAACAGAGAAAGGATCAATGTAACAGAAAAGGAGACATTCACTCCAGAGGTAAAGGCTGTATCTTCCCAGTGCTGTATGTACCAATGCTCCCTCCCTGTCCTCATCCCACTCTGACTGCCTTAAGTCAGGGGAACCCAAAAACTCCAGCTCCAGGAGCCTGCCTGGTGTGTGGTGAGCCCCAGGTGTGTCCAGTGATGCTGCAGCTGCAGGGTGAGACCAAAGCCCAGCAGGTGCAGCTCTTATTGCTGGTGAAATCAAACAAAGGATTTCGGACCCCAGGCAGGGGAGAAGCACAGACCATGGCTGGCCAGGTCTCTGGTCTGATCTGGTTTGAATGGTAAAAACAGAGTTGTAAATCTGGAGGATCCTTGGCTGGGCACCAGAACTACCCTGAGTGCCTCAAAGCTCCAACTCCCCAGGGCTAAGGAGGGGGAGGGCAAGGGTGAGTGCACCCCACTTCTCAATCCTTTTCTAGCTCTCTTCAAAGCAGTCTGCTCAGGGACACTGAGTCAGTAACACGAGAGGGGAAAGATTAACGTGCTTGCTTCCTCCATGCCTACCCTTGAGTTGCACACACACTTTCCAAACCAGGGACAGGCTGAAGTTTGGGCTTTTCTGCAGACTGAGGTCACTGCCTGGTGTGCTGGCAGAGCCAGGACTTCTCCCACTGCCCACATCCATGGCAAAAATACAGAGGGGGTGGATAATCACTGCCCTCCTTGTGACTGACAAGGGATTGCTCCTCGTTCCCGTCAGAGCATAGGTGGAGTAATAAAGAGACAATCTGAAGTGAGGCCTGTCCTCCTCCTGGTCACCTTCATTTTCTTCAGGTGGAGCCCAAACCAAAACTCAGCCCTTGGGAAATCCCCAGAGGGGTCTGGAAAAATGAACCCCCCCCCTCTTCTTGCTTTCTCTGCCACCCGAGCAGAGGAGGGAACATGGGAGGAAAGGACACCTTCTGGTGCACACAGTGGGCCAGCCATGACCCCAGCACCAGGTGCTGTGGACCAGGGTCACAGCTGAGGCCAACCAGGGCTGTCCTAAAACATCAGCTACAGACCTGACCTGATGTCCCCTTCTACAGCCCACGTCAACCTTGGATCTTTGTCTCAACAGGAAAACCTTTTTTTTGGTGGCTTCTATGGCTGATCATTCACATGTTCCAGCTCAGGCACACGCCTCGTCTGTGCGTTACCTCGTTGGATTAAATTTGCTCGTATCCTTTTGTTCCATTTATTAAAATATTCTATAAAATCAAGTGACCAAAAATCTAGAGCTCTAAGAATACCTGGTTATCTTTTTTTTTTCCCATGTGTTTTTCTTTGTTTCTACCCACAGCTGAACCTAAACAAAAGAAATGGAGAAAACAAAGCAGGGGTGGGAGCGGGGGGGGGAAGGAAAGGAAAAAAGCAAATGCTTCATGAACTAATCAGGAACTGAATTGCACGGCTGACACAACCAGCTCCGGGGAGGAGTCCTCACAAATTGGAGGGCAGTTTGGATCTGACGGGCTCCAGATCCCCTGTGAGCACTATGGACTCTTTGCGCCCACCAGCAGTCAGAGGAGCGGCGCCGGCCCCGAACACCAGCGGGTGTGGCAGAGAACCTGAGGACATCTGTCGTGGCAAAGTCACGCGCCCCGGCACTGAGCTGCAAGGCTTGCCCACGAGTCCGGGCCCTCCTCCAGGGAAAGGGGAGAAGCTGGAAACAGATTCTCTGGAGGAATGAGGAGAGCCGTGGCCCAGCGTCTGCGCCAGCTCTTGGGGCAGGGAGGGCTGGGACGCAGAGATCAGCTTGATGTCCTGGTGGAGCCGTCCCGGCGGCACCGGCGCCGTGCCCTTGGCCTGCAGGATCTGAGCAGGGGGGCTGGCGGGCTGGGGCAGCAGCAGCGAGCCGTGAGAGCCTGTGGGCCCGCCAGGGCCGCTCTGGAAAGTTCTGGTTGCCACGGGGCTCTGACTGGGAGGACTAAGGCCAGAGGGGGTGTAACAGGGAGAGGCGACGCCGGGCTGTTGTAGTGGAGACATGGAGGCAAAGGGAGGCCGTTCTTGGTGGAGCTGGGCTATCGTTCCAGTTACAGATCCTAATGCACTTGGATGTGTTTGGCACAGGCCTGAGGAGGGCCCGCCTGAGGCCTGTGCCAGCTGGCTTAGGCTGGAGGAGGGCGAGTTGGAGGAAGGAGGGGGTTGGAAGTGATTCATTGGCCCCAGAGTCCCACTGCCCGAGAGCTGCTGTAACTGTCCCCCCTGCAGTGGTCTGGTGGCGGGCTGGAACTGGTTGAGGAGACTGGGGGGTGAGTTTGATGAGAGCTGGGTGAGGGATGTCGATGGGGAGCTGGTTGTGGCTTGCTGGAAGTGCCCAAATCCACTGCTGGAAGGGGCTGGCTGTGGCTGCTGCTGCTGCTGCTGCTGCTGCACGGGCTGAGCTGGACCTAAGGGTGACCCAGAAGGAGCGTTCTGGAACTGGCTCAGTCCCACCGAGGAGGTGCTGCTCAAACCCGGCTGGCTGGAGCCTCCTGGAGGGGATCCCACCTGGAACTGGCCTAGGCCTGCAGCAGCTGAGAATCCTGCAAGCTGCTGGATGTGGAAGGAAGAGGACGAGGGGGTTTCTGCTCCCGGGGTGTGCAGCTGGGAGGGAGTGCTGGAGGGAGAGCCCACGGCAGAGGGGCCAGTCGAAGGGATTAGGGACTGAAACCTTTTCAGCTGCCTGGGAGTCTGGTTGGATTGCTGCCCCAGGGAGCCCAGCACGGACACAGGAGGACGGAAGATGGCCGTGGGGAGCCGGGGGTGGTGGGTCAGGGCGATGGCCACTGAGGTGGTGGCTGCTGCAGCCTGGAGGGGCGCCTGGATCAGCGGGGTCCAGATGACCGGGGTGGGCGTGGAGGCGGCGGCGGCGGCCTGGACGTTGTGAGCACAGTGAGCCATCTCCCTGTCGTGCTGCACGATCTGCTGGATGATCTCATTCTCCTGGTAGTTGAAAACACCCGAATTCAGGTCATGCTGGACTTTGTGCAGCAGGATGGAATTTTTCTTGCCTGTAGAGAAAGCGAAGAGAGAAGGAGTCATTTTGGGATGTCAAAGCACGGGGGGCTTCCTCAAAGCTTCCTGCCAGACTTCCCTCAGATTGTTGGCACTGTCCTCATGGGATCTATGCACAGTCTCTCTGCTCCAGCAACAAGATGACAAACATCACGTCTTCTGCTTTTGTGATAAAAACATCCTCAAGGTCCCACAAAACTGAGCCCGACAGGATACACATCCTTAGTCAGACAGTAAAGCCAGTTCTGGTAAGTGTGGCAGACTGGAAGCAAAGTTTATGGATCTGGAAGCTTCCTGTCTTGCACCTCACAATCCATTAAAAATAGAGAATTTATCCTCAAAAATGTTAAGTCCAGAGAAGTCTTCAGTTACTCTCCTTCAGCTACACCTTTTTCTCATCTGTCTTATGCAACTTTTTCACTCAGGAGTCAAATACGTAGGTTTAGTTGAAAGGAAATTTCTCTGTGAAAAGGGACAGAAGGAGTTGAGGATCTTGGAGGTCTTTTCCAACCCTAATGACCCTGCGATTCTATTCTATGACTTTCTGTGCTGGAAAAGCTCCACTGGCCTGGGTATGACCCTCAGACATCCTGCAGCTCCCATCCTGCCTGGCCATGCCCATGTAGTCCCAGCTTTAGGGAATCTGCAGGCTGGAAACGTCATGTTCCAGCTGCACTTTCAGCCTGCAGCAAAGGACTAACTCAGCACTTCGCCTTTGCAATGGGCTGGAAAATGTGGTGGAATGGGTTTGTCTGGCCTGGGAGTGCACCTGGCACTGAAGGGATGCACTCCTGGCTTGAAGGACAGAACCAGTCAGGCTCTGGGGCACCATCAAGGCTATGTCCTGTCACCAGAGCACAGGGACCTTCCCACAGGAGGGGGTTTCTGGTGTGGATATAATGGTATCCATATCTCTGTTCCCATCACAGCTCATGGATCAGTAACATGCCAGCTCTGGTTTATAAGGAGCTGGTAAATGCTGACTGGAATGATTTTCTTACTAAATTAATGTGGATTAGATCCCTCTTCTTGTCTTTTCAGGGGTCTTCTCTCCTGAAACCTGCCTGTGGGCTCCTTTTCACTCCTGTTTGCTGAAGCTGTTGGGATGTGACAGGTTCAGCCAGCCCTGCATGTGCATGTGCTGTGTGTGCAGAGAGAGCCCTGGAGTTGAACTGGGACATGCCTGATGGGGGTAGTGGGGTGGGATACTTAATGCTTTTGTGTTTCACCTACTGGCCAATCACTCCCTCCAAAAAAAGAAGAAGGAGATGCAGAAAGGCTTTCTTTTCTCACCTCAGAGCAAGATACCAGCCCAGGAAGGACACAGTCCTGAAGGCAAACAGGGCCCTGAGCTGCTAAAGTCATTCCAAGGGCTGGAGAGCTTGTCTGTGCTGGAAGTGCATGTGTAGGATATTATATAATGGCTGTTTCATTGTATACTGGACTGGAATAGCACTGGACACCCCTAAACAGACAGATCCTGCCTGTACCCACAGCCAGGCTCACCAGAGAGACCATGAATGTCACCTTTAGACTGCATTTTTGGAGGGAATGATGCAGAGAGTCCCACTGCAAACACACAGAGTCATTTCCACCTGATTTTTACCAGAATCACATACAAATAGGCCCACAAACTGCTGTCTAAACAAATAGAGTGTGGAGAAAAGACAACCTACCTAACTACAGCTGACAGGTAAGGGAGAGTGTGGCCAGCACCGCTGAGCTAGGGAGGGGCTCAGGTTGCAGGTTTGTAATCATTCCCTTTCTAGAGCTGAAGGTACAAATCCCAGCATGGGGAACCTGTAGCTCTTGCACCACTGCAAGGTCAGGCTGTGGATGGGGACACCATGCTGAGCTCAAGGCTAAAAAGCTGCCTTACTGCATTTGCTGTCCTGACACTGGACAAATCCAGGCTGAGAAGGAATGGCCAGGGCAGGGGAAGGAGGAACAGCTTCCGAAAGCTGAGCAGCAGCCACTGCTCTGTGTCTCCATCATTACACCCCAGCCCAGTCCCTTCATCCCATCTCACCTGGCTTTGGCTCCTGATCTGCTCTGGTGCCTGCCTAGCCTGGATTCCCATGGCCTGAGCTCCTGACTGCACACGAGGAGCTCAACAGATTCCAGTTTCCTGGGCACAGCATCGAACAGAGAACATGCCAATGTTTTCCAGAGGTGTCTACTATTAACTGAAAATCATTTGATCAGAGTTCCTTCACTTTGTGTCAAACATAATACCAGTAAAAAAACAGGAATGATTATTTTTGTTAGGTTTTAAAACAGAGCACTTCATTTTTCCTCTGAAATTACATTACACTTTATAATTTACCTGAGCCCAGCTTGCATCTATTAACTGTTTCATTAAGTCAAATTTTTCTCTTCTGTTTTGCCAAGAAAATATCAAATTTCTCCTCCAGAACACTGTAGGAAATTACTGAAAATGTTCTCTCAGATACTGAGGGGGAGAGGACTTTTTCAAAGTCATTTTTCCAAATTGTAATTGTTTGGCAAACTGAAAAAAATAATTGGTTTCACCATTCTAATGAGTTTCATCATTTACATGATGTTTCCACGTGCCAATATAAGTCCTATTAGTTGCTTCTGGAGAAAATCCCCTTTCCAAGCAGCACCAGATGAGAATAGGAAGAGTCCTGGGGGGACAAACATTTCCCTGGCAGGTCTGACTAAGGTCCTGCATGAGACACAACCCCACAGTGGAATGACAGAGTGGGAGTAACTTTGTTTGGGCCACTGGTTCTGAGATTGGTTCTGAGATTATTCCTCCTCCTCATCTTATTAATGAAACTGCTTCAGTCTCAAACTCATTTTCCTGCTGTGGATTTGTTGTCCCAGCCCTGCCCAGAGGGACAGCAGAGAGTCAGCAATGAGAAGGCTGAAGGTTGATGAGTTTGCTCTGTGTAACCCTGCCTGAAATGAGGTTCTGCAGCTCCCACCTCTGCTCAGCCACCCGCAGGGAGTCCTGTGTTCTTGCTAAGCCAGGCAGAAGCTTCATCAGGAGAAAGGGAAAGGGGCTCTGCTCCCTTCCAATCTAATCAGGAATCTGTGTGACAGTTTGTCCTTCTGTGATGTTTATCCCACCGAAATTAAAGTGCTGAGCAGAGTTTAAGGTACTGAGATAAACAATCCACCCAAACCTCATCCTGAAAGCACTTTTCATCCCAAGAAGGCCCCGGGCTGGCAGAGGAACCATCTGCAACCACCCCATGCACCAACTCCCCTCCCTTGCTTCAGAACTCCCTCTGGGGTCTAAAAACTCCCTGTTTTCCTCACTGCAACAATGGGCTAAATATAGGGAAAAAGGAAGATACTTAGAGCCTTGAAGATGTTCACAGCAAAGCTACTGGTGCTTTGAAGTGGAGTGGGGTATGTAAAATTATGGAAACGAAGTAAACAGATGTTGCTCCCTTAATTAAGAACTGCAAAGTCAGATTTTCCTCAACTGTAGATAGCACACAAAAGAACAGGGAGAAAAGCTCATGTGATTTCATAAAAGGAGCCAGCACTCAACAATAATTCTTCCATCAAATAACCAAAATGAGCTTTCTGTTGTTAAAATTCTGCACAGACACAGGGGAAATTAGCTGTGACTTTCTGTTCCGTTTTCTTTTCAGCTCCCTCTAAGCCCACTGGCTGCAGTTTAAGAATTCAGGTCACTAAATTGCTTTCTGAATTTGCATGTATTTGAAATAATCTCACTTTATTAGGCTGTCTTATGCCCTGGCCTGCTGTCAGAGTGGCTGCCCCCACCACACACTTATATCTTTCAGGTCTTCACTTATTATTCACAGGACTGGTCCTAAATGAGCCCCTGGTTGCACACAGGGCTCACAGCACCCCCCACCAGGGCAGGGCTCTCTGCCCTCCCTTCTGTGGGTCACTGGAGTCCTGTGGGAATCCAGCCTGCCCCAGAAGGGCACCACAGAACACCTGGGCACACTCAGGGAGTGGCACTTGCCACAGATGCTTCCCTGGCCCAGGGAGACTCCTCTGCCCTGGGACTGTCCTGGCTGGAGGGTCTCACTGCTCCAGCTCTCACTGCTGTCTTACAGCCCATGTGCACAGGGAAATCAGCTGGAGCAGGGAATTCAGAATAATTCTTAACTCCCAGTCTGTGGGCTTTTTCCCTGGGCAAGCCTGGCCTTCTCTCAAATGTAAGTTATCCCACACTGAACTGCAGGAACTGTTGTGGGAAGGTTTCTGCCTGGAACTGAAGGAGCTCTTGGAAAAGAGCTCAGCAAAGCCAGCTGGATCAACCCTAACTAAGAGCATTCTCAGAGGAGTTCAGAACACATAAACCTGCTCTAGAAACGACTCCAGATGAGCTTCTCTGAGAGCACACGGGATGTGTGAGCTCTCCCACACCCAAGGCAGCCCCCACTGCATTCCAGACTTCTCCCTTGCTAAAGCTCTATCCTTTGAACTCGGAAAGTGCCTTTAAAATGGACAATTCCCTCTCTTTCTAAGTGGAAGTCTTCCCTCCCAGCACAGCTCATTGCACTGATTCCTCCTCCATAAACCAAACAGGTATCTGCCCAAATATGTGGTATCACTTTTAACAGACAGAACACAGGGAAACTGCTGCGGGTCAGATGACACACAGTGAATAATGTTATCTGATTAATCTCATCACAGATAAACAAAATTCCAAACAAATAGAGCTCTTTCCTCCCACTCTTCACATTGATGCCCATCATACAGAGTTTTGCAGAGAAATCAATTGAATATACAGAGCTGGGTGGAATGTGAATATCCATGAAGGGGAGAAGAGCAGTGTCCCTCTGGAGGGGCTGCCCGAGGCAATGTCCTGGCTGCTGCTTGTCACTGGAGACTGAAGCCAAAGAGGTGCTTCTCCTCAAGTGGCACAAGTGCCAAAGCTCTTGCACTCCATCTCAGTGCCCTGCTGGAGCTGACAGCTGTGACAGGGGCACATTCTGGAAGACTCTGGACACTCTGGCACTGTTTCCTGTCAGCTGAGTGCTCTGAGTGTGGGCTGGTTGCAGAGAGCTGCTGGAGTGCCTTCCAGGCAGGGAAAGTCCCCCGAGACTGGAGGTGTCATTGGTAAGTAGGTTCTACTTCAGTAATTAAAAAGAGGGTTGAAAATTATTTATAAAGGTGTTGGAATGGTAAAATGTTATCTGAGCAGGTGTTTTATTTCGATGCAGGCAGCAAAGATTGAAGCAATTGATGAAGTCAAAGGCAGGTCTCCTGAGATCTCACCACCACCCCCCACTGCTCCTTCTCTTGGGGTGTCTTGGGCTTTGTTTTCCTTCTGGAGCTGCATGACAAATGGCACTTCATATTCAGGTGAACAGGGTTGCCAGTTCACCTTAATTAAGCTGAAGTAATTTACATTCCCTCATGGCTGGTGAGTTACTGATACCTTTCCTGAGGCTAAACAGAAAACACTCTGAGTCTGGGCCTTCACTTTCAAATAAAAAGAAATTCAGCTATTCAGTTCCTGCTGAAGTCCAAGCTCCTACCCTGTGCTAGATGGCATTTCCAGGGTGGGATCCACCCAAGCCACCTTGGATAGCCACCTTAGGAGACACAAATCACACTCTAAAAGCCTTTTTCTCTCTGCTGAATAAATTCAGCTTGTTGTAGGTCGTAGTGTTGGAAATGGTGGGAGAGGATTTCAAGCCAGAGGAATATACAGTGTGGCATTTGAACTTTGATTCCTCACAGAGAGTTCTGTTTGTGGGTTATTCAGGTGAGGAGAGAGGACAGAACCTCGGTCACCTCTCACCAGCCACTGATCCCCTCACCTGCTCAGGACTTGGATAACATCATTCCACCTCTGGAAAGGGCTGGGCACAGTCCAATGGGATTTTGAACTAAACCTTTCTGCCAAGGCCTGTATACTTGGGCCACAGGAACTTTTGTCCTTGTATCAGCAGCCTCAAAAAGGTGTGTGTGTGTATATACATATATATGTATATAAATAACCCTGTTCCTCTCACATGTTCAGTCTTTGGGGGTTCCTCCCCTGTGTGCAGTGAGCAGGTTTGGGATGCAGTGTGAGACTGATGCTGAGCACACACAGTTTTATTTCTCCCCATTTCAGCCCATTCCACTCATCCCCACGATCTCAGCCGGCACCTGCCCCAAGGGAGCAGCTGGGAGACATCCCCAGCTCCACCTTTGGAGCACTATTTCCCCTGCAGAGGTGATGAGGAAGCAAAGGCAGGACAAGGACAAGCAGGGACTCTGTGGCAGAGCTTGGCAGCCAGCCCAGCTCCTCTCCTCCCCAGCTCACCTCCCCTCACACGGGCCAGCCCAGCCTCGGAGGCAGCAGATCCCAGAGGATTAGGCAGGATTGGACAAGCAGGGCTGCAAACCCAACAGGATTGCAACTGCAGAAGTGGCATCACGAGCTGGCAGGCAAAAAGTTTGGGAAGAGCTATTTTTGTGGCTTGTTTATGTGACAGAGCTTTTCAAATTTCAACCACTGTAGTATCTCGAGCGGACACTCTCATACTGCAATAATACCATAAATTATATTTAGAGATGGGAATTGTGTTGCCTTGGCTTTTCTTTGTTTTTTTAGCATCTGCAATGCCTGAAGGAAACACAAAGCATCTTTAATCCTGAGTTAACTGGCAGCCTTGTATCCAAACATATGCAAGTGTCATTCAGAATATATGCATTCCAAACTGCGTGGCAAAAAATCCCTGATGAGAATTAAAAAATAGCTTCCCCTGGCTTTAGGGATGCTTTCAGCTCTCACCAGTGACCTTGGTAGGGATGGGGAGAACCTAATGACAGGCATTTATGGTACTTACTACAGCACATTGAACAGTGGAAAATAATTGTCCCCCGATATTTTGTGAACGCATCAGTGAGCTTTGATTTGACAATATTCACGGCCCGTGCTGGATTTACTTCCAATGAACATTTAAGTGGTTGTGTTTTACAAGTGCAAATACTTGTGAAAATCTAATTTTAAGCTTCAATGGTCACTGAAAGCCAGTTTGAAAGGCAGTTGGGAACGGAATGATGCGAGTTACGTAACGGAGACATCACAAACTGGGACGATTCACAAATGCTGTCAGACAAAGAATTACTCACTGGAGAAACAGAATCATTTCAACACACAAATGCTATCAAGAGTTTTACAGCTTGGTCAAGAACGAGAGGCTGATATCGTTTTATCAGTGCTAAAATGATCCTTAATCAGTGATCAGCTTAATTTCTCTGAGTGTCAATCTTCTGACCCTGCACCTGTGGAGTGTTGTGTGTGATATTCTACAGGTTGAGGAGGTTTTAGAGTCTGAAGTTACTCAGACTTGAGGAGGGCCACAAATCTTTGTAGAGTGCCAGCCTTAGTCAATTCATGGAGACTGATCCCTTCCAGTCTTTGAAGAGCTCTGCAGGTACAAAGCACCTGTGGAGCCCCTTCCCCAGCCATGCAGGCACAGGCAGGATGCCAAGATCAATCCCCATGACCAGCAGCTTGGAGGACACACCAACACTGAGGGATCAACTGGCTCACAGCTCCCTGGGACTGTGCTCTCCATGACTGCAGGAGGCCATGGGGCATGGAGAGGGGGGCACCAGCCCCTCTCCTCCCCTCTGCTCACCACAGGCTTCCAAACTGTTTCTGCCCTGCTAAAGGAATGCCTCATCCCACCTCCAGTCAACCAGCCCTGCTCCTGGTGCTGCAGGGGCCCAGGCCTCACCTGCCTGTCCTGCTACCTTGACAAGCCTAGACTGTGCTTTCCAAACCCTTCACCAGCAGAGAATCCCAAAAACATCTCTGCAGTCACTGGGACGGCATGGAATGAGATTTTCCTCCCTGCTCTCTCGATTCCTCACTGCACAGGGGGAATACTGGATGGATCTTACCCCAGGACCAGGCTAGTGACAGAGTCTGAACCACTTCATGTACTCCCTGAGGCCTGGGATTCCCAAGCACATGTTGTCACCTGGGCAGAAGGGAGTCAGTTTGCTGCTCCCATTTGCTTCCATCCTGTGTACAGATCCTGAGCAAAACGTGGCAGGAACCAAAACCATGGTCCTGCTTCTGTTCACACCTGGCTTCAGGAACTGCTGTTCCTTCACTTCAGTCCTCCAGAATAATCCTTTTACTTCCTGAGAGTCTCAGCAGAGTGCAGTAACTCTGAATTCCTTCAAAAGTCACATGCTGTTACTCTGCTGCTGCACTGCTATGTCTGTGTGGGGCACCTTCCAGGGGAAGTGAAGAAATGCCTTATTTATAAAGCCAGGGATTCCCAGTAGGGTGCACAGAACTCCCTCAGGCTCCTGGGGACAATTCCAGCCAAAGAGTGCTGGGCACCACGGGGTTGGAAGGGTTATGGAGATGCTTTTTTGCAGTAGTTGAGGTGTAAGGTTGAGAGAACAGGCAGCTCTTGAGTTTGATTGCCAGGGAAACAAGGATAGCAGTAGGATTTTCAATGGCATAAGGACTGATGTTGTTTCAGGTTGTTTCAGGTCAGCAGAATGGCAAAAGGAAGGGGGGCAATGCCAGGGCTCTGCACCAAAGGGCCTGTTATTCCAGTTGCTCTCTGTCACCTTCTGACCTTATGCTGACATTTTGCAGCTGCCTGTGGAAGGGAATTTCTCCTTGGGGAAGAAGCATGTGAGGCTCTGTGCTGGTTCAGAATTGCCCATGAATTTCAGTTCCATGTGCAGCAGACACAGAGCAAAAGGCAAGAAACACAGGACACCCTGGCCACCTGCATCTGCAGGCACAGAGAGCATCAGGCTGGGCAGCTGAGCAGCACTGACCACCTCGAGCTGAAGCATTTGAGATAAAGCCAAGCTGGCCCATCCCTGGATGTGCCTGACATTACATTTTCTCTGTGGTTTTACTGTCTAATTTAAATAACCCAAGTGATGGGCCTATTGCCACTTACACCAGGGCCTCATTAGCAGGGGCTTTGCCAAATGACATATTTAGCTCAGAACCTTTTCCTCAGGGGTCACCCTTTCTGATTTGCAGCAGGTAATGAGATGCCCAGAATACAATGTTCCTGGCAGGAAAAGCCCCAGAGGCACTGCACCCCTTGCTGGGATGCCAGGTTATTCCCTATCCCCCTCACCTCACTGTCCTCCCCACCTTCTGCAAGGTACTCACACCTCCACTGACCTTTTCCATTTGGAAAGCAGAGAGATGGATAACAAGAGATGTATAATAAGTTAAAGAAGTTAGACTGGGAGTCCAAAATACTCAGTTCTCAGCTCTGCAGCCTGCTTGTACAACCTTGCATAAGTCATTTAATCTCTCTGTGTTAAATGCTCCTGGTTGTGACCAAGGAATTTTATCCTGGTCTTCTGGAGTTACATCAGGATATTTGCAGCACAGGCTCTGTCTCCCACAGGACAGAGAGCATCCCTGGATGGGTCACTATGAGCTGTGACAATCACAGCGTGGTCTGGGTTTAGAAGGGACCTTAATGCTCATCCAATCCCACCCCCTGCCACGGGCAGGGACACCTTCCACCAGCCCAGGGTGCTCCAAGCCCCATGCAACCCAGCCTTGGACACTTCCAGGGATGGGGCAGCCACAGCTTCTCTGGGCAACCTGTGCCAGGGCCTGCACACCCTCACAGGGAACAATTTCATCCTAATGTCTAATCTAAACTTACCCTCAGTAGGTTTAGATTATGGGGTTCTTTGAGGGAGTTGAAGTCAGATAATGTAAGACAGGCTGGGCCCTCCAGCACAGGAACTAAGGACTGAGCCTGGAGATGGGTTGCTGAGGCAGCAGGTAAGGCAGGAGACTGTCACAGCTCTACTCACCAATTCTGTCGAGCCTGTCCAGAGCCACGGTCTCGAAGGCCCTGCGCATCATGGGGTACTCCTCCAGCACCTCGTTGAAGTTGTCCACAGACAGGGAGTAGAGGCGGCAGTAGGTGTCGGCTCGCACGCTGGCTGTGCGCCGGCCCCGCGTCAGCAGGCAGATCTCTGCGGGGACACAGCAGGCTGGGCACAGGGACAGGGACAGGGGACAGGGCCCTGCACAGACCCTCACACCCAGCCCCCCCTCCAGCTGGGCTCCACCTGCCTCCCCACCAAAAACACGGCCAGTGCTGACACTCTGCATGTGCACGAATGTTTCCAAATACCAGGGGCTCGGCTGTGGCAGCTGCTACACACAACTGCACCTCGGGGATTCTGCTGATCTAATTAGCCAGACAAGTTTTGTTATGGTGCATTATCAAGGATAGCATTTGTGCATTCTGACTGGAGGAGCTGTCTTTCTCCAGTTCCTCATGGGCACTGGGAGCACAAGGTCGAGCCGTGCTCTCATTGAAGCTAATTCTCTCTAGATTTGTAGTAAAGGCTCTGTGCTGACCTGTGCCTTTGGTGCCTGGGTTTAATTTTGATCCCTGCAAGTGAAACATTTGTCTTTTCATAATTTTCAAGGATTTTGTGGATCTACCATGAGCTTACAGACTGTCAGGGTTAATGGCACCTACCAACTTTCAGTGTACTTACACTGCAGAGATCCCCTCCTCCTCCTCGGATGCTCAGCTGTTACAGAACAGAAAGCCCTTGACTCAACCATAACTCCTCGAACACTCAACAGAGAGCTCCCAAATCCTGCTTTTCCACCACTCAGAGAGAGTATGGGCAGCTAAAACAGGCACTTCAGGACAGCTGGTGTGACCTAAAGCTTGACAGAGCTCTGCTCTCTGCGTATGTTGGGTGTGAATCCACCAGCACCACTCCTTGGGTTCATGCTAAGTCTACTCCAAAGAGTTGTGTGTATGGTATCTAAAACACATGGAATGTCATGGGCAATTTCAATCCAACCTGTCAGTCAGGGTAGCCTGGCTCCAGCCCTCCAACTCCAAATCCCATCTTGCTAGGGACATGCAAAATGCCTGTACTCCAGGTAGGTGCAGACAGGTTGTTTCATGGGAACTAAGAGTAATAGGAGTGCGGGCAATGCATGGCAGGGATTTTTTTAGAGAAAAAGCCTCACAGGAGGGAAGGCAGGTTTCATTCTCCTCCTCTCAGCAAATCATTAATGGTGGTGCACTCAGAGCTTGTCTCAAGACATCCATCTACCAGAGGACTGCCTGTCTCTGGCTGTCTGAGCTCTCTATGGGGCTCTGACAGGAGAGGGGGCTTGGTGTTACTCATAAGAGTGATATCCTGCATCTTTTCTGACCTCATGCCAGTCCTAGAACTCTGCTGCTGACACATCTTGCCTGCCTGCTGACCTTCATGACATTTTGCTGAGCCACAGGCTGTGGAGATGATGGACTATGTTTTTCCCTCCATGTTGATCAAGCACCTCGTGTGGTAGATGCCAGACAGCAGGACTAGGCAATACTAGAAATGTGCCTGGAGATTTGAGAAAGGGACATTTTTCACCTTTAGGTTCTCAGCTTCACTGATCTGTCAGTATCTGGGGGCAAAAGGCAACGAACTTGTATTTTTTCATTATTTACTATGTAGACTCCTGCAGTGCCCACGAGTCCCAGGCACCTCCCACTGCACCATTTCCTCTCTGGGAAGCTGCAAGGCAGGTGAGATGAACAGAGATGGAGGAGGAGGTGCCTGGGCTATCAGTTCCACATGGTGCCATCCCTGCGCGTCCAGGACAATTCAGGGAACGGATGAGAACAGCAATGGGTGTCGCACCTCCAAAGTAGGATCCATCGGCCAGCTTGGTCTCCTTGTTGCCCTTGGTGAGGATGCTGACCACCCCGTGCTGGATGAAGTACATCTTCTTGCCAATGGTGCCCTCTCTGATGATGTAATCACCTGGCTGGAACACCTCGAACCGCAGCTTGGTCAGCATGGATGTCACAAAGTTGGGGTCTGCGTTGGCGAACAGGGGCATGGAGGCGACCAGCTTCCTGCAGTTGAAGTTGATGATTTCCTGACCATGGGGTGATGCAAATGAGAGAGACAGAGGGACAGGGAGCAGAAAAGACACATGGATGTTTAGTCAACATCTAATGACCTATGGAGATCTCTTATCTGACCTGTGCGAAGTGGGAAAAAAATGCTGTTCCCTTGGTGTGGCTCCCCCGTGCAGGCTGGAATGGGCTCTGGATGCTCGTGAGCTGGAGCTGACAGCCCAACACCACGCTCCACTGCCTTCCTCTGGGAGCAGGGACAGCACTCCCAACCTCCCAAACACACACAGTACTCCTCTTTCTGCAGGAAAGCTTGGACTGGGAGATGTGCAGAGCACTGGTGAAATGCTGCATGAACAGGCCCAGGGCTCCTCTCTGGGAAGGTGTCATAACTCACCCTGGCAGCCCCACGTTCTCTGCTGCCCTTGCTTGTCAGTGATATATTAAACTGCACAAACGTGCCGAGGCACTTGGAGAAAGAATTATCCTGGGCAGATTGGGACAGTGTCAGGAGAGGAGCCCCCAGTCACTGGGGCACGGGCTGGATCGTCAGCCTTGGCTGAAGCAAACCCAGCTCAGCTGTTCAGCTGTCACGCAGCAGACAGGCTGTGCCTCTCCTGTGGCTCGGTGTCACTCGGGGGGTGTGACAGCACAGGAGCTGCTCTGTGTGTGTCAGCTCAGACCCAGAGAGTGGCAGAAACGGATACTGAGTGAATCACCTCAGCACAGCACTCCCCAGCCTCACAGGGAAGGAGCATATGGATGACTGGAGCAGGAAGCAAGAGATCTGGGGAAGCATCTGTCTCCTCCTCACTGGGGGTTTTAGAGGGTTGCCCTTTGAGACTTTGGCAAAACTGTTTTAAAACATGGCTGACATTTTCTCAGCTCTTCTCTTTCCTGAGAAGGTACATTACAGGGGGAGAAATACAGAAGGAAGACCCCTTCCAGAGCTTGTGGGTGACACACTGGTGACATCCCAGGGAGAGCCTGCATTGCCAGGCCTCAGCTGGGAAGGGGGGCTTCTGTAAAGACTCCTTTGATCTGTGGGCCCTGCTGGAAGGCTCCTCCTTCGACTCTGCCTGCTGTCACAGCTGGCAGACGGGGCACAGATGAGGCCAGCACACCACGCAGAGTTTTAGAGAAATACACGAGGTGGGAGCTTGCTGAGACACTGCAGCAGGAGCTGCCCAGCTGCCCAGGGTGCCAGAACATGCACTGCCCACCCCTGCCCCTCCTCACCTCTCGCAGGGGCTCGCTCAGCTCTCCCAGGATGCTCTCCTCATCAAACATCTTGCCCTGGTACCGGTGCTCGTAGTAATCGTGGATGCGCTGCCGCATGTCCGCCGGGAGCTTGTGGAAGGACATGTACTGCTCCACTTGTTTGTACTGTGCAGGGGACAGAGGAAGGGCAGCAGTTACTAGGACATGCAACAGATGGTGCCTGCTCACAGACAGCACATGTTTAGACCTGTTCCCTTCACACCAAGGCAGGCCCAGAAAGGTAAATCTGGTGCAGGACAGAGCAACAGTCCCGTGTGTGGCTGTTGTATTCCCCAAATGACTGTCCCATGTTTTAACTTTTAAACTTATCCTCCAGTCAGTTACCCTGCAGAGACAATTCCTCACTCCCTGGGTGCTGAGCAGCCCACGTCCCTGGAGCAGAACTGAGTAAGGAGCTCAGCTGGGAATCTCCTCTCAGGAAACAGCACTGAGCAAAGACTGCCCAAAGCCTGTGCAGGAAGGGAGCAAGGAAAGCACAATGTGCCCCCAGAGGAAGCCCTCCATGGCACACAGCAGAGTGGTGGCCAGGGTGTGTGACCTGGCAGAGACCTGCAGCACCTCCAGGCCTCACTGAGCACAGGATTTGCTGTCCCACAGGAAGCAGCAGAACACACCTGCCCTGACAAACTGAAGGGCACACACAGGACCAAGACCTGTGTTATCTGGTTGAAGCTGCAGTACCCATGGCCTGCTGTTCCTCCCCTCCATGTCTGCCCTGCCATGATGGCACCTTTGCCTTCCCACCTAGGGCTGCACAGGTCCTGATTTTCTTCACCTTTCCTGGCTCCTGTTGCCCATGCACTAGTTCTGCCTAATCTATCCACATTTTTACCTAATGGTTTGCACTTCCACTGTGTTAGAGGGGCAGGGCAGGCTCTGACTAATGCCACAGCAGGTTTTGGGGGTGAATAGTGTTTTCCAAGAATAAATGCCACTTCCTCAAAGGCACAGGGCTGTAAGTGGGTCCTCTTGCCCTGAAGGTGCTGCAGGGAGAAGCTGTGTGCCCTGCAATGGTCACACTCCCTCTCACTGGCAGGAGTACAGAACATGATACTCTGTACCTGACAAAAGGACTATATTGCCCCTTTCTGACCCCTCCTTTCTCCCTTCTCCCTAATAAATCCATCCCTGCATGTCCCTTTAGTGCAGCTTGAGCTGAAGAACCTATTTACTGAGCTGTTACACCGCAGTTCACTGCTCTGGTACAGCCCATGCCGACTCTGCCCCACGTGCCAATAGTTCCATCTGCACCAGAGAGGGGAGGAATTGCCCTAAGAAGCCAAGGTGGCAGAGGGGACACTGGGGCTCTCCTGGCATTTCCAAAGCAGAGGAGCTGACTGTAAATACTCATGATTCCTCCAGCCTGATCAAAGTCAAGTGAGTCACCCCGGGCAGAGCACTGGCAATGAACCCCCCACTTCATTACTGGATTGCTTGGTTCCATAGGGACGGGCAGGATGCTGTGTCAGGACAGGATATGCTGGGTGCTGGGGGGGACACAGGCAGGGAAAGGGAGCAGAAGAAGCCAGGGTCTCTCATGCTGGCAATCCACTGGCCTGAGGCCAACGAGAATTTCGCAGGTTATGCTGTTGAATGCAAAAAATTTGGCTCAGATGCCTAAACACAGATACTGCCACTGGAGATGCACTGCACAATGAGAGAGACACCCATGGCACCTGGCACACTGGACATGGGGCAAGCAGGACACTCACCATGGAAAGGGACATCATTAGGCACTAGTGTTTGCAGACTCAGGTTTATTACATGCATCTTGAATCCACAAAGAGTTCTGCTTGTTCTAATGCTGCCTTTTTGTTGAATAAATTATTTACCAAAATTATCACTTTATACGCTCAGTTTTAGTCCAGTGCCTTGAACTGGAACACTGACTAGTGTCACAAGGGGCCTCTCATCACTGCTGCCACCACCCTGCCCCTACCCCTCTTCTCTCCACCATAAGCCCTTGCTATCCATCTTCAACGTTGCTTCTTGGGAAAAACACCCCTGCACTTCTCAAATTCACAAGCACAGGTTGGCTGGGGAGACTCGTATTTGCTACTGTATCTGGATTTATTGCTTTGTAACAAAGAGCAATAAATAACTGCTCTGCAATGTCCCTGAGGCTTGTCAGATTCTCCTGCCACCGCTGTCCCCAGATAAGGCTCAGAGGGAAAACAGGACAAATTTGCTTCGCCAGAAATAAAGATGCAGCTTTTGATTAGAAATTAAAATCATGGTTATGAAAGAAAACTGTAAAATGAACCCCATCATTCTCTGTCATCGTTACCAAGAGGGAGGTATCTTGTCTCTGCTGCCTTTGCTGGTGCTCCCTCCTCTCACCCAGCCAGCTGGAGCGTCTGGGGGCCCTGAACTCCTGTGTGCACAGATGGAGCCAGCAGAGATGCTCAGAAATGAAAGCATCAGTCCCTTTTTCTCCGTTTGATAAACTGAAGATTCACATGGGGTTTTCCCCCTTTCCTTGGAGCTGCTCAGCCAGAGTGAAGCCCCACTCCTGCAGGGTGAGCCAGATGGTACCACACACATCTGGCACTCTCTGAAACCAGCCCATGCCCCTTTCTGTGTCTTTCAGACACCGCCAGGCTCCCCTGACAGTCCCTTTCACCTCCTTCCTCCTTCGTGCTTGTCTGCTCAGTCTCCCACTTGTCTCCATGTCCTCAGCCTGACCTGTGCTCAGAGATTAGTGGCCTCTCTAAGTTCAACTAAAAAGACTCATTTAGGAATTATTTAAATCTCTCTGAAGACAATCAAGTTCATTTAAATCCCAGCTCATTTTCTTAAGTCTGTTTTTCCTCAAATAAGCCCTTGAAGGAGGTATTAATATATCAAAAGGAAACCATTTAGCAGAATATTTTTGCTTCTATAACTGGCCACTTTCCCTCATTGCCTCCCCTCCCCTTCTACCAGAGCTCAGATCACTCACAGTCCAAAGGGAACTAAATATTTTAACTCCTTCCATGCCCTCAATCTCTATCATGAATCCTCCTCTCTGTGGCACAAATAAATCACTGGAAAGGGATCAGAAGGGTAGAAAGAGAGAGGTGAAGTAAAATCTGCCACCAGCCAAAGGCTGGAGATGGGGAAAAGGGAGCAGTGAGTGTGTGCAAGTGGAAATCAGGGTTGCTGGGAGCAGCCTTCTGCCAGGAGAGATGGCTCAGCAGGGAGGCTTCGCGCCTCCATGGAGAGCCAGTTATTTATTTATTTACAGCTCAAGTGCCAAAATGAATTTCAAAGCTGATAATGAAGTTTGAAATCCCACACTGGGATCCGAAGAACTGCTGAGGCAGGTTCCCTTGCCTTGCCATGACAACAGCAGCAGCCTCTGTGTGTGCACAGACACTGCTCAGAGCAGGCTCCCACCAGCAGTGGGACCAACAGTTCTGCTCACAGAACACAACTCTTGGTCTGACTCCATCATCACAAACATGATGTCGAAATCTGAGCTGGAACTGCACCCTCTGATACAGCAAACCAAGACATGTCCCACTGCTTCAAAATAGGGCTTCTCTTAGTAAAATATGGGCAAACAAAGTTCACCAATAAAATGTTTCTCTGCAAGAATGAAAACTACTTGACCCCAGCTTCATTAAGGCAATTTGCACTGCAATTCATTTTCAAAAGAAACCTTTAGGCTTTCATTCAGAAAACATTTCCATTTTATAACCGACCCAGAATTCTTCCACGAAAAGGCCTGAATAACCTTAAGACACTTGACACAAATTTCTGATTTTCCGGTTGAGTCGAACAACTCATTATTCATAACACCCCACTGCCTACTTCTTACATTCTTACTGACTCTGCAAACCAGTCAGAAACCCCTGATTACAGGAAGAAAGGCCCTGAGGCAGTGCTGAGACACCATGCCCAGGCACATCAGAGGCTTAGAGACACAATCAATAAAGCACATCGTTTCTAAGCCTTGTTATCAACCCCAGATGCTTTGATTGACAGGAACATGGGACACAACAGTTCTCAGGCTGCCTCTGCACAGACTGAGGGAACACACAACCAGTGCACTCATGACAGGATGAAGCAAGGCTCTCCAAACCTTTTCCAATTAAGAAATTTGATTACATTTTGCATTTGATTAAGTTTTCCAAACACCTTTAATTTCTAAAGTGCTGCACACTCCCCACTCCCTCCTTCACACACATTACAGAGTAGGGGAGCTTTGCAACTTTCCTGGCATCAGAATGGATGTAAACTCAAGAGGGGACCTCTTCAGAACCCCTTTGAACTCTAGGAATGTGAGAATACCACCTCAGAATCTACAGGCATTGGTGACCAATCCTCTTGGGAATGTCACCTCGAATCCTGCCCAAACTGGTAGTGAAGTTTCCCACTGGAATTCTGGCAGTCTCTGCCCAACTTAGCTCCACTATCTGTGCCGTGCTGTCCCCCAGGCAGCCCTGGCTAAGCCAGCCCTGGAGCCACAAGAATTAATGCAGCTTCAGTGCAGGGCTGTGCTTGGGTTAATTAGCTCGGCTCGAGGGGGAGTGGAGGGGGGGCTGATCAGCAAGGGCAAGTTGCCAGACTAATGTGATTATCCTGCATCCAGGACCCCAGCTTGGATGTCTGCACCCAATTCCCTGCACACACCCACTGGAGGCAGCTCAGAACAGCAAACTGCACAGCAAACCAGCCTAAACCACCGAGGCAGAAGTGAAGGGGCAGCCTGAGGGCTCCTCTCACCCGGTGCTGTTTGTCTGGCAGGTTCAGGTGAGGAGGAGGAGAAGGAATAACAAGCACAGCTTCATTACAGCCCAAAGGATTCCCTAAACCTGCTGCCCAGTAAGACTCTCCACTGCTGGTCTCCAAGACAGAGCAAGGGCTGCCTGGGCTCAGACAGATTCTGAGCTCTCACTGCAGGCACAAGGTCTGAATTCCCCTCCAAAAAATACTGGTCCAACATCTCTAACAGAGATGGAACATTCCAGTTGTTATACTTCAGCCTTTAAAATGACTAATTCTTTCCCAATTACTCTCTGTTGAACTCAAGCTGAAATGTTTATAGCTGGACAATAAAGTGCTTGGGCAGCCAGACCACGGGATGCAGTGTGGGAAGAAGGGCTGTGCTGATGGTTGGGCAGGGCTGTTTCAGGAACTGGCAGGTGATGTCACCAGGGCTCTGCAGGGTTTATTAAGTGACTCTCTCTTCAGTGTTACCTGCCTGTCCCCTTGCAACTGTGCTGCAGCACGTGCTTCTTCAGAATAATGACAAGTGAATATGCAAGGATCTGCCCAGTTTCAAGGTATATTTTAAGAACAAGAGGCTCTGGATAGACTGCTCAGGGAGGAGGAGAAGCAGGGCAATGATGTGGAGAGCAGAGAGCTGGAGAGAGTGCCAGTGTAGCACAGATCTTGAGGAGAGATGAGGCTCTGGAAGGAGAGATGAGGCTCTGGAAGGAGAGCTGATGGCTTTGCTGGGCTCTGGAACACTGACAGCAGCAATTCCTGCCTCTCCTCAGTCACTCCTCTGTGTGTACCCAGGGAGATGGCACGGAGAGCCAAGCCTCCCTGCACGATGCCCATCACTGCCTGCATCCTGCTGGGATGGGGAGAGGAGCCCGGAGTGCCTCTGCTCTGTTCCAAGGAGTGTGGCTGCAGAAAGCAGCAGCATCACCCTCCCCAAAGCCTCAAGGTTACAGAGTCTGCTGGGGAGGATGAGAGTGTGTGTGTGTGTATGTGTGCGTGGTGACTTGACAGAAATACTAATCCAGCTGAGCTCTAGGATTAGAGAAAGAAATTAATAGGAGAACCTGCAAAAAGCATGCAAATAACTTGCATATCCATCTAGTTTATTCCTCTCCCTGGCAGGAAACACTCTTCCCCTCATGTGAGCCTCAGTTACTGCAGGCTGTGGGGTACTTTGGCAGTCAAGGAAGAACTTAGATGTTAAGGTTTGAGCTGATCCATGAACAGTTGAAGAGGGCCTTGCACCCCTGTTCCTGCACAGGGACCTGCTCCAGCAGCACCTGCACTCTGAGCTCTGGCACTCACTGGGCTCTACAGTAGCTAATTCAACCCACTAAACCAGCAGAAAACTAACCTGGGAGAAAGAAATCAGCTCAGTGAAGATCTACGAAGTATGAAAAGCCCAGCTAAGAACAGTGTCAGGGAACTCTGGGTGAGAACAGGTATGTGGCGTTTCCCCCCTTGGCTCAAAGCTGTCAGATTGACTCGGTTATAACATGGAACTGCACAACACAGCTTTGGGAAATGTTTCATCAGAATCCTTCAGGATGGACCTGTAGGGGTGTTCTCTCACATGTACCAAACAGCAAATATCCAAAGATATTGTGGAGCTCGACACCAGATTGAGGTAAGAGGGCAGCTGCTGATCCTGCCCCTGACTCTCTCTGTGATCGTAACACACCCTGCAATGCAGGATGGGACAGACAGGTCCCTTCTACCTCTGCCTCTGGGACTGGACATCAAACAGTCAGTTCAGAGTGCCAGATCTGGAGAGCTGTTCTGAGTCCCAGCTCTTCAGGGGAGGCAGGGCCAGACCTGCATGGTGGCTGTGCCACGGCAGTGCCGGCGGGGGTGACAGTGCTCTGTGCCACAGGGGACATCCCACCTGTGCTCAGGAACCTCAACACTCCACCGGCTCGGAAGGGGCAACCTCCCTCTCCAAATTCTCCACGGTTCCTATCATCCCCTCGACCCCATCCAGCTTCCCTGCCTTGCAGAAACCAGCAGAACACAAAGTGAGACGCCATGGGAGGAGACTCAGGCAGGACAGGGCTTGAATGTCCAAATGTTCAATGAAGCCAAGGTAGAGGGAGGCAAGCCCTGCTCCTGAAGCCAACAGACAGCACAGCTTGGCTTTTATTCCTCTTCTCAAAAGCCCTGTTTGTACAAGGGAAGAACAAGTTGGTTTGGCAGAGGTCTAGACAATCTGAAACCTCACCAAAAACCCACTCCTGAACCTTGTCCTGAGAGTTATACCAAGCAAAGTCTCAGTAAAGTCATCAGCTACAGCCTTCCCTGCTGTTCCTCTCCCCCCTCCACTGTTTCCCCTTTTTTGGCTATTCCCAGATGTTCTCTTAGGCTGAGCTGTGCTGAGGAGAGAGGCAGAGCCCACAGGTGCCCTCAGCAGAAGTCTCTCAATTGCTGCTTCTACAAATCGACCTCCAAACTTGTTGAGATTCTCTATAATATGCTTCACCAGGCACTTTGTCCCAGGAGGACTGAACTAAATTGAGTTGCAGGGCTGCAAATCACGAAGCAGCCTCATTTTAATCATGGCTATTCAAGTGCTAAGGAATGCAGAAAGTAAATACATATTTGTTTTTAGCCCATCATTTGTCCCAATTGCAAAAGGAAAATGAACATATTCAATCCCTGAGGGTTTGATCCCAGGAGAAGAACTTGGGAAATTACCCTGCTAAAACCACTACACATGAAATACAGCCTTTGTGAAATCCTCTGCCTGCTGCTTTTGTCACAAAGGTCTTCTCCTGGATCTGTTAACCCTCTCATTCACATCTCCACATTCTAGTAAGGCTTTAACCTTGCCCCCTGCTCCTGCCAGCCCCACTGCAGTCCCTGCTGGCTGCCTGGGGACTGGTTTCCCTCAGCACTGACTGGAATCCACCTGCCAGGGTCAGTCTCTGCCCTTGTCTTCAGACCTGGCTTGAGACAAAGCCCATGGTGCCCAGTGCTGCAGGTGTAACCTTGGCTGCTCTAGGCTGGCCAGGTGGTTGGATTTGCAAATCAGTCCTTGACTTCTGTGCTACTTCAAACACATTTGAATAAATACTCTGCATCCAGAGATTTGATCAGCTTGCACTCCTGGTGCTGCAGTGTCCTTCTCTTTGGCATGCCTTGCTCTCCATGAGAAGCTGTAACACAGAGGTAAAACTCTACACAAAGCCCAGTGCTCTGGATGCATCCCAGTCCTCTGTGCTATCCCCCTGGGCTTTCTCCCCCTTTTGGCTCCAGCTGTGGTTTGGGATCTTCCCTACCCTCAAAGCATGAGTCAGCCCCTGGTCATTTTTGCTCTCCCTCTCTACCCTGCTCTCTTTCCATGGCCCAGCATAATCCCCACATCTGTAATTGTTCCTAGACCATCCCACCTCCTCCCTGAACATAAAATTCACCTGGACTAGAATCACAGCTCCCCTTTCACCGACTCTGACCGCACCTGGAAAGGTCAGAATAGGACCAATTTCTCTTCTTAATCTCCAGATCAAATGTATCCATAAGACCCTGACCATAACACCTCTCTGCCTGTGGCTTCCCCAGCCCCTCTAATTGAGGGAAGGTGCTTGTTTTGGACACCCTGACCACCTCACAGATTCACAGCATCACCTTATACCCAGCACCACCCGTGGCTGCCACGGTGGTGGGAGCCTGATCAGCTGTGACATTTCTGGCTGTGCCCTCCATTCTGCAGTTCAACAACAGTGCAATTAATTCCACAGCTACCTGGGGAACCTGCTCCGAGCTCCCGAGCTTTGATCTGGGCTTTGGGGGTTGTTCTGTAGCTTCACTCATGAGCACTGAAGTGAATAATCTGGATCCTTTTAAAGAGAGCACTTGCTAAACAAAAGCTGCACATTCTGGAACATTCACCTGGGGTTTGAAACAAGATCTCGGAAAGGAAAAAGCGACTTAGAATTTCAGATGGCAGTGACATTGATAACGTTGATCTAAAAAGACAGGCAGGGACAACAAGAATCACACACTTGCATTACTATTATTCCTCTGATCTTGCACCTGTTTCTTCCGGAGGGTCTGTCTGAGGGAACGGACGGGGATGAATGACCAAGGGACGGCAGCCCCTTGGGGTCAGTGGCCATGCAGAGACCCCCACGGGGCACAGGGGTGCTGCCAAGGCCAGTCCTTACCTTCTCCTGGTACTGGCGCCGTGAGGAGTCGAGGGACTGGATGAGGGCGGTGGCGTGGCCGATGAACATGGCGTAGCAGGTGGCGCCCACGATCATGCTGAGCATGGTGAGCCACACGTCCGACATGCCCACGGGCGCCTGCTGCCCGTAGCCGATGCACAGCATGTGGCTCATGGCCTTGAACAGGGCGTACGAGTACTGCTTCCCCCACGAGTCGTTCTGCAGAGACACACAGGCACAGCTTTAGCACTGGGACACGGCATTCCCGACATGGACACAGCTCAGAAAAGCACAGCTAATGTTACACCCAAAAATCCGTGTTGAAACCACCTCCATGTGTTAAACAAACAATTTCATTCTGTGGTGGCTTGGAAGAGCTGGGCATGCTCCACTTGGAAAAATAAGCATAGATTTAGTCATGTAAAACTGCCTACTTGGGCCAGATTTCTTCCAGATTCCACGTACTCTTTCCAACAGGGAAGGCAGACAGTCTGACATGTTGGTAACCTGGGATAAACTGAGATGATGCACTGGGATATTTTCCCAATGACCCACGTGTGGGACAAGGAACTGAAGGAAGTGATTACTCCAGTGGGAAATGGACTTTGAGACCTGGTAAAAGACTGGTAAAACCTTGCCTGAGCAAAGCTGCCAGCAGCAAGATCTTAAAGTGGGGAAAATCACTCCCCAGCAATTTAGGAAATGGCCAGGATCTGTGGGCATTACCTGAGGAGTGGGAAGGGCAGAAAATTAAGCTGATAATGTCTGGACTGCAAGTTCTTCTTGGTGTAGAATGGGGATTTTTTCAGGGAGCTGAGACAATTAGAAATGGTCTCATTTGAGAGCAGCAATAACGTGCCAGGAGAGGCCAGTGGAAGGCAGAGGCTCCTCAGGACACCTTGTGCTCTGCTACTGCAACTCACACAAGCAGCACCTCAGCAATTACATCATGGCACAGGGAGAAAAACCAGCATAAGATTCATGATTATTCTGATTAGCTTGAGTTCATGGAACAGCTCAAGGTACATTTGCCGTCCTGTGGGTATTATCTGCCAGCAAGTCCTTGCCATAAAACCTTGTAAAGTAAATGCACTGTCATCACACATTGCTCTTACAAGGCATGTGAAAAACGCCCCTGCTATGTGACACTCATCGCAGCACGTGACCTGTGCACTCCTCAGCCTTCTCTCTGCTCCCAGGAAGGTGTAAACGTTATGGATGTAGCTGTGCACACAGAGCAACTCACAAGGTCACTGCACAGAAGGCCTGGTGGTGCCTTGTCAAACAGCCAGGGAGCACTTGTGTGACCCCAGCACCAGTGACCAGCAGTGCTGGGAGCCCTGGGTTTACTGGGCACCTCTTGGAGGTGTGTACCCACAGTCAGGTGGGCAGGGGATGACCTCTGCTAACAGCTCGGAGAGCCACTGATGCAGGTGGAAATTTTTCAGTGTTCTTACAGGTGGCGAGCAGTGCCAAAGCACAGCCCTGCTGACTGGGAGCTGTGGCACAGAGCTGGGACTCCTGGGGAGAGCTGATGCCTGGGTAGGAGATAAGCACATGGACAAAGACAGGCGATAGTGTTACCGGGCCATATCCAGTTACCTTATGTAAGACAGGCCTGATTCACTCTGCAACAAGAAGGGCAAAGCCACACCACAGACAGCAGAGCAGACACAGGAGAAGCAGCACATTCACAGCCCAGGAGAGATTGTTCCGTGCTCCCTGCTGGCGCCAGCCTGTCTGGGCTCACCTCCTAACAAAGCAGGAACCTGCTCCCCTGGAAAAAACCACCCTTGAGCCAGGAGAGAGAGGCAAGAGACAATGTGGCCATTGGGGACTGTTCCTGGCTGTGCAGCTGCTGGAGTGTGTGAGGAGCTGCAGACCAGAGGGCCAAAGGAGTGAATCCTCTTGCTCTGCTGCCTCCATGTCTATGCTGTGGCTCCAAGACTACTGGTCAAAGTAGGGAGGGGGGGAAGCGGCAGCATTTTTTTCATCCCCAGGTTCTGTGTCATTTTGCAGACCCACTTCTGATCCATGAAGGCACCAAGCACCTCACACAGGCATCCCTGCACCCTCAGTGCTAGAATTTCCAGGAGAGACAGACCCCTTCCCTCAGCTCTGGAGCACTGGCAGTACAAAGCCATGGCCCCTGCACTCACAGAATGGCAAATGCTGTAAATCCATGGCTTTAGCCCATCTAATGTCCATGTTTCAGCAGGGAAGTTGGAATCCTGAGCAGACTTTTGCTTAAAATGGTGCATCAGCTGTAAAGGTGGGAAGCACATTCCCAGCTTTACTGGGGCAGAGGGAGCAGTGCAAGTGTCCTGTCCCATCTCTTCCCTGTTAAATGACTTTTTCCCCCCTTTCTCACTGGACACTGCAGAAATACTGCTGCCTCCTGAGTGGAGTGTGGCTGTAGTTTAACAGGGCAGCACCCCTTCACAGCAGAACTGAGAGCAGGGAGGAAAGAAAGGCTGGAATTCCAAAGGAAATGTGGGGAGACAGAATAAGGATAGCTGAGCTAGAATGTCATGTACCAGAAAACTGGCTGCCAGGCTCTCTAATGGCTGTGAACATCTGGCCACCAGGCAGGCTCGAGTTTTAAAAGCCATTCTTCCAGCAACTTGCTGCTCAGGAGTGCTGTTCATGAGGAAGCTTGCCAGTGTTTTGTAGGAATTAGTCATCCAAAGCTCTAACATCCAACACACTGAGCCCTACAGCCTGCAGAAACACTCCTGGCTCCCTGGGAACTCACAAGTCCCAGCCTCAATTCCTAGGAGCAGCACTGCTCCCAGTGAGGACAGACTGAGGAGACAGCTGAATAATGACAGGCAGAGGGGCCAGAGCTGCAGGAGAACATGGAGGGTTTCAAACAGATCCTGAGCAGTGTGGTCTGCTGGGAGAGGAGATCAAGGACTGCTCAAAGAGAGGCATTTCTGCAAAGGAGGAGCCTTTCAGAGCGATTACCTTTAGGATACAATCTGTAAGGAGCACTGGATGCTCATGGCACTATGTGATGACTCTTTGCTCACAGATTTCTGTACAACTTTAGATTTTAGGCTCTGTTCTCCACAAATGAGCAGGCAGGTCAAGAAGGCAGTACTTTAGGCCAGACTAGTACTGGTGGTTCCAAAGGTCCTGTGGACACAGGTTTACCAGCACCAGGTGCCTCATCCTGGAACAACTCACTTCCATAAAAGCCACACCTCTATATAATATCCCACTGCACCAGTCCCTACAGTGGGAGGGCTGTACCACTTCAAATACACTGAAGTGCTAAAATGGCCCATTAGTGGAGGTAAATGAGGCTTTAAACTGCAGGAAAAAATGACTCTTTGTTAACCAAATCCCAAAGCAAGCAAAAATGGAGCTACAGATCTGTGCTTGAACACAGTCAAGAGGGATGTTATCCATGCCAGGCATGGAGAGCGTTTGCAAAAGGGAGTTAAAATGACTTGGAAGCACCTTCTCAGACTAGTTTGCTTTTAACATCCACACTGGCAGTGCTAGCAGGGTTTGGCTGGGATTAGAGCCTGGACTGCAATGCCTCTGCTCAGATCCACCTTTAAATACTTGGAGACAACGTTCCTGGAACTCTTCAAAGGCAGTGCTGGGTTCTGTAAGGCCTGACAGAAACACCTCAAGGAAAAGTATGGTGTTTTGGAGGGTGTTTTGGTTCTGATGGACACTGAGAGTGTGGCTGAATCCTCACTGGAGAAGACTAGTGAGAGAAGTAAAGACACAGAGAAGTACTGGAATTCCTTGGGACAGGGACACAGTCCGTGGGCACAATGGGATGTCTGATTTACACTATTAACATTTCAGAGAACTAGGGAGCTACAGTAGTGAAAGGCCATATTTCAGCCTTGTGAGCTCCCACATGTGTCTCAGCAGTGATCTTATCTATCCACTGAGTTGCACCTCGGGTTTGCTGCTGCAGTGCCCTCAGATCCAGCTGTGAAATAAGGGCTCTGACCATCCCTGCCCTCCCCTGGACAGTGCTGGAACTGCTGTGCCAGGAGAACACACCTCCGGATCCAGTTTAAAGAATGGGAATAGTTGGGAGAAAAAACGGATGTGATAGATCAAACCACCTCGGACAGAACGAGCCTACTCCGGGCTTGTTTCCAAGGAGAGCTCCACACGGCCTCCACCTGACAGCAGGCATTTCCCCAGGACTGAGTGCACCAGTCCCAGTTGCCCTCCCAGTTGCCCCAGTCAGCCTTGCCTGGGACCCCAGCTGAGCACCCTCTGCTCCTCGGGCTCTATTTGGGCACAGGCCTGGCCCCCACGCCCTGCCTGAGCTCTCACCATGTCCTGGGCACTGAGTATGATGTGCCTTATTCCCAGCCTTGCCTCTGCCCCCAGCTCATGCTGCTCCTAACCCTGGGTACACCCTGGATGTGACTGTCACCCTGCCTTCCCTGGAATGCCCAGTATCCCCAGTTACCACCAGTTCTGCTCTGCCCATGCTGTTCTGAACTGGTACAACTGTGCCCTGGTTGGTGAGGGCTCTGTGTGTGCCTGTTGCCCTTGGCTCCTGGCTCACATCCCATCATGGAGCCATCCTCTTCTTGTTGGTCCCTGGCAGATTTTATAGAACAAGATAATCTACTACTCAGATTCAAGTGCCTGCTGAGGGAGGGCAGGAGGGACCTGCTGGACCAGAGGCTTGGGGGAGTTGGGAATCACACAGCACAGCCATGCAGGACTGCTGTGTCTTCCACAACATGTGCTGCATCCCTTCTCTTCCTGCTCTGTATCAGCAACACCCCAAGACAGTGCTGTGAGCAGGAGGGGGGATAAGCTGCAAGTGGATCTGCTCCCCTACTTTCAGGGGCAGGGAGGATGAGCAGTGTTTCCTGTGTTTGCCACGGGGATATTTGCCTTCCCTGCAGGGTTTATCAGTTCAGCACAACCCCCGAGGGAGGGAGCCACGTGTTTCCAGCAGCTTTCAGCTCTCAGCAGAGCTCTGGTTTCTGGGATGAGGAGCTGCCAGGCCGGGGTCTTGGGGAGCAGCACACACACTCTGCAGCTGACTCACCAGTGTTTCCAGTTTTTAATAAAGTGCACTGCAGGGAAGCTAATGCTGAAGCCCCTGGGACTGGGGCTGAGCAATTAATACTGAAAACATCCTTCCCTGCCATTTCAGGAGTCATCCAGAGACCAGCTCCTTCACAATTGCTACACATGGAGCACAGTGCATGTACAAAACACTAAGATGAAGTGGACTCAGGGATTTATGGAGCCCCTGATATGATTTTGGCAACACCAGAGCCTTCACAAATCCCCTGGATGAGGATCAAACCTTTTGGAAGCAGATGGGAGGGGATGAATCTCCTTTCCCTGCTGCATCAAAATCAGAGCTGGTTTTATGGACTGCCAGTGACTGGGTGGGAAACCCCAGAGCAGTGAAGAGCAGCACCAGCACACTCAAGGAGAAAGCCTCTGAAGCATTTGGCACCTCACTTCCAGTTCCCCTTGGCTGTAGCAGCCTCAGAAGATTCCTTTTTGCCTGCAGTGGTTCCATCCCAGCTTTGTGGCTCCTGTGTGTAATTAGGGCAGTCGTGCACCAAGTATATTTATCTCCTCAAAGCCATGACCAGGTCAGTACAGACTGTCCCAGAATCCAACCTACTGGCTCCTTGGCACAGACTGATGCCATTCTGCCCTCGCCCCTCCCAACCCTGTCCATCACAGTGCTCAAACAGAGCCCTTCTGGAAACTTCCATCTACATCCTGGTACCAAAGCCTGAGAAGAGCCCAGAACTCCAGTTTCTTGTCATCTCCTGACTCAGTGGCCTCTCCTAGTGCTTCACTCTAGACTCTATGTAAATGCCATCCACATCCATCACTGGTCCCAGTGACATAGCTGGAAATTGTCTCAGGAGAGAACACTATTGTGAGAAAAAAACCCTATCTGATTCCAGAAGAACTAATACCCTCTTTGTTAAATGTTCCTATTTCAAGCTGTTCTACATTGACATATTCCTGGAGTGGAAGCCACCTGAACTATAGGTGGGGATATAACCATCTCTCCAGTTCTCCATCCCAGTTTCCTGAGGCTCCATTTTCAGAGTTAATAAATTTTTTTTCACTGTTATTAAGTGGAAAAAAAAAAAGAAGGTGATTTAGCTGCAGAGAAGCAGCAAAAGAAAAGTCACACAAGGCCAGTTTAATTCCCAGCTTCACAGGCTCTCAAGGCTGGGCAGACAAGACTGCAGCATGAGTGAGGCTCTGCTCCAGATAGAAGCTTGGTAATTCACTCCTCCTGGAGATTCTGCTGAGCCTTTCTGCCTCTGGAATGCAACCTTCCTGCTCTCCCCAGTCTTCCTGCTAAGAAAGGTGCCTTGGCTAAATCTTTTTCTTCCTCTGTCCTGTCTCCTGCCACCTTTCAAGAGACCCTTCCCCTTGATTATATTTACCTTGATGGCAGCTGCAACCCCAGCTTCTATCTCTGCCCCTGGGGATGGATGGGAAGATCAAGGAGATGTTGTTGGCAGCAGCCACTTGTGGGGTTAAGGGCAGGAAGGTTCAAATGTGCTGCTCTGAACCCAGACTGCAGGGGCACCACGGCCAAGTCTCCTCGTGGGATGAGGATGGGCTCAGCCTGCACCTCTGAGCTCCCAGCTGGGTATCCTCTTGAACCTGAGCAGCACAACGGGACCCTGATCTTTGCTCCTGCCATATAAGCAATAAAAAGGCAGCATGGGGCAAGACCAGGCAGCTGCTGCATGGGTTGTTCTTCTGCTGGAGATAAATCGAGGGTTCTGTCAGTCTGGCACCTTTCAGCAGCAGGAAGTGACCGATTATTGCAGAGGGAAGAAATGAATAAATAAACCCCAAACAGAGGACTTTCTCATGGATGCTCACTCCTCTCAGGCATGGGCAGCATGTGCCCACAGCTCTGCGTGTGGGAGGCATGGCAAGCTGGCACATCTTTTATACATTTTACATTTGGTCTGTTCTGCCCGAGTGCCTGATTATTTCCTTTTTTTTTAAAAGAAGAAATTGGCTGGGGGAATCTGGAGGTTAAGAGCTGCAATAAGAGGCAATTTTTTAAGCTTTGTCAGTTTTTGCTGCTTAATCAACTGGACATTGTCCCTTTGAATAAAAGATCCTGAATGGTTGAGAGGTACCATGAACTCCCCGTGCATTTACCATATGGTGTCAAACTCCCTCCCAGCAAACAGCAGAGTGAACACACAGCTTGGGATGGCGTAGGGAAGTCTGGCTCCTAATCCGACAACGGGAGGCCCAACTGTGCCTCGGCAGGGTCTGTTTCAGCCCACCCTAATGGCATGTTGTGCAGTTCCACGGAGAGAGGAGAGGGCTGGGCAATCACAGCGGCCCTTCAAGAGGATATGGAGCACAGGGCTTAACAGTTTCCTTGGGACCAGTGATGTGAATCGTGGATCAGAGCCAGCTACGGCTGCAGGACCCCTGCTGTCTCCTCCCTCGGTCCGGGGTGCCCAGAATCCATCAGAAAAGCGTGTCCACCCTTGCTCCTTGCTGTTCGGTGCCAGGAGGGGGAGCCTGGCTCCTGCCTTGGTGGCAGGACCCGCAGCGGCTCTGCCGGGCCGGACCCTGCTGCGCTGCCCCGGGACCTCCCCTCGCAGGGTCTGCCTCCAGGGCGCCTCCGTGCCCACAGCGCTGCATACTGGGGGGGACTGGGGAGCTGGGGGGTGTGACCGAGGGCCCGGCGGGGCTGGCACTCACCACCATGCGGTTCAGGGACACCCAGCAGTCGTCGGGGAAGTCCTGCAGCATGGGCACCAGGAACTGCAGGCAGCCGTCCCAGTGGCAGAGCAGCAGCATCATCCCAATGAGGTTCACGATCCTCACCACGGCGCTGGCCAGATCGTAGGTCATGTGGAAGATCTGCAGGGGCCGACAGGGAGCAGATTAGATGGCATCTCCCCAAAAACAACCAGCCCAACATAATTAGACGCAGTATCAGGGTCAAGAACTTGCTACAGTGACAGAAGAGGCTGCACCAGCTCAGGTCAGGCACAGTATGCAAGCAGAACCAGCTGAAAAACAGATTATAAACCAAAATACGAAACCATAATCATTCACCCCTCTTGCCCTGTGTTTTTGCCTTCTAATTTAACATTAAAAGCTCCATAACTCATTTTATAAAATAAGCTGGTGGCAAATATTTCTGGAACATCAGCCACTCCTCGGAAATAAACTCTATCATTACATCTTTTAGCTGCAATGCCCTTCTTTGATTTCTGTTCTTGCTGAATATATGTTACACAGTGACCTATGGTGGCAGCTGCCTTTGTACTGGATGTCAGCTGCAGTCTCTGCATGTATCAAATGCAAGAAAGAACGGCCTCCAACTCAGCAGAGACTTCTGGAAGAGGATCTGATTCATCTCTCTGCTTGTCTTTCTTGTGTTCTGCTGTATCCCTGCAAAGGTGGGCAAGGAAGAGAGGACCGTGGCACAGCTGTACAGCAGTTCTCAGCAAGGAAGCCCAGAAAGCTGCACACAGGTAGCAGCAAGCACAGTCCTGCAGCCAGGTCTCGAGGGTCCCTACACCCAACTGCACACACAGCCACGGCATGTGATGGACACTGTTCTCCCTGCAGTGATGTGATGTGGTGTGGAGACTTTGGGGTGCTCAGCTCTCTGATACCCAGCTTTGTGATGACAGATGCACAGGGCACCTGGTGGCTGCTACCCTGAGCTGTGTATCCACTCAGGTTTGGTTTTCCCTGCCTTAACTGGTGACTCTGGACGGGGATTGCTGGCCCTGTGTGGATCAGCCTCTTCTGCCATTAACACAGGTCATGGAGAGAGGCAACCCTTCTGATATCAGGAAAAGGTTCTTCCCCCAGAGGGTGGTCAGGCACTGACCAGGCTCCCCAGGGCAGTGGTCACAGCCCCAAGGCTGCCAGAGCTCCAGGAGGGTTTGGACAATGCTCTCAGGGACAGTGTAGGATTGGTGGGGTGTTCTGGGCAGGGCCAGGAGTGGGACTGGATGATCCTGAAGGGTCCCTTCCAACTCAGGACACTGCACAATGCTATGACTCAGCCTGGAACTGGGCAATGGTCTGGATCTGTAAGGACCACACAGTGTGCTGGCTTCCAGTGCATCACCCTGAAAACACAGATGCTGAGTGTGGCTGGCATCCTCCCCACGTGCTGCCATGTCACCACAGCAGTTTGTCACAGCACTGGGATGGATGGAGGCCCCACAGCCATGGCCCAGCCCTGCCAGTGTGTCCTGCCCCAGAACCTCATCTGGAGGAATGTTAATTCCTGCTCCTCACACATGGACCAGCAGTCTCTGGCAGAGGAGGTGGAAACAGTTGGCCAGCTGTGTGTGAGTGAAGCAGAGACTCACTGCTGTCAGCTGCCAGGGCTGGGCCTGCTCAGGAGCCCTGCCTGCTCTGAAGGCACACACAGCATTCCTGCTCTGCAGCTCAACCTGCAGCTGGTGACACCATGTCCTAGCTGGATTTAATGGAAGGGAACAAAGAGTAGAGGAATTGAGGAGCAAAGAAGACTACTGGGAGGCTGCATGTCCCAGCTCCATTTCCACTCTGACCTGAGGATGGTGCTCCCTCCCAGGGTGTATTTCAATCAGCTCTGTCCTAGTCCTGCTTGAAGCTTCCCACAGAGACTATGTAGCCTCTCCTGCAGCCCCCTGTGCTCTCTCTGGACCCCCCAACAGCCCAGCCATAGCCCCTCCACTGTGACCCACGTGTCACCAGCCCTGTCCCCTCTGCAGCTCTGCCCTCACACCTCGGCTGCTCCAGCCCTGCCCGCTCACATGTTCTGTCCCCACCCTGCTACCACACCTCTCTCCCACAGTGTGACACCCCGTGTGTTGTGCAGCTGACCTCCAAGTGAGCCATGCAGAGCACACAGTAACACCTGACCAAGTGCACCATTTCCTTAGGGATGTGGCAGGATTAACTGTCCATTCTTCTGATGTGAAATAAACCTGCAAACACCACTTTCTCCCAGGCAGTGGCCAGAAGGGACACAGACCCTGACCCAGGGGTATGTGAGACAGCAGTGCCAGGGCTCCTCTGAGCGTGGGCAGAGGTGGATTCAGGTGACATCCCAGGGAATCACCTCTGGAGGGGCGAGTGACTCTGAAGGAGATGGTGTCAGGAGGTGTCTAACACAAGGGACAGGCCACAGGTTTGCTGTGTCACTGTACGGCTATGCCCATACAACTCCTGGCTGCTTCAACGGGGACAGTCCTGCTCCTCCCACTAGCCATGGCACTGGGTACTTGCCACATTTGCCTGTGCCACGGATCAGCCTTCTCTCATCCCACCATGAGTCAGTTCAAGAGCTAAAACATCAGAAAACTTTTGTTCTCATTGTTATCTAGGAAAGGAATCATGGTTTGCAGGTTGGAATTGGCTCATCACTGCGCTGTCAGAGCTGGCTGTTCAATTTGGATACCTGTTTCCACACCAGATATTAACACTTCCCCACCTAATCAGGGTGCCACGAGGTCACACGCTGTGAGTGGTGCTGACATGCTCAATCCAGGCCAGGAAGGAGCTATAGAAGGATGCTGGAAACTAGAAGGATGAAAGACTTGGATAACTGCTGCTAAACTCCATTATTTCTGCTGCATCCAAGATGCAGCTGGAGCCCACGATGTCAGTCAGTGTGAGAAAGGCCATTCTAGTGGTATTTCTGGGCTGAAAAGAATAATATATCCAAAATCCAGCATGAAAGGTTGCTCTAGGAAATCCAGCCCTCAATGCTGACTCAATAGGTCAGTATGAAAGCTGAGCACATAATTCATAGAGAATAATTCCTCCTGGTTTCCTCTTTTCTCTTCCCCTTGCAGAACTGATCATTCTCATTTAGATAACCCAAAGCGAATCCAGGCTGTGGGAGGGAGAGCCAGGGGCTGTGCTTTTAATGAAGCTGGAGCAGCACTTTGCAGAAGGATCTCTGAATGGATCTTTTGTCTCTCAGCATTAGCACAGGGTTTTACTGTGCTAATGACTTTTCCTCTCACACCTCTGTGTGTTTTCAAAGAGCTCCAGCCCTCCTGTAACCCAGGGAACTCCAGCCGGGGACAGGGAGAAGTCCTGTCAGGCTGAGGAAGTGCCTTTCTTCCTTTAATAGATTAAAAGCTCAGAAAAAGCCTGAGGGAATGGATGGCTTAGGGGACAGGTGAGTGGATATAGAGCCTCTGATGCAATGGTTGGGTTGTATCCTGGTCAGGCTAAGGCAGAGAGCCTTTATTCTTTAGTGCATGTAGAAAGGGGCGAGGTTGGGTTCAGCTCACCTAGCCTGGACCTGGAGATCTGGACTATCTCTCTGGAGTCACCAGATGCAAACACCCCCCCGAGGGTGACACTCCTGGTTTGTGGCACGGATTAACCTGAGAAGGAGATGCACCATGTCTCTGGCATTCCCATAAGTAAACCCAGGTTATGAACTCCAACTGTAAATGTCTGAACTGCAGGTAAAACATTTCCAGTCCCAAATGTTGGTCTCATGGCCCCAGCTTGGAATACATTTGCATTCACATTCAAGAGCAAACTAGGCAGCACTCGCTGTGCAGGGGTGTGAACAGACACCTTCCCTGAGAAGATCCTGCTGCAAATAGGTGCTTGTATTGCAGGGAACACTGACTCCAGTGATGTGCTGGAGTGTTGCAGTGCCCTACAGCAATTCTACAGCTCGCCAGGGAAAGGTGGGGAAGGAACATTCTAGAATAGCTGGTCCATGAGCAGGGGAACATGAGCAGTAACTGGAGCTTCTCTGGTTTTTATCATTAACACTCAGGGCTTTTTGTCCTGTTGTAACACAACCCAGGCTGGGTCCCAGAGCATCACAGCTCCTTCACCCCAGAACTGCTTGTGCTTTCTGCCTTTCTGCTGCCTGTGACTGGGAAAAAGGGAGTGAGGAGAAGGGTAAAGCATGGACTCACACTTAAAAGCACCTCTTTGCAGGGGTATTCTTTGATAGAGCTGATATCCCTGTTTCTTGAGAGTCCAAAACAAGCTGTGGCTTCGGAATCCCTGCTACAAAGTCAGCTCTGTCCTTCCAGCTGAAGGACACCTTACAGTGCTTTCTGAAAGGACAGCTTGGCAAAGTGGGAGGACCAAAACTTCCCTCAAAAACTTATCTCTAGTTATGTAAGAACTTGGAAAACCCGCTCATAGGGAACAAGCTATCAGGATCCTATCAGAACGAATCTGAAATCTTGTCAGCCCCAAATGATTTGGTGCAGTCCTCTCTGATGGCCTCTGTACTACACCACCTCAAACCTCAGCTCTGGAGCTGTAAGAAATCAAGGACACCTTGGAGAAGCGGAGGTGGCTCTGGCAGGGAAAGCAGGGCTGTGGCTGAAATCAAAACTGAGTGTTTAATCAGGTGTGTTGGTTTGTGTTGGACATGGTTTGATGGGGCTATCAAAACAACAACCCACCCAGGCTGGGATGTGTTTGCACACCAAGGCTGGGATGTGACTGCACAGCCAGGCTGGGATGGGGCTGCACAACAAGGATTGGGTTGGC
>WBMV01003673.1:393048-446063 GCA_013396655.1 Campylorhamphus procurvoides
TGCACAGCCAGGCTGGGATGTGACTGCACAGCCAGGCTGGGATGTGATTGCACACCCAAGCTGGGATGTGTTTGCACAGCCAGGCTGGGATGTGACTGCACAGCCCTGCTGGCTTTTTATGTCCTGGAGGTGCTATGCTTGAAACAAATGGGTTTTCCTGGGGCTTGGGGACAGCAATGCAGAGGCATCCTGAGGATCCCAACTGGAGCCAGCACGGCTGAGCCAGAGCTGCACACCCTGCCAGGGAGGGCTGACAGCTGAATGCTGGCTCTGCACAGAATCCCTTCCATCCACAGGCTTTCTGAACAGATTCTGCACCACAGGGAGGCAGGGAAACTGCTTGCTGTCCTACCAGCAACATCGCAGGACTTCTGTAGCACCACATCCAGACTGAGAGAGCTGCTGGTGCTGAGCCAGTGCTGGTGTCTGTATCCACATGATGGTTAATATGCAACTGTGATAAATCCCCCGTGGATAATCAAGGAGCTGTGACACTGCTCCAGCTTAATAGAAAGCAAAGAATTTACTCTTCATTTCTGCCTTAAGAAACCCCAAGACCTGAAGAGGAAATATGAATCTCCCAAGAGAATCAAAATAGTATTGTACGTTGTTCTGAGTGCTCCAGGGTCAGAGTTAAGGTTGTTCTGCTGTGAGGAAATACATGTTTACTTAAGTTTAAGAAGAGTATTTGTGGAGTACGGGGAAGAAAGTTGACATGTCTTTTCCTCTTCTTTTCTTTCCTTGGCTTTTGTAGATAACAGAGGTAAAGATACATTTTCCTCACAGAGGCATTAGCTGCCTTTTCAAACCTCAGTGTTAATCTCCCGATATACTGGGGATCGGTGGTTACTGAAAAGAGCTTTTCTGAGCCTAAAATACTGTTACCCAGATTACTGAGGGTGGTTGTGCTGAGTCCCTGCAGCAGCAGCAGCAGCTGCTGTGTCTCTGTGGATCACCTGCCATCACTGGCTGGGTCTCATCCTGCTTAGTTCTGAAACCATCCTGGACCACAAGCTCTTGCTCATTCTGGCCAACACACAAACTAAAGGCAGCCCATTGAAAAACTAGTGGTTTTGTTGATTTGGGGATCACTACCACAAAATCAGTGCCCATTCTTGTGGCAAATGTCACCTTCTCCACACTCAGCATGAGTATTGACTGACATGACCCACGCAAGAGGGGAAGAGCTTGGGAGCCTTGATGTGCAGATCCATCCTGGGAGGCTGGAGCAAGGGGAGAGACAAACGACATGGAACTGCCAGGATAGGCTTTCCCAGGAGGAAAAATCCTCTCCAGGCACGCAGAGCATTATGCACATTAGAGCACTGAAGCATGGGAGCCATGAGCATCCACAAGGAGCACAAAGCCAACCCCCTGAGCGACTCTGTGAGGACACACAGGGAATCAGAGCTGAGAGGGAAAGGGCAGCTCCCCCAGGAATTCTGCTGGTTGAGTAAACTCACCCCGTTGGGAAACACAATGTTTCAGCAAGGCAACACGAAAGGGCTCAGCTGTTCCTTTCCCTCTCCTGGTGCTGCTGTGGGGATGGCATCATCAACCTTTACACTTGCTCCTTCCTCACCCTCCCCAACCTCCCATTTATTCTCCCAGTGCCAAAATATAAACTAATTTTACTCCAAAAGGTTTGCTGTCTCAAGTAACTCACCAGGTTTTGGTGGAGAATGGACACCTTCTCCTTTGGGTAGAATGGACAATATGCTGTTCTTGCCACTACACTATACAAAGATGCAAACTCTGAATTTCCAAGGCAACTGTTGCTCAGCCTGCTGAAAACAGGCTTAGTTAAGGAAGGCAGTTGTGTCAAAGTGGGTTTATTCACAACCTCACAGTGCACTGGGACACAAGAGTCCCTTGTGAAGGATCAGCTCCGGGTCAGACAGCTTTGGCCTGTGCTCATCACAGTGTATTTGGCAGAAGGGCTCAGTGGTGCTGGAGGAGGGAGTTTGGGATCCAGATTGTGTTGGGACAACACTGAGAGCACCAGGCAGCACACAGCAGATGGGCTGGAGACAGGAGATCATCTGTGGAGCACAGCTACAGCTGCAGGCACTGTGCAGACTCAGGCTGTGCTCCACAGCTTGGAGTGCTGGGGGATTTGGTTTTGCCTGCTTTCTGCTGTGCCAGCAAGGAAAACTATAGCCAGAAGATCAAGTTTTAGATGAAGGCAAGAGTTTGGGGTTGATTCTCTTTTTATGCTTGCTTTGCACCAAATGACATAATCAATGTCAGCAGAGTTGCTGATGCTGCCTTGAGTCACGGCGAGAGGAGAGTCAGGGCTGTGATTCATTGGGTTTAACGCTCACAGGGGAAGAGATTGGGGATGTGCTTGGCTCAGGGCTGCCTGCAACAGCGAGTTTGAGGGAAGAGCACCGAGTGCCAGGTGTTAAAGAGAGATATCCAAGCAGATTTTACACTTAAAATATAATAATCCTTTGTGCTGCTGTGGCAGTTTTCAGCTGAAGGTCTCAGGGGGCTCGGCTGACATTAATCTGGTGTGCTTCCCTCTCTCCAGCCTGAGCTCTGCTAATACAGATGGGCCAAACGAGGCACTTACCAGGGAAAAGCCACTTGCCAGAAGTGGCACTGGAAGCCAAGAGCAAAGTTTTGAGCCCAGCTTAGGGATGCCAGCTCTGGTGTCCTGCTCTAAACACTGCCCGTGGGCTGTGGGTACCAGAGGAGCCCGAGGAGGTGCCCTTCACATCCCAGAACAGCCTCGGTGTGTCTGTGCACGCAGGGAGGCAGCAGGACCTGCCGCAGCCTGGTGCTGCTGGGAGGCTCTGTAAGGACATGATGCAAGCCTTTACCTCCTCCTGACACAACTTAACTCTTCCCAGGCAGCTCCCTTCTGCCTAAGGGAAGTTCTTCTCCAGGTAGGACCATGGGCAGAGAACAGCAGAGAGCCCGTGCAAAAAGGAAAGGGAAAGAATAAAAGGTATTTTCTTGCCTTCTCCCTCAGAGACTTGTGTCTACTGGAAAATATTTACAGCAGAGCAAGGTGAAATAGCAGGACTAATTAGCACTGAGAAGGCTGGTATAAATGGCAGATGTTTATGGATATATATAAACCCCAAAGATCCTGCCACCACCGTGTGTTTTGCCTCTTGCACTCCCGGAGTTGAGGTTGTCATGACAGCAGCCCCCCTTCCTCTCCCCATGCCACCATTCCCAGCCCAGACTTTAATCTTCATCATTTTAAGAACTTTTGTCACCACGGCAACATGACACAGACTTTTAAAAATATTTTCTAGCACAACTCAAACAACCGTCTTTCCTGCACGGTTCTCTTTAAACCTCTAGGAAAAGACATTTAGGGTTGGATTCTGCCCCTGCTGAGCCAGGCTGTGACTCCCCTGGGTGTGATACAGCAGGGACAGGAGCTAGCTGGTGTCTCCAGTGTGGAGCAATGGTGGCATTTTCACCTGCCAGGGAACAGCAACACCAGGATTGTGGCCAGGGCTTTTTCCAGCACCTCTATGACTTTGAAGGAAGCTCCAATTTGGTTTTCCATGGGGTTTATATTTCCATATGGCTACAGCTCAGGCTTTCAATAGGATCTCTCACTACAGTTAGATGCCTTTGGAAAAAGATAAGGAAAACAAGCCCCCAGAGCTGTAAATAGGTTGGGTGTCTTGTTCTCAGGGGGAATTAGATACCTTACCTGCCTAGGCTGTTTTTAATCTCTCATGGCTCTTATCTGCATCTTTGGGAATTGTAGTTCTCCGGAGAGGCTGGCAATGAATCACTCCTGGAAATAGGTCACGGGCTTTTTTGGAAGTTTAAGAATGGCCAGAGTCATCAGACAAAAGGTCTGTGTCGCTCAGTAGCTAAACATAGATGTGCCTAGGGAAAGGAGTACCAGGGAGGCTGGGGGTAAAGGGGGCATAAATACCTGAGAAAGGGACAAGGAACACAACTGGTTTGGAACTGGGGCCTCGAGTCCTGGAGATGGCACCCCGAAGGAGCACTGAGTGGTCTGGGAGGGTGGTCCACATGGCTCTGTGCTGGCTGGCACTCAGTGGAGGTGAGAAGGGGAGCTGGTAAAGGGAGCTGAGCAGCACAGTGAGGTAATCCAGGGATGACTCAGAGGATGTAGGTGAGTCCAGGCTGCAGCCTATGTCAGGAGGACTCGTGTGGTCCGATCAAAAATTCACTGAGCTAAGTGGGAAACACCCCCTGAATGCACTGAGCTCGGGCACAAAGTCAATTGAAACAGTTGGCTTGGACCAGTAATGAGACAAAATACTTATGGCAATATTGATCAGGATATGCCATTGCCTAGGCCAGTGTCAGCCTTTCCCTTGGCTCACGGATCCATTTCCAGTGCGGAAACTCAAGAGTTGTATGAATTAGGGGTGCTGAGGAAGGGCATCCCAAGCCTCTTTCCTCCCAGCAGCACCACAGGTCCTAAAGCTGGGCCATTCCATGCACTGTCTGGAAGCTGTTTGCCTTCCATGAAGTGACAACTCAGTGCAAGATCCCTGATCAAGAAGTTAAAACCCAGATAATACTTATTATTTTAGAGCTCTTCTTTGGGAGTTCCTCAGATGCTCCCTCTGAAGTATTTGAGAGTGGACTACATCAATGTCTGGTCTGCCACAGGTGCCTCCCTGTTCCATCTACCTCCATGCAAGAGCCTGACCCAGGGAACCAGGGACTGCCACCTGGATTTGTATCCATAAATACATAACCAGAATACAGGAGAAAGAAAATTGGATCAAGAGAACAGACTTTTCAAAAGAGAAAGAAAACAGTCTTCTCAAAATTCAGATTGCCTGTAAAATAGCCCTCATTCCCCATCCAGAGAAAGCTGTCACAAAAGAAATCAGTAGTGACCTTTGTCTTTCAGTCCCACTTGAATTTTTCAGTTTAAAATTCCGAACAGACTTCTTAAAATCCAAGATTGATCCTTGGGGATCCATATGATTAACACCTGAGATATACTATCAGCTCATTAGGTCCTGCCCCGTAACTGCAGACTTGCTGAAGAACTACAGAACCCACACAGCTTGCTCTTGATCAATCGGCATTATTTCTTTAATGCAGTTTGCATTTCAATCAAGAGAGCAAAGCCCATATTATCCCACTACTAACCCTGCCTGGGTTTCTGTGGGAGCACACGGAAGGAAGCTGAGCCTAAACTGCACAGCCCAAAATGGAATGAGCATGTGTCTGCTTGTCTTGGAAACAATTCCCTCTGCACAGGCAAGGCCAGGTCTGCACAGGCAGGTGAGGCTCCCCCACATCCCAGAGGGACTCAGGCAGTTGGAAGCAGAAGAGCTTTATAGTTTGATTATATTTCTGTCCAAAAGCAGAACCTCTTGCTGCCCCAGCCTGGCACAGCCTGCCAGGATGCTTCATGTTCTGCAGGGAGACCGAGCACTTTCCACTTAACTCAATCCTGTGCTTTAATTCAATTACAACCACGGCAACCAAGCACAACTTCCACCCCTGACTTCTGTGACGCTCTCAGTGGCTGTAACATCCCTGGCAGGCCTGGAGCCTGGATGGTTTCCTGCCCCACAAGGCAGTGAGTGTGACACAGACAGTGCAGTTGTGCCCCAGCACAATGGCCTGGCTTTCACACAGGTCGAGCACTTGCCTGCCAAGTCCCTGTGCCCCACTCTGGGCACTCTTTCTTGTCCTTGCTGGGAACATTTCAGAGAGGGCAGATGGAACACCCTGCAATTGCTGCAGCCCTGGATGAATTCAGAGGAGTGCTGTGCCAGCCACAGGCAGGCTGCTCCTGGGGCACCAGCAGCACAAACTCCAACTGCCTTTAGTGTTGGGTTTTCCCTAAATTGCTTTGACAGAGACAAGTCTGAATATATCCAGGCAGAGTGTGAATCATCTTTTGGGGGGCCTCAACAGTAAAAGATTTCAGTGATGCAAATGTATTTGCACACAGTGTGTCACACATGTCACTGCTGGTCCAGTGTGAGGAACAGGGAGACAAACCCCCTCCTGCTCCCCTGGAGTAATAACAGCAATATATCCTTTTCTGTGTTGCACCTAGAGAAGGGATCTCTCAGGGGGACAGCACAGTGAAATAACTCCCTGAGTAACACCCCTCAGGGAAGCTGGGCCCTCCCACAACCTTTGGACACACTGGCTGCACTGATGCCAGCAGAGCCAAGGGGAGAAGTGCATTTGTTATTTGCTTTAAGAATCTAGGGCAGGGAAAACTCTTTTTTAACTAACGAGCTGCCTAGATTATATTTATGAAAGTATGACAGATTATCTCCTGCTGTGGTTATATATAGATTATATAGATCACAGAAAAATGAACTAAGTCAGAACAAAGATGTTTAAAAGCAGTACTTAAACTCTACCTAAAATATTCCTAAGCCTCCATTAATATATGCTGGGCAGGAACAGAGTCCCTAAAGGCTGCCATTTTAATTAGAAATCCAACAGGAAATGCTCCCTGATGACAGGTATCAAGGCAAAAATCCCCAGAGCCACAGCCTGGGAGGAGGAGGAGATTTTTACAGCTCTTTTAGGGGTATAACACAACAATAATTATAGTAATAGTAATAATAATGTTTGGCAGGGATGTTGTATGTTCAAGCAAAAGACAGGGGTGTTATAAGAACGTGCTGCTGTCCCTGTGTCCCCAGCTGTGCCTCAGAGGCTGGATGTGACAGCAGGTCCTCAGGGGGCGAATGGCAAGGGGAGTTCCCCTCCTTATTCCCTCTACAGGGCTCTTCTGTCCTTCAAATGGATCTTCAAACCTTGCCCCCCTTTCCTCGCAGCAAACCTGTACCAACCAACGACCCAAAAAGCAAAAGCTGTTAGAAAGTGCTTTTATCTTTTTCCCTGGAAAAAGAAGAGCCATTCCATTCCAGGTACCTGTTTGCCAGTGTTGGAACCGACCCAGACACCAAGATGCTGCTACACATGTTAACAAAGTCCTCATCAAACCTTTTCTTCTTGCTGCATCAGTTGACCAGGAAGTATTTTATCGGTATTTCTCTCCAAAAAGGCCCATTGCCTGATAGAGTTATTTAAATAAAGCTGCTTGCTTTGGCCCGTTTTTTGCTATTTTCCTTCTGAAATGGCTTTGCTGCTCCATCTATTCAACTTTCCCTGTTAACCCTGTGGGGAATGGGACCCACCCCTGTCCTGATTCACTCCCCCCCTGCCCTGTGGGCCTGACCTCCCTCACACCAGCACACACATGGAATGATTTCACCCCCTTCCACTGAAACCACGACTAACAAGGTCCAACCACATCAGCTGTGGAGTCCAAGGGCTCCCAAAAGCAGGAGCATCCAGGAGCAGTTCATTCAGAACAAGGCATGGTCAGAGGGCTGATAACTGAGCTCCCTGGAACACTTTACCTGAATGTGTGAGGGATGGATTTACAGCTGGAAGCAGGAGTGGTGTTTAACCTTCCAAAGCTCCTGTCCACCTTGTAGCCCTGGATACACTCAGAGCTCACCCAGACACCCAAACTGCTCCATGGAAGGAGCTGTGAGGGCTGAGCACCTGCAATATCTGCTGTCTGAAAGAGCATTTCCTTGACTGCATTTGGAATTTGCTGCCTTTTCAATTGCACTGACTGCTCCATATCTTTGCTGAATACAGCAGGAAAAATATATACAGCCCTCATCTTTTTCTAGCTGACTTCTTACTTTAGAGGCTTTTTTTCTTTTAATCTCTTCCCCTTAAAGGAAAGAATTTCAAGCTTTTCCTTTATTCCAGGTTGTTCTCAATAATTCTCAGCAGTTTTCTCTGAATTCACTTTACTCTCTAGTGTAGAAGTAGCCCAAGCAACTAAAATTGGGACATTTTTATACTCAGTTAACCTACAATGACCATTTATATTATTTTTAGTGCTTGTCTCCACCTTGTGCTCCCCCAATCCTTTTCCCTTTTTTATCCCCTCCAGCAGAGAACTAGAAGGTAAGAAGTTCTGCAGAAGCAGCTTCTATAGGGAATCTACACTATGATACAGAAACAGAGCTGCTTTAAGCCCTCATATTTACTCTACTTGGTTTCTTGTGCAGTTTTAAAAGAAACTGAGTCCTTTAGGAATTCACTTCAAAACCTGCTCACTGGACTTCTCCTGCCTTGCCTTCTATAGGTTGGATTGTGCCTCAATTTCAAGCTGATTTGACAACACCTTGTTGCTGTAAGAACCCCCAGCCCAGCAGCAGGGAATGTGCCCCCATCAGTGTAAGCAGAAATGGGCAGAAAACAAAAACAGCACTGAAAAAAGACCAGGGGAAGAAATAGAGTACAGAAAAAAGACAGCATTGGTCATTCCTTACAGTCCCCCAGCAGCTGCCACAGCACAGCTCCCTCTCAATGCCCCTGAAAGGTTATTCAGAGGAGTTCATGGCCCTGTGCCTTGCAGGGCCTTGCGAGAGCCTTGTGTGCACTGGCTGTGCCTACAGAGGCTCCAGGCTGTGCCCAAAGGGCTGGATCTGCACTGGGGAGCAAGGATGGGCTCCAACAAGCAATGGGAATGTGGAGCCAGGCTCGTGGCACACACTATCTCATCCCTAGCAGTGGCTGCAGCACTGGTTCAGAGCATCAACAGGGACTTCAGGCAGGCTGAGTGTCTCAGGGCTCCTGGATGTTGTTCAACCTCAGTCTCACTCTCTCCACACCACGTGAAGGAGAGCTGTGCAGAAGTGCAGGAAACACTCAGAGCATCCACCTTGGGAGTGGAAGGTGTTCCTGCTGACAGCAGGGGGCTGGAACTGGGTGATCTTTAAGGCCCCTTACAACTCAAATGGTTCTGAGAGTCCATAATTCCATGAAGTCAGGCTGTGAGCAAGTCTGTGTCTGGACTTGTGCAGATGCAGTGCAGATCCCACACAAGCTGGGACTCAGGGAGTCGCCCAGACCCACCCTGAAGTGACAGCAGGAATCGAGGAGGGCTGATACTGCTTTTTCTCCCCCTAAAAATGTACTAATGGAGTAGTAAAACTGCAGCACAGGACTGGATTTGTGCCCTGGAGAGCAAGCCATGCTGTAAGAAGGGTTGGAAGGGATCAGTGCAGAGCTTCAGTGGTTTGCATTTACTATAATGAGTGTCTTCCATGAGCACTTCTAACCTGAGGCAGAATCATAATTCAGTGTCAGCAGTGATTATAAATGAAGCTGGATCCCTGACCCCACAAAGCTTTGGCAGAGCAAGGAATGTGAATCAGGACACAGCACGTCAGGCAGAGGATGGAGATACCAGGAGCAGCTGCACCATATGGGATCAGGCAAGGAGAACCAGCAGGGTAGTGGGGACACTCCTCCCAGGCAACGTTAAAGGGCTCCTTTCAGAAGGCTTTAGCACTAGGGCTGAATGACTCTCTGCTTCAAGTAACACTGCTAATTTCTTTTTTTGCATTTATGGTGCTTTCCCCTCCACAATGTGAATAGGAATTCAGCTGCAGGCAAGGAGTTCTGCCAGGGCAACACAGGGTGAGAAAGTTGGGCTTTTTGGAAACCCAAAACTTCAGAGTTTCTCAGCAGCCTGGGAAGGAGTGGTGGGATGCCTCAAAACACCAAGGTTAAACTGAGCACAGGAGGAAGCAAATGCAGGGCACCAAACTTGACCTATTCAGATTTCCAAGCCTGGAGGGGAGAACCCAAACAGGAACAAGCTCCATCAATTTAGGGCTCAGCATGAATTCAGAACCATGGGATCTGGTTTCCCAGGCCCATGTCCCATACACTTGGAATCTCACCAAATGTAAGACATTGCCTCCTTTCACTAAACCTGGGTTCACAGCACCATCGTATTCCAGAGCTGAGATCTGGGAATTCAGGGAAGTTTCTCTTTGTGATCACCTACAAACTGGTGACTTCCTCCAGGGAATCTGCTTGGGAGCACACAGATGGGCGTGGGCACTCCCAAGAGCTGTAAACAAAAGAGTCTGAGGCATCAGACATTGCACAGCCCCCAGTGGGAAGACTGATTATGGAAAAGAATCAGGAACAGATGCCTGATACCCCAGTTATTAGTTTGGGTCTCCCTAAAACACCAGAAACCTCAATCTCTGGAAGGATTGGACTGATGTCCAAATCCTTAGCGAACTACTGGTCCCCACCACAGAGACAAGCAATGATCTGAACACCAGGATTTCATTACAGATCCCATCTGTGGTCCAAATGGAGGATACAAACACTTTTGACAAGACTAATGACAAGGAATTTGGCAACTGTCACTTCATCAGATGTGCTGGATGTGCTGATGGAGGTGAGGAGGGAAGTGTTGAGGATCACTAGGGATGAGGTGAGGACCGTGGAGCAGAATGTATTGGGATGCACTTAGAGAAAAGTAATCAGAAAATTAGAAAACACCAAGGGAAAACACTGATTGTAAAGATCTTTCAGGATCTTTGCCCCATCCCTGAAAAGTGTTCAAGGCCAGGCTGGACAGGGCTTGGTCTAGTGGAAGGTATCCCTGCCCATAGCAAGGTGAGTTTTAAGGTCCCTTCCCACCCAAAGCAGCCTGTGATTCTGTGATTCAGCAGCACCACTTTGCTAACAGAAAGGTAGGAAGCCACATCACTTCAAGCATCAGGAATCAAGGCTGATAACGAAGTACAGGAGCAGCTGCAACTGCACCTGGACCTGCCCAACCCAGCACATCCTGGCTATGATCCAGTGCTCCCAAGGTGCCCTGGCAAATCCTCACCATCTGAAAAGACATCAAGGGAAGACCAACAGTGACAGGCCGGGGCAGCCACAAAGCCACGAGTCTGGACAGTGTGTGCTGTCACCCTGCAGCAAGGCCATCTGGGCTGTGCTGAGCTGTCAGCCCCACAAGTACCTACAGGCAGGAGGAGAGAATGTCTCTGCTCCCAGGGATGACCAGAGCTGACCTCTGGCTGCCAGGACTCCAGGAACCAGAGGATCTCTCCCTGGCCAGCCTGGGAAGAGGCTGACATTGCTCTCCTGTAATCACCAGCTGCAGGAGCTCAGCCCTTCCCACCTGGCTGTGAGTCCTTCCAGCAGTCAGCAGAACAGTGCACAGCTTGCTGTCCTGCTCCCAGGAGGCTCTGGATCAAGGACTCGGGGCACTCCACTGCCCTTGCAGTGCAGCCTTCCAGCCAGCCACCTGGCCTGCCACGTTTCCCAGGATTTCACACAGACCCCCCTCTCCCAGTTATGTCCCAGGCTCGATCCCCACCGCCAGCCTGGCTTGTTCCTGGCCCTTTCTCCTGCCAGTGTTGGCATCCGAAGTTGGCAGCTGCCTCCCATCCATCAGCACATCCCCTTTTCTGTGCCAACTGTCAATTAAGCTGGCACATCGGTGCAACCTTCCCACCTTCCTGGCTCTGAGAAGCACCAAAGTGCCAGCCTCAGAGGCAAGGGGCTGGCTGTTGGCTGTCGGGCAGGGAAAGATATGCTCCATCTGCAAACAAGTGATGGGAGCAGGAAGCTGCTGTGTGGGGTGCTGATGCCCAGCACTCCTGCTGAGAAAGTGCCTTGTCAGGAACAAAATATTCTCCATCCCTTTTACCGTGGTGTCTCCACTTCAATCACTGTGGAAATATCCTCTCCTTGCTTTTCTGTGTGAAAGAACTCTCCACAGAATAGTTTTCCCCCAGTTCCAAGACAGGAGAGGGAGTTTTGGGGTGGTATCCAGAATAATGGCTGGCTAATCAAAGCAGGCACTGCTTCTCTCCAGTGACTGATTGGAGCAGCGGCTCTTCTCCCTTCCCTCACCCCATTAGCTGATCAGGGTCAATGCTGGGCTCTGTGGCTGTTTCCTGTCAGCCAGGCAGAGCCTGCAGGGTGGGAAGGACAGGCTGGGTGAGCTGCACACTGTACAGTCGGCACTCGCTCCGGCTGAGGCCACGTTTGTCAGAAGGAAAATGGCAGAGCACTCCAGTGCTGTCACTCCCAGGAGCTTTGGCACACTGCTCTCAGAGCCCACAGTTTGATGGAATACAGGGAGGATGGAGGATGCAGCAGAAGGAGCCTCCACGGGGCTGTGCAAACCTGGCCAAGGCCCGAGGATATTCAGTGGGGGTATGACCTGCTCTGGCCTTTATGGTCCCCTCTCCATGGTGCTACTGATACCCAAGGGGGATGAGAGCCCTGTGCAGCTTCCTGCAGTGCTGGTGAAGCTCTCCAAAGAGGAGGGATTCCTCTCCCCCGGCCATGATGCACAGCTGCAGCCAGGCTGGGAGGAAGGCCCAGAGAGCCTCCAGCCTCCAGCAGCAGATGGAAGCTGCTGCCAGCAGCTGCAGGTCCCCAGTCAGCACTCTGAGGGCACGGCTGTGTCTGAGGGCTGCAGATAAGGGGAGAGTGCTCCGTGATAAGGTTCCTTTTAAAGGCACCGTCTCCTGGAGGAGCTTGAGGCATGCTGTGTCTCAGGGAGGGGGAGGAGGGAGAGGGGAAAGGCCAGAGGAACACGTTCCAGCCTGACTCCAGACCTCATGGTCTGCATTCCCAGCACTTAGAGCGAGCCAGGATGGAAACTGAAAGGTTTTTTCCATCTTCCTAAAGTGGGCTGTGTTCTTCCTTCCCTGCCAGCAGCTCAAATGACCTTGGAAGAAGGCAAGGAGAGGGGCAAAAAATCCATGTGCTTCTATCTCATCTCCAGCAACGTTACTGCCACAGGACACAAGAGAAGCTGCAGGAAGAATCCCTCAGGTTCCCTGGAGCACAGCTGCACTCTGCCCACAAGGTGCACTGTTTGAGGCAGCAAAGCAGGACAGAGCTGCTATCTGCTCACTGCTACATGCTGAACCCTCTCCCTCATATTGGGCAATAGAGATCTTTCCTTTTGCTTTCCATGCTGGAGAAGCCAATCTCTTCCTCCTGGCAAACACCAGCTCTCCACTCTGGCCCACTTGTTCTCTGTGGGCCAAAGCACAGTCAGACCCTGGCTGAGCATGGCAAAGTAATCAATCCCCTTCCCAGTCTGCAAGACAGTGTTGCCAGATGGACAGCTCAAAAAAAGTGACAAGGTATTGCTGCCTGACACATTGAACACCTGTCTGACAACAGTCCTCGAGGATCAAACAGACTGTCCCGTGCCAGGACAGACTGGGGGGTGCAGCAGGCCTTCCCCAGCTCTCTTCTTCCGTGCCTCCTTTCACAGAAGGCTCTTCATTCTGTTTTCCTAAAGCTCTGCCAGCCCTCTCCTGTATTTCTTTTCCATTCCAGAGATGGACTGAGTCTGCCTTATGCTCAAGACAAAATACAAACATGTCTTTCAAGTCTGGAGGCAAGAGAGCTAAAGTGAAAAGTTCTTATCTCTCCTTCCTCATATCCACAAGCCTGAGGTGATTTGTCAGCTGAAGAGGCAGCTGGTGGGATGTCTGTGCACACTGGCAGGGAACAGACCTTGGAAGGGAGCTCAGAGTGCAGGGGGCCAAAGCTCTCCCTTGTGGGGAGGGGGAGAGCCCTCTGGAGAAGGTACAGCCAACCTGAACCACGTATTTTTCTCCTCTCCCTACCTGTATGCAAATGCCAGCCCTCGTTATCCCTCCTGTGCATGAAAGAGTAGTGTGGGAATAGAGAGGGAGGTGGTCCTGGCACAAGCTTCCCAGGACTCATCAGTGGCACAGGGCAGGGACTGTGACACAGGGACATAGAGGGAGAGTCAAGAAATGCCCGAAGTTCATCACTGTATTACAACAGATTTACTCAAACCCACCAGAAAAATATCCCCTCTGGCAGTGCAGTGGCGCTGACAGAAGCCTCTGAACTTTGGCTGCACCAAGTTTGTATAATTAACCACACAGTTTCAGCTTAATTCTTTGCAGCATCAGAAACCAGGCACACTGTTGGGATAGAGCAGAATGAGTGGTGTTTGGGTGATGCACACTGGAGAGGAGTCTAATCAACCCTATTCGAGGGACAGCCTCTCCAAACTGGGCTGCACTGAGCAAATCAAGAGGAATTAACACCCGGCACTTTGCTGGGTGAAAAAAAAAAAATATAAATGAAGAAAAAACAAACACAGCTGCTGCGTCTTAACTGCTCTCCACCCTCTCCAGGGACTTGAGGAAAAGCAGGCCTGTCAGCTACTTTAAGGGACATTATCCTCACAGTTTCTTCCCAGCCTTTACAAGGGAGCACTGCTGCTGCTTGTTTGATTGCTTGTCAGTGCCAGCACAGGGAGAGGTCCTCCCAAAGTTCACCCTCCACAGCTCCAGCACGGGAGTGTGGAGCCAGAGCTGAGGAGATCCCCGGGGAGGGCAGGCTGCAGCTGCTCCCTGCTCAGGGTACAGCTCTGTGCACACCCAGCACTGGGCAGGGTGGCACCACAATTCCCATCCCTGAGCTCACTGCCCACAGTGCTGCTCTCTCCCCTCCACGAGAGCTGCACCGAGTCACTTCTCCCATCTTCAGCTCCTGGCCCACACCTGACTCATTCCTTACCTCAAGATTTCCCTTCAGACCATTCTGCTTCTGCTCCAAATCCATTTACACACTGCACAGACCACTAACCTTTCTGGATACTCCATTCTGGCTGGATCCAAACCTGAGAAACACGCTCCCCAAGTTTCTCCTAAATCCCGGGAATCAAAGGTACAGAATAACCACGATACACCATCCTCACTACGCCCATCTACCTGGCTGACTCCCAGTCAACAGGCCAAGGGAGAGCATGTTGGATACATGAGAGAATAACGAGACAGTGGGGTGAGCTAAGATCAAAGTATCTATGTCCTACATTGGGTTACACTGGGTCAGGGCTCTGCTTCCAGAGCAGAGTAGGAACAGTGTCCCCAGCCCTGGGCACAGGGCCTGCCCAAGAGCACTGTGCACAGCAGTGCATGTTCATGCCAGACCTCAGGGGGATTGCTCGGGGTCTGTATCAGAGCAGATCCCAGGCCTGATGGCACCTCAGAAGTGTCAATGAACTGCAGCTGTTTGAGATCTGTGAGGTGACTACATTATTGCCTTGGTTTTATGGAAAGGAACATTGTGGACTACAGGCATGTGGCTCATTCTGAGCCCAGAAGGAGGCTGGAAGAGGAATTCTGGTGTTTCTGTTTTCAGATCACATCTTTCTCTTTTTCCAGCTGTCACAAAAGGCAGTGGATGAGCAAATGGCAAAGATACCATCACCAATTCAGCAGAGACTTGCCTGCTACAGGGCTCCACCAAGGTACACAGGGCCACCACTGCCACTTCACTTCCTCAGGGAAAACAGTTTTCTGTTTAAATTAACCAAACTCCATAGTCTTCCTCTGTACACACAGTGTGCCTGTGAGGATTCTGCATGTGTCATTAGACTAAAATGCTCTGTGTGTGGTGCAACTCACGTCAGGAAGTGCTGGGATAGGAAAGGAGGCATGTTTAGGAAAAGCAGGGTAATTACCCCACCCTCTTCAATTTTATGGCACAGTCTTGTTGGGTGATTTCTGGACAGGCATTTTCCAGCTCACAGCTCTGGCAGCTGCTGTTCTGCAGGACTTTTGGCTTAGGAAGAGGAGAAGGCACAAGGTAGGAACAGCTACCAGAATATCCCTGACCATGTTGGAACAGAGAAGGGGACAGACACTGGAATAGCAGACAGGGGCCATGCAATCCTTGGAATCAAAAACAGGGGAAAAGATCAGCACCTTTAGAATCCTGCCCTGGTGAAGTGGTGCTGAATGAAATGAATAAAAAGGTTCTTGTACTGAAGTTCTAGATGCACTTTCAAGTCTTTTTCCAAGAAGGGTAATTTTGCCATGTAATGCAAAGATACTTCAGAAACATTTTCCATCCTAACATGACTCTGGGAATGTGGAAATTGCCTCACTCTTTTCCATAGCTCTTGGGGTATTCCTACTCAATCAAAACTGGGGGAGGGAGGAGTTAAGGTAGAAAAAGAAGCTTAAAAATATGCAAGAATAAAATGTCATCTCAGCTCTGAAAAAGTTCCCACATTGATTTCTGCTTCATAAAAATGAGGTTAAGTTGAATGCATTAAGCTGGCAAACTGGATAATTGCATGTCCTGAAACTGTCTTCGAAACAGCTCTTTTCACAGCGGTGCTCAGAAAATAACTTCATCAATAAGGCTCCTGCCCATTAAATCTTCACACACCTCTCCGTGCCTGGCTCAGGAGTGAAGCTTGTCCTTTCTGAAAAAGACTTTTTCTTCTTTTCACCTCAAATTAGTGGGGAGAGGAAGGCTGTTTTACATGCCATTAGCATATTTCTGGCAAGAAGAAAAGGGGGTGAAACCCAAATGTTTTCCAACACACAGTGTTGCTGCAGAGTCTGGCACTGTGGCTGGCAACTTGTTCTCTGGAGTGGAAGCAAGAATTGCTCAGAGCCAAAGCCTGGCTTTGGGTTTTGCTGCCCTGAGGAAGAGCACTCCTTCCTTCCCCAGGCAACCTTTCTGCAGGGCTGACACTGCCCTGTGCCCTTGCTCAGCACACTGCCTTGGGAAGGGAAGGCAGGAGCTTGCCTGTGGTGCTCGTTCATGGCATCATCTCAGCTCACAGCATGAGCTGGTGGTGCTGGAGCCTGAGGTCTGAGTGCTGTGCTCCATCCCACTGAGCCTGGGCTGGAGAGGCATCCAGGCTCTGCTCTGTTTGATCTCCACAGCACAGCCTGCCACAGCTGCTGTGCCTGCAGACAGGGAGGTGTATTGGCCATCAGATATTCTCTCCCTCCAGCCCTATCCACTCACCAGGATAAAAGGAGCAGGGTCAGTCCCCATCCCTCTGGTGTCCAGTGGTGCCCCAAGAGTGCCCACCACCTCTGTATCTAAACCACTGGCCACACACAGATCCTCCTCCAGACTCTAGCTCCTTAATGACACCAGTGAGTGGTGCATTTTTCCCTCTCTGCTGGCAGAGATTTGCTCTCCCTCTCACTCCAACCCCAGCAGAAGCAGCTGTTTGGGTCCCCATGAGGCACTTCTCCCTGCCCAGTGACTGGCTCAGAGCCATGAGGATGCTCTGAACTGACTTCAATCTCTCTTGGCAAAAAGCAGCTCCGTGCTGCCATGCTCCTTACACTCCAAAATCCCCTTTTCTTCCTCCTCCACCAACCAAGTTGATTTGTTAACACAGTCCTGTTTGGGCCAAGCTTCTGCCTCATTCCCACAACTTACACATTTGGCACGTTCCTTTCCAGCCCTGTCTTGCTAAATACAACAAGTGAGGCGAGGAAATGATGTTCTCTTCAGCTGTCTCATTAAAGTTTTCCACTTGATATGAATGCAATCAATAGTGCCTTACTGGAAGAAGCTTCAACAAGAGGAGCAATTAATTTGCCACCACTTGCCAAGGCTAATGTGCCTTAGACAAAGTGGCCTTAAAGTGTGGGGTGAGGCTGGCAGCACATGACTCCCATACTGCTGAGGGACAAACCCAGAGTGGGCACTGTATGAGCAACCCAAATGGTAACAGGACTCTCCCTCTAGGTGGCTTCAAAGGCTGCATGAGCTGTCCTGACATCAGCACTGTCTCTATGTGCACCACATACACTGGGCACTGCCCTTGCTGATTCCTGAGCTCACAGGACTTTGATGTCATGTAGAAGGCTCCCAGAAGTCTCCTTAAATTTTGCCATCAGAATACAGGGTTGACAAGACCTGTTGCCCCTCTGCTGCCCTGGTGAGGCACCTCTGGAGTGCTGGGTCCAGTTCCGGGCTCCTCAGGACAGGAGGGACATGGAGCTCCTGGAGGGGGTCCAGCAGAGGCTGTGGAGATGCTGAAGGGACTGCAGCATCTCTGTGACCAGGAAAGGCTGAGGGAGCTGGGGCTGTTCAGCCTCCAGAGGAGACACTGAGAGGAGACCCCATTGATGTCTGTCAGTGTCTGCAGGGAGGGGTCAGAGGGTGGACCAGGCTCTGCTCGGGGGTCCCAGCAATGGGACAAGAGGAATAGGCAGGAACTGATGCTCACAAGTTCCACCTGAACCTGAGGAAGAACTTCTTTGCTGGGCAGTGACTGAGCACTGAACAGATTGTCTAGAGAGGGTGTGCAGTCTCCCTCACTGAGATATTCCAGAACCATCTGGACTCAATCCTGTGCCATGTGGTCCCTTCCAGCCCAACCCATCCTGTGACTCTGCTGTAGGTCACACCACCTCCCCAGTCCCCATGTGACAGTCCCACCACAGGCTGGGCCCAGGGACCTGCAGCTGGAACAAGCCCCATCAATAAAGCTCCATGGTATTAAATCTCAGAAAATGACACTGGCAGGAGGAATCCTCCTGCCAGACTTCGGCACTTCTCCTTTGAGGACCCTCTGTTATTGCAACACAACAGCAACAATAAAGCCTGCCAGAACCCCCCCCAAAAAAACAATGGCCTGAAGGAAAATGAGAGGCAGCTGGCATGACATGGGCATTGAGCTGCAGGCAGCTGGTGCTGGCAGAGGAGCAGGGAGACGTGAGCTCCCCAAGAGAAAGGGAAACCAACGCTGTGTCCAGGGGAGGGACACATACGGAGAAGGCTGGGAGGAGTCTGAGGGAAGAGGAAAATGAAGGGCTGGAGCAGCAACCAGCTATCACGGTGATTAGAGATCATTAGGAGACCAGCCTGCCTCTTTAGAAAACCTTCACAATTCCACCCCGGAACGAAGGCCCAGACTGATGGACCCCGTGACCCCGAGAACCAGAGCCTGGGCACAGGCAGGACCCTCTTGTTAACACTCCTCACATGCTGACTGGGAGGACTTCACTTCAGATGGGGGCAGAATTTCACCCCCTTGCTGCTGCCACAGGGAGTCTGAGGCTCCCCAGGGCCAATCTCAGCTGAGTTTGTCAAACAGGCACCTGTCTGGTAAGAACAGATCAGAGAAAACACATCCCTGAGACAGGAAATGACTTTCACTTGCTACAAGCTGGATCTGAACTACTGACCTAGAGACAAATGGCTCTGTGCCCTCATCCCAAGCCCCCAAGCCATGTATTCCCTCATCATACCCTGCTGTTGACAGAAGACACATTATGCACTGCCAGAAGGTGACTGTAAAAAAAATAAAGGGCTTTTTCCTTTTTATGGCAACTCCGTGGCTGCACAGCTATTCAAATATTTGTCTGGCTCCTTATAACTCATTAGAACCTGTTTTTGATGATATTCTCTTTGAAACTGTATTCCCAGTGCCCAGGTGGGAAGCTGAATTTGCATCAGAGCAGTGGAACTTTCTGCCAAAGCCCAACTCCCCCAGACAGTTCCAGGTTTCTTTCTCCTGATGGGTAACGTGGCACAGGGCAGGGGATGGATCCCTGGATGCCCACAGGCAGGAGAGGGAAAATGCCATGTACAGGAATGGAGAACATCTGTTTCCTTCTGTTGTCTGCTCTCCCTCAACAAGGATGTTGTGCTGCACCAGTGAAAACAGCTCGATGTAAAAGGCTGCGGTAAAATCTTCAACAACCTTCCACCAACATGTCAACAAGGGTTTTTGCCATTGATTTCAGGGCAGGATTCTCTGTGAGAGGAAAAGGTGCTTCAATTTTTGGGTCACTCTGTGCAGTGAGAATGAAAATTACTGCAACTTGCATTATGGTTCCAATAAGCTCCTGTAAGGACATTAAAGACCAATGCCTGCTAAAGCTGCCTTCAGAAATGAGGTAATGCAAATTGAGGACAAACCCAGCCCATTCCCCCGCCCCCAGCCACATTACCAGTGTTTGTGGAGTCTGATTTTACTCAAGGGTGGTCAGAGGGTTTAATGAGTTACTCTCCCGGGTCTGCCATGCAATTTAACATGACAGAATTGCAAATCATATCGATAAAAAATCTGTTAAGCTGTTTTGAACTGCTTGTGGAATGGGACCCTGCTGTGCTGCTTGGGGACAATCATCCTGCCCAGATCCTCCCCTCCCAGGATCCAGTTATGGATTTGGCCTAACATTACATCCCCCAGGCCACTAGCCATGTTAATTTAATTTAAAAAAGGCTACAAATAGGTCAGAAGAAACTAAGGGAATTAGCAAATAAAAATGGAAATCAGTTGGGAGCCATATCCTCCCAGCCTTTGGAGGCTCTCTCCTAGTCCTTCCACACAGGCACTCCAGCCTTGAAATCAATTTTCTGAATATCTGACTCTTCTTAAAAAGTGACATCATCTTTCAGATGATGCAATCTGTGCCAAGTTTTTACTGGGAAGTCATTACTGGCACCTGAGAAGATGCATTCCCTCCATTCTAAAGCTTCTCTGTAGTATGGAAATCCCACAGAATTAAAGGACAGCACTCGGGCAAGTCTGCAAGCTTTCAATGACATAATAGTTGGAAAATCACCAAATTGTCCCTTTCTTCAGGTTTCAGCTGCAAGAACCAAAAGCTGTAATTTTTTCCTGATAAAAATCTGAAAAAATCCTCACTTATGATAATCTTATCACTGTGATATATATCAAAACCAGAGAGTTCCTTTCCTTCCCATCATAATTGCTCCCACAGATTCTGAAATCAAAATATTTCACTTATCTTAGCCTATGTGCTATTTGGAAACCAATTTACAGGAGCAGGATTTTACTGTTTTTCCAATAAGTGTTCCTTGTTCATAAGTCAAAATAGTTTGATCTTAAATATAGGCATGAAAACCATGGTAGGTGCTGTGCATAAAACAGGGAAAGCTCAGCAAATTGCTCTTAGAAGAAAAACATCTACAATCACTTTTGCTTATGAAAACCTAAAGAGTTTTTCTTGTCCAACACTCCCAGTCTGCCCTGGATGGCTCGTTCTGATTGACTGCATGGGCTCTGTGGTGTTTCTGCCTTCATTCTTTCTGCTGGGTGACCTTGGGACAAGGTTTGTAGGGTGTTCATGTTTGGAGTCTGCCATCTCCCAATGGTTTCCCTGCCCAGCAGTGGGCAGGCCCAACTTGCTGCCCCTGGGACAATGTGTCTCCAAGTGCACAGGGCCAAGAGCCACAGACCAACCTGGACACTCCCAAGAGCTGCTGGAGCAGTTCAAAGGCCAAGGTGGTGAGAGCTGCCCTGGGCAGGGACATGGCACGGCTGGAGCAGCCCTGTGTGGTCTGACCCTGGCAGGACAGTCCCACTCCCACTGTGCCAGCTCTCCTGCACCTCTGCTGCTGGCCTTGGGAGCTCCCAGACACGGGTGATTGGGATGTGATATTGAGGCAAGCCAGGCTCCAGCCAGGCCATGTGCATCTGCCTACCCTGCAACCAAGCTTCCTACTGCAGGGAAGGCACGGCAGACACTTCAAAAGGACTCTATTTATATTCTGCCCTACTGGTAAATTCATTCGTGGGACCACTCATGCAAAATGCATAATGCAAATGAAACTGCTACATTTGGAATTAAGCTTATTTTCATACTCCAGTGAACACGAGTGCATTAGATTGTTTTTCTTCCTCTTTTTCTTTCCTTTCCTCTTTAGGTTGTTTGCCCAGCTGAAGTCCCCACAGCCCTTCTCTGAGATCTGGGGGAGGATGTCAGGGCAGCCTGCTCTGAGCCACAGTGGTGCAGGCACTTCAAACCCCTGGCTCTGGATCCCACAGCCTCCTGCCTGGCATTGATCTGGAACTGATGAGAGCCTGGCTGCCTTACAGCACTGCAGCCCTCGCGAAGGCAGCTCTCCCCTCACTGCAGGGGGAGTGATAAATTCATGCAGAGCATGGACAATTGCAGGGGAAGCCACGGAGAGGCTCGCTGGGGACTCAGGAAGTGACCACTCGTCCTTGTACTCACTCCCAGTTGCACTAAAGCACAGCTGTAATGTCCTGGGAGGCTGAGCAAGGAGGTAACACCGAGTGTGTGCTGACTGTCCCTCTCCTTCCCACACAGGACTCAGTCCCAGCACTAGCTATGAGCAAGGCAGCAGCAATCCCTCCATCAGAGGTCACTGTCCCAGCAGGGCAGTGGGATGTGCAGGGTGGTGGGATGCTCTGCCCAGACACAATACTCCACACAATGACTGGTCCACCCACCTCTGTTAGCTCTGCCTCACACTGCCCTACACACCCTGCTCTAGTTCACACACACACTCCCCTCCAGAGGACTCCTGTGCCTCACTCACATCTCCCTTTTAGCTTATCTGGTCACATGCAAAGAACCTATTGAGAAGGATGCTACTTGGATGATGAGACACTGAGGGACAGTGGGGGGACAACAGAACAGACCTCCAGTAACCCCCTCTCCCAGGAGTCCCTCTCCTTCTTTAACTCTGCACAGCAACCTGCCCCTCATATACACCCAGAGTAAGTCTGGTCCAACACTACTCCATCCTACAGGAATTCACACTTTCAGATCACCACGGATCGGTGCAGGGAGGAAAGATTAATGTGGACTTTCAGCCATGGATCATCTGTAGGCACTTCAGAGTGAGAGAAGAAAGGGCTGCCAATGTGGTTCCAGGGAGCACAACTCCCACGCAAAGATGAAGCAGCACTTCTTTCCCTTGTCTCCCCGTTGCTTTGTAGCAGGCACTGCACCAATGAGGAGGGATCACCCCTTCCCTCTGCTTCCCTCCCCCACGAGAGAAGGTGGAAACCTTCCCAGGATTAAACTCTCTCCAGGAAACTGCTGCTCGGGTCGAGCCCTGTTTGACAAAAAGACTATCGTGTTTGGTCTGGCGGGCTCTGCAATGCATAACAGAGTCTGCATTGCAGTCCCAAACTGCAAGCCAGCACCATCTGTCCCTTCCACAGGCAGCACTGGGTGGCTCCTGGGAGGCTGCTCCCCACGGGGTCCGGAGAGCACCCAGGACCCTGGACAGCAGCAGGAGGAAAACATCCCACAGACCGTGTGAGGAGAGTGAAACTAGAAATGGCTGCTCAGTGAAACTGTGAGGAGCAAGAGAGGGAAAAGCACTAATTTGCTTTCATGTCATCATTTCTTAAAACAAATTCAGTACAATCAAAAGCAAATATAGTTAAATCCTCTTCAACCAACTCATGGAAGGGAAGTCAAGGAGCAGAGACAACAAGCAGGGAGCTCTGCACTGCTGTGGTGCCTGTAATTCAGTGTGAAGGAGCTACTTTAACAGCAGCCTAAGCCACCAGCTCTCCTTTCCTGAGCACTCCCAGAGTAGAGGACAGAGAAGCAATGCAGCCACGGGACAAGACAACAGACCTGGAGCTATTTCACTGCTCCCTCAGCCTCTGACTGCCTGAGTCACAGTGGGAAGGACACTTCTGCCTTATTCATCTCCACCTCTCTGTGCACTTCTTGGCTGTGCTACGAAGCAAATAAACTTCATATTGAGTTCTTGTGGCCGCCTCTCCCTGAGCATTCTGCACAGCACCTTGCACAATGTCACCCCAGACCTCAGCAAGGCGTCACGCTCTGCTCCGAGGGAGGCAGCCACAAATTACACCACCACAAAGATGAAGCCTGAAATTTGCAAAGTATGCCCCAGTGCTCTCTCCCTCTGAGCCTGCCACGCTGGAGGAGGGGACGGCTCAGCTCCAGCATGAATTAGTGTTCTGACAGCTCGGTGCAATCTAGCCATGACTTGCATGGCTGCTTTCCCTTCACATTCCCACAAAGCACGCTCTGCATTAGATCATGCTCTGCATCAGGCTCTGCTCCAAAGCAGAAGAGAAAGTATGGGGAGGAAGATGAAATTGCCTTGACTGGCTTTCCTTGTCCAGAAAATATGCTCCTGAGGTGTGGATAAAGACTCATGGAGCTTTCTGTCTGCTTTGGAGAGAGAAGAGACAGGAAAAAATAGCTAATTTTCAAGGTACTTGCAAGGTTCCAGCTTCACTCACATGATGCCTGACAACTCAGCCTGCCTCCTGGAACTCCCCTGGGAACAGCACATGGTCCAGGGGCAGTGGAGATCTTGCTTTTCCTTGGACCTTTATGTCCTTAAACAGACTCTATTTGTCTGCAGATTGCTCTTTCCTCCTCTTCCCCTTAACAGAGTGTCGGGGAATTTAGAGAGCAAGAAGGTTATAATACATCACCATGCTACTCCCTTTATTCAAGAAATAGGCACACAGAAGAAGCAGATGGTAAACAGATGCCACAGGTCCTGCAACTCATCTGTCTCTAGACCTTTCCACTGAGCTGTTTCTGGCCCTTTTGGGGCTCTGAGAGGGCAAGCCCTCACTGTTTGGGTAACTACTCTGCTCACAGGCAGCTCTATAGCTACACACTTCCTACAAAGGGTCCTGCTCTCCTCCCAGCCCACACAGCATCTCCACACATCATCTACATGATGATTCTCGAGCTGACAGCACAGCCTCAAGTGCCTGAGTAACAATATGCAGAAGGCCCCCTTGGGAACCTGCTAAAAACAAAGCATTAGGCCCCAGACACGACTGTTTAGCATTGGCACTGGCATTAAGGAGCAGAATGGGCATTCAAAGCAAGCACTTGTGTGAGGAAGATGCAGCAGGCAGGTGCCCAGGGGCTGTGCTCACCTCCTCCCACTGGTGGATGTAGCGGATGAGCCGGGAGAGGCGCAGCAGGCGCAGCAGGCTGAGGATCTTGGTGAAGCGCACGATGCGCAGGGCCCGCGCCGTCTTGTACACCTCGGAGTCGATGCGGGTCTCCACGATCAGGAAGATATAGTCCACGGGGATGGAGGAGATAAAATCCACCACAAACCAGCTCTTGAGGTACTTCATCTTGATCCTCTGCGGGTCCAGGATGATCTCGGTGTTGTCCTCCACCACGATGCCTGTCCGGAAGTTGAGGACAAGGTCGATGAGGAAGAACGTGTCCGAAACCACATTGAAGACAATCCAGGGGGTAGTGTTTTCATCCTTGAAGAAAGTGATGCCCACAGGGATGATGATCAGGTTCCCTACCATCAGGAGCAGCATGGTCAAATCCCAGTAAAACCTGGACAGCAAGACAGAGACATGTGAGATCAGCCATGGAGCGGGAGATCAGGGAGCCCAGGTCAACAGAACTAATGAACTAATAGATCTCTGCTGTCAGTCATCCCCTGTGCTCTGCTCCTCTGCCTGCTGCACGGAGGGCACGAGCTGCTAATGAAGTAATTAATATCATAGGAACACTCACCCTCTGGCTTCAAGGGTTCAGAAAGAAATTGAGGGAACTGAGTGCATGGCTGGGCATGCCACTTGAAAACTTCCACCGGGATTTCGGAGCTGCCCGAGAAGAGACTGACAAAGCTGCAGTTACCACAGCGACTGTCGGGTAAAGAGAGAATTTGGAAGGGCTCAGTTTGTATGCCAGTAAAGCCATTTGGGGTCAGAATCATCAGGCTTGCTCCAACTGTCTGATCCTTCTCTAGAATCAGCCAGCACTGAGAGCATTGGGATCAGGATGGAAGTGGAGACCAGGTTGTCATCGACAGTGCTTAGTTCAGATTTCCTGCTGAGCCAAGCTTACAGTGAGCCTGGACTTCAGGAGTTAAGTGCTCACTCTATAGACTCCTGTGTTGTACAGAAATAATCAATAAGCCTTGGAGTCGTGTGCCTGGAAATATCTATTTAATTTCTAAGGAAAATAACAACAACACTTAACTACTGTAGCATGAGGCACAGTCTCCAAGAAGCTTATCCTGACTTCAGTGGCAAGTCAATATTATCCAGTGGACTTTACAATAGCATTCATTTTTGTTTTGAAGGTATACAGAGTCTGAATGCAAGCCCTAATTTATTTGTTTGGGATTTTTTAAAAGATTTTTCCAAAGGTATTGGTGTAAAAGATACACAATCAGACAACGTGGTTACAACTCACCCAGAGTGAGGACTAAAACCTTTCCTGGGTGTCAGTGTGTTGAGGAGCCTTGCTGCCCAGCACAGTGGGGCTCCAGTCCCCTCCCAGTGTTCCACATATAGAGATACCAAAGTACTGTGGACTCCCACTGCCAAGATTTCATCAGTTCCACACTGTGTTCTATGGGGCACCTACTATAATATTGTGAAATATCACAGCTTTGTCACAGCAAATGAACAATTATCTCAACAGCAGTAATGGCAATGGAGTGACTCTGGATTTACAATGAATTAAGTGTTGAGTTTGCTGAAGGACACTCACAGGCTGCTCCTCTATCTGACACACTACAGTCAAAACCACTGAAATGTTTTAGGAGAAGTGAATTTGCTTTAAGGCTCCCCAAGCTCTACCTTTGTTAATGGTTGTTCATTTAAAACCTGGGCCTTGGACCAGACTGAGCTGCTGCACAACAGGATCTCTACAGCAAGGCAACAACACTGGTTTGTTAAACTCTCAGCAGGAAAACCAAAAGGGCAGAATATGCCTTAAAAGCCTCCTCTATATAGAGTCTCTCTCCCCACTTTAAAGCACCTAAAAGCATACTTAAGATTCCAGCTATTGCACATGTACAGACAGGGTCACCAGCAGCACACCAGCAATTCTCAGAACCACTCAGCAGAGGCTGATGGGAACTGATTTCAGAATAAGCAAAGTTATTCACTAACAAGGTTTCTAAAAATGTCATCAGCCCCCTCTTCCTTGCTCTCAAGGTGCCATGGCCCTGCAGGGAAGGGAACACACAATCCTTCCCCCAGTCTGGAGGTACATTGGTGCTGGTAGCACTCAGCAACACGATTTGCCCATATGGGTCTAAGAGCAAGGCTGTGTCACACAGCACATGCATTCATATAAATCCATGTTGTGATCTTCCTTATTAAGGGCCTTCGATGATGCTGCAGCTTTCCCAGGCAATTAATCTCGATAATCGCCCAATAGCAGGAAGTCTGGAAGCAGTGTGTGTATTATTACCGAAAATAAATAACCTCCCGGCCATCTTTAATTTGCCCTCGGGGATACAGGAGGAGATATGCACAAAGAAAATGAGTTTTCCCAAGTTTCAGATTAATGCCTGAGCCAGGCATGGCCAGGCTTGCAGAAAGTGGCTTTCTGCAGAGATCTTTGGGGTTTGTGCCTCTTATTTTTATGCTGGATGGTGATTTCCATACTTAGGGGCACCTGGGGACCCTGACAATAGTGGCAGGATGGCTCCCAGTGTAAGTAAGAAGTTTTGCACACACTCAAGCCCAGTGAAATGCTTTCTGCCTGACTGTAGCCCTTCCTGCTACCCTGGCTCTCACAGTCAGCTGTTCTGCATCCTCATTCCCAGCATTTCTCACTCTTCCACTTCTAAGCTCCTCAAGCTCCCTCTCACAGGCACTTCTCTCTCAGTCTGCCATTCCTGCTGACCCACCCATGGGAAATCATGGTTTGCAATGGGAGCAAGAGAGGTGGAAGTGCTGAAATTCATGGCCATGTGTTTCTTACACCACAGCTCTCCTCAAGGGTGTACTAGTGACTAGAGATTACTGCCACAGGCTGCCCTCAGTTCTGAGCTCTAAAGCCATCACCTACAAACCACAGAAAGAAAGCTTTTGTACCCAGTGCACCCCTGCTAACCAAAGGGTAACCTTTGGGCTTTAGGGAGGAGGCAGCAAAAGATGGAAACGACCAGAAATTTGGTCTGCACGCCAATTCCAGCACTTGCCTTTACAATATAATCTGCCTGTTTAAATTTTACTATGAAGATTTGCACAGCTCCTGCACATTTCCATCCTACCCACAAATGAAGGAGGATCTGCTCAGTGTGGCATCACTGGATTTAGACTGAGTTAGACTCTCAGGGACCACACCACCTCAGAGTCCAACACCACCCATGTGTCATGTTGTGTTTACTCTGAGGAACATCTTTTCACTCCCTGTAAATTATTGGCCACAAAGACTAACGGTGCATGTGATGTATGTAAGGGCAAGCACCAGCTATTAATAACCCATGTTTTCTGTATTTCTGTTGTTCCTTTCACCCAGGGATTCCACAGAGCTGACAGTGATGAAATTGGCTCCACTGCACCCAGGAGAGGCAGATGGAGTTATTATCCCTGTCTCGCAGATAGAGAAGCTGCATGGCGAAATGAAGAGCATGGGATTTGTCCACGGAAGTCTGAGACTAATAAGGGTTAGGACCTGAATTTGATTCTTGAGTCTAACCAGATCTGAAACTATTCATAGGGCTTGCAAAAGAGCTTAACAGAGATGTATCTTGTGGCCATCTTCCTTGATTTCCTGTCTTCTTCTCACTCCTCTTCCTGTTTTCAAGAGCCTACATAAAAAATTAATAAATACGAATGTATTGCTTTATTACAGTTGACTCAGTGCAACTGAACAGCTCACAGCACAGGGAACAGCCAGCACTATATAAACCAGATGTCTTGTTCAAACACACTTGGTTTTTATACTACATCCTACTCTCTGCACACTCCTTGGATCTGAAAATCACATTTTAACATGCACCGCTGCCCCCGATCTCTTAATTCCTAATATATTATTTAAACAGAATGCGTCTGAGAATTAGTGTGGCAGAGACACTTCAAGAATAGACGCTCCTTAAGCACTGCTGGTGTCACTCAGCTGATTTGATAGTCTGCACACTTTATAGGTGCTAATTTGTGGGGTTTGAACATTAGATCCTCTTCCTGTTCTAGGGGATACTGTAACAGCAGGCCAGGAATATCGCTTTGGGAAGTAATTTTTGAATTAAATAAACCTCGATTTTTCAAAACTATTCCATGGGGCAGTGTGACCAGTTACAGTGCAGGAGCTCAGGAAGGGCTGTGAGCAGTGAAGAGGGAGCAGTGGATCTCAGAGGTTAAGGTAAGCTCGGACAGCACCTCTGGTCAGAAGAGCATTCAAACCCTGCCCCTGAGTGAGGCACGTTTGTGGCCTCAAGTTCTGTTTTGGCCCTGTAGTGTTTGTACTGTCAGGAGAAAACAGACTTGAGCAACCTCACCTCTAAATGAACAAAGGTGTTTGGATGTTTCCAGCTCCTGATGAAAGGCAGCCAGCTCTGGGTTGAAGTGAGGTGCTGCCTCAAAGTGAAGCAGAGATAAAAATGCATCTAACTAGAAATGCCAGGGAGCCAGGACATTCTCCCCAGTAATGGAATTTAGCCCAGATACTGTGGCCAGCCTTGCTAACCTTACAGGAACAGCTCCTCGATGAGCAGATCTGGATCAAACCAAAACCAAAGACAAATCCAGTTGCTCTCCCAAGGCTCGGTTCTCTCTCCAGAAACAGAGTGCCACCTACTGAGTCCCACATGGAATCTCCATCCTCTGCTTTGATGTGGAGGAATTGCTCCTTAATTCCTTTAAAGAGCTGCTGAAAACCTGTGCTTGCCTCCGGAGCAGCAGCTCCCTTCCCTCGCTGTGGATTGCAGCTGAATTAGAGGCTGCTGTGCTCACCAGCAACTGTCCTGACAGGAAAGAGGTCGCGCTGTAATTCCCAGCACTGCTAGCGGGGCTGGAAATAGAAATCATCTTTTGTAAAGAGCATTAGCACATGTCAGAGTGGCTGGAGCCACAGTGGGAGGAAAGTTTACTCCAAAAAGCAGCCATTCACAGAAGAATCTGAACACAGAGGAGAGAGAAAAAGCAGGAAGAGATCCTTGCCTGTCTTTGGAAGCATTACTTCTCCCAGATAAGAGTAGGCGTATTTCTACTGAAGAGTTACAAACTTTGCTTTATCTCTGAGATAATGGGAGGAACACGGTGATTCACTGCTCCTAAACACACTAAAGGACACTTAACCAGCTACCGAGCCCAAGAATTCACTTGTGAGAAGAATTCATTTATTTATAGGCAGCTACTGAAATACCTGTGCACTTGGAAACCTCTTTGCCATGAATACCCACCAGGAGTCAAATGACTTACAAAAACGTTTGGAACGCTCTGTAATGGGAAAGGACCAGGCTAAAGGATAAGGCAAACAGTTTTAATTCCTTCTGACCCGTCTATGCAAATAATATGTATCCTCTGTCGTGCTGAATAAACCTCCTGAGAGCTGTGGGGAGGCAGGGCTGGAGCGGGCTCACCTCCCCTTTGGACCCAGAGGACAAAGGCACTCCATGTTTCAACTGGTCCCAGAGTCACCACTGGGTTACTGGGATGGGATGGGATGCAATGGGATGCAATGGGAGTCTGGAGGTGATGAACCCCCAGCCAGGCCCCCCAGGCCTGTGGGCAGTGAGGATTTCCAAGGGTTACATAAGCAGGTGCATGACTGGGGATATCTCACAGCACAAACGCGGTGTGGCCCTGCGAGCACTTTGCATCTGGATTGCTCAAAGCTCCTGTGCTGGCTCTGACAGAGTTTTCATTGAATTCAGCTGTCACTTCCACCCCAGGCAAGATATTTTCCAAGATCTGTACTTAGCCTTTGACTTAGATTATCTTCAATCTACATAATTGCTCACCTAATCTCCTCTGAGCAGTGCCGAATTCCAAACCATGTTTCAAGTTTAGAACATATGCTCATATTATTACCTTAAAATATAATTACATGGATTTTGGTAAGTGGAAAATTAAGAAAGCTATTGCTTATGTAAGACTTGGAAATGGCATTTGCAGTCCAAGGAAGGTAGCATTTTTATTGCTTCTCTATCATTAATTTTTAAAACTAACACTACATTATTAAACAATAATCAACACCCTGCATTTTTCAAAGTGATGTTCAAACATTAATTAAATCCCAACAGATATAATTAGGAAGGCATTATCATCCTATATTACAGATAGACTGAGGAACTAAAGGTTTAAGGAACTTATTCAGACATAGAACTGCTACCCAGAAAATACAGCTGCCCAGACTCAGAAAAGGTTTCCAGTCATGTTATAATCTGTAATTTGATCAGTAGCAGCAGAGGGGAAATTTCCTTTCTTTTCCATTGTAAATATATAAATACACATGTAACTTAGCAATATTTTTATTCTAGCCATAATAGTCGGCAGTTTGCAAACAACACGTTTGAGGCACTGATGCATTTAAGCAATTATAACAGAGTGCACTGTGAATGATGCCCTTTCTTTAACTTACAAAACACAGGGCATTACAGCAACCCGAGCTAGCCTAAATTACTGGTTCTCTGATAGCAGCTCCAGGGCACCCACTCTGCTGTCAGACATCTCGAGGAGATGGAGAGCTCTGTGACCATCAGAGGGATCGGGACAGGCTGCAGAGGGGTGTCCCTGTGACCCTCGCACAATCCAACTGCTCGTGCTGCCTCTGGGTCAGGGCAACTCCAAGCACGAATCCAGGCTGGGAGAGGAACGGACTGAGAGCAGCACTGAGGGGAAGGATTTGGGGGTGCTGGTGGATGAGAATCTGGACATGTCCTGGCTTTGTGTACCAGGACCCAGAACCACCCCTGTGCCCTGGGCTGACCCCACAGCAGGGGCAGCAGGGGAGGGGGGGATCCTGCCCCTCTGTCCCCTCAGGTGAGACCCCACCTGCAGAGCTGCCTCCAGCCCTGGGGAACAACAGCACAAGGACCGGGAGCTGCTGGAGAGAGTCCAGAGGAGGCCACGGAGATGTTCAAAGGGCTGGAGCCTCTTGGCTATGGGGAAAGACTGAGAGAACTGGGATTGTTCAGCCTCAACAAGAGAAGGCTTTGGGGTGACCTAATTGTGGCTTTTCAGTCTGAAGGGAGCTAACAAGAACAAAGGAGGGAAACTATTTACAAGGGCCTGGAGACTCAGGACAAGGGGGAATGGGTTCCCATTGCCAGAGGGCAGGGTTAGATGGGATATTGGGAAGGAATTCTTCCCTGTGAGGGTGGGCAGGCCCTGGCCCAGGTTGCCCAGAGAAGCTGTGGCTGCCCCATCCCTGGAAATGTTCCAGGCCAGGTTGGACTGGGCTTGGAGCAATTTGGTCTAGTGGAAGATGTTCCTGTCCATGGCAGGGAGTTGGGCAGGATGACCTTTAAAGGTCCCTTCCAACACAAACTATTCTGTGATTTCATGTGAGACAGATTTTGACATAAGAATTCAGAAGCACTGAGGACTAGCAAAGCAAACATTATATCCAGGGCAAGGTACAAAGCAGTGTGTTTGTCTGAACCAGGAAACAGCTCAGTGCCCACTGCTCAGCTGCCTTTTCCATCAGGTATTAGCTAAGGAGAAAGGGCAACACCTTCACCTTTTGTGGGCTCTGCAGAGGGGGAGAACAAGCCATATACTGGGACCTCTGGGGCTCTCCTGCAGAGCTGGGACACTCAGCTGGGACACTCAGCATTGCCCACGGGAACTGCTGGAGGAGCCTCCAAGAAGCTGGTGGTGATTGTTGTTCACAAAACCTACACTGACCAAGACACAGACATTTCTGTGGCCTCCATCTTGCCAGTCTGAAACAGGCTTTGTGAATCAGCCAAGCTGGACCATCCTGACCTGCAACTTTGCTGGAACAACCTCCTTGTGTTTCCTGGTTTTCTGCCTCAGAAAACCCAAGCACTTTGCATTGTCTTTGTGCTGAAGTGCCCCAGCCATGAACCAAAACCACCGTAAGAGAAGTATTGCTTGAGCCTGTGAGAAAACCAATGGACCCTTATCCCAAAGAGCTGCTGACACCTCTCCTCATAAGTGCATTTCACTTTCCCTCAGATAGGGAAGCTGATGATAAGGAAGCTGATGACAGGACAACAGCACTAAGCATGAGATAGTGCTATCATTCCCTCAGGATCCTCCCTGTGTTGTGTGGTGTGAGTGAGCTCCACAGCCAGTGCTGGTGGTGTTTCATTACAGGCTGAGGCAGTCAGGACAGAGGCTCCTGGAGGTGCTGCTGACCTGGGATAATGAGAGTTCTGGACATGCAGTCTGTAAGGACAGTGCCTCCCACCCGACCCTGCAGTGTGCTAAATAGGAACTGTATAGGCATTTGCAGGAGTTTTATGTGCAATCTGCCATTTGATGAATGCAAATGTATCAGAACACCTCCTCCCAGTCCTCGCTCCGCAGACACACTGTACCACACAGAGACAATATGCTCCTGCACTCCATGCCCAATAATGCTGAAACACAAACAGGGCACAAGGGTAAGAAAAGCCACAGTGGATTTGGCACAAAGGAGTCAACTGACCACTCTCCTCGACTCCTGCTGCCTTCCTGCCTACAGATATCACCCTAACAAATTAAAGCCTATCTTAAATCTATACTTAGAACCCAGCCTTCCCAGAAAGGTAAAAATAAACAAGATTTCATTTCTCACACAGAAACAGAGATAGCCACAAGAGACTTCGTTTGTTCCAGCTCTAAATTTGGAGCATGAAGGCCAAGAGAGCACACACCCCATTTCCGACTAAAACAGCATTATTAATATTTTCTCACTTACTTGGACACATCTCTTAGTATCTCATGCAGAACTCCCCTGTAACAAGCTGCAAAAGCAGTGTAATTTCTGTGGGTATTTCAAAGGAAAGCTTATTCCCTCTCTTTCTGAAGGCCCAAAGAACCAACAGTTACACACAGAACCCAGACATTTATTGTCATTCTCATGGCACCACTGAGGTGATCAGAGATACAAACTGTTGTGCAGTGGAAATCCATTGCAGCAGTGGCTGGAGATGCCATGGGAAGATAATATGGTACAGATTCAGTGGGAGGTTTGTAAGCACAAGGCTCCTCTGAAAGCAAAGCAGGTGAGACCCCACTCTGAGCTGTCTGGGGGACCTTCAGGCCACTTTGGGCTCCCTGCTGAAGGAAGGTGTAGCCTGTGTGTACAGCACTGCTGTGCTCAGGGGTTACCTGCTCAGAGCCACAGCACTGCACAGGGCCATGAGCTGGCTCATCGAACTCCAGCAGAAGGGAGCTCCCACCCCACCCCCTTCCAGCCTTAAACAATTCAGTGCCATGTTCTGTTTTGTAGCATTTAACCAAAGCTGCTCTGATGGTACAAAGCCTGGGCCAGGAGAGCTTACCCCTCTCTTCACACCCCACCCTACTGCACTCATTAATATTTGTGGATTCCCCTCTGCTCTGCTGGCTCCACGCTGAATCCCAGAGGTTGTCAAGGGGTTGGATGTGTATTGATTCCACCTTGCTACCAGAATACATTATGCATGAGACTGCCATGCTAAGGGCCTGGCAATTCTGTATTGTTTGATCTTCTGAAATCTCCTGCTTGTATGAATATGGAAAAGTTCCTCTTTGTTTGCTGCCCATTGATCCACACATTGACCCTTCTCCATGTGCATTTATCTCTGATGATTTAATAATGAAAACGACCCATAAACTGAGGAGAGGAAGGAAGCCCCTTCAGGGGAACCAATTGCCATGGAAACATGCCATATGTTGTTGTAGAGAATGGAGAGATCAATAACCACTGCAGCTTCCAAGTCATTGGGAATATGTCATGGAATGTGAAGGATTAGAGCCTAAAGACATGCATAAGTTGTGACATTCAGAAGTTCAGGCCCTGGCCCATATCCAGCATCCACCATGAGTCAAACCCCAGTGTTCGGTCAGGAAGGTGGATCTGCACAAGGGAGCTCTGAACTGTCTCAAACCCCAGCAATATTGGGCCAAGGGTTTGGTTTCCTCATTGGTATATGAAGTGACTATATAATCTATATAGATGATACAGATATATGTTATAGAAACATGGAATCACAGAATGGTTTGGATTGGAAGAGACCTTACAGATCATCTCGTTCCTCAAACCTGCCACGGGCAGGAGACCTTCCACTGTCCCAGGCTGCTCCAAGCTCTGTCCAGCCTGGCCTTGGACACTTCCAGAGATGGGGCAGCCACAGCTTCTCTGGGCAACCTGGGCCAGGGCCTGCCCACCCTCACAGCCAACAATTCCTTCCCCATATCCCACCTATCCCTGCCCTCTGGCACTGAGAAGCCATTCCCCCTTGTCCTGTCCCTCCATCCCTTGTCCCCAGTCCCTCTCCAGCTCTCCTGGAGCCCCTTTAGGCTCTGCAAGGGGCTCTCAGCTCTTCCCAGACCCTTCTCTTCTCCAGTGAGCCCCCCCAGCTCTCCCAGCCTGGCTCCAGAGCAGAGGGGCTCCAGCCCTGCAGCAGCTCCGTGGCCTCCTCTGGACTCTCTCCAGCAGCTCCAGGTCCTTGTGCTGTTGTTCCCCAGGGCTGGAGGCAGCTCTGCAGGTGGGGTCTCACCTGAGAGGCAGAGGGGCAGAATCCCCCCCTCTCCTGCTGCCCACATGTGGGATCAGCCCAGGGCACAGGGGGGTTCTGGATATGTCTGTTAGTTCAGAGTAAATGCAGAGGACACATGACACAACTCATGGAACAGGTATCTTCCACCAGGTATCTTCTTGCTCAGTTACAAGGATGACAGGCTGGGTTCTTAAATATTTTGTGTTGACACATCTCTCTTAATATGTTTATGTGAGATGAGGATGTCAGCCTCACCACTGGGAAGCAAAACTTACTAAAATTAAACACCAAAATAAGACAGAGAAATAACATGAGTCACACAGCTAAGTAGGAATCACACTGTAGAAAGTGGGGATGGTGGAGGGGACATTGCTGTGCTCCCTGCGAGCTGTTGGGTTGCTTTGGACTGACAAATTTAAGCCCTCATGATCTGCAGCACTCCACAAGGAAGTGACAAACACAGGCAGCAGAGACCTAAGCCATCTTAGCTATCTTGACCAGCTGTGAAAAAACATCCTGCCATCTGAGATGCTAAAAGTGTCCCTCCTGGGTATTGCTGTGGCACAGCTTGGTGTGGATTAGGAGTCACAACTCCACTCTCCACAAATGGAAAGCGGGGTGAAACAGAAGGTCTGTGAATGGCTCCCCACTGCCAGAGGGCAGGGTTAGGTGGGATATTGGGAAGGAATTCTTCCCTGTGAAGGCTCTGGCCCAGGTTGCCCAGAGAAGCTGTGGCTGCCCCATCCCTGGAAGTGTCCAAGGCCACATTGGACAGGGCTTGGAGCACCCTGGGGTAGTGGAAGGTGTCCCTGCCCATGGCAGGGGGTGGAATGAGATGGTCTCTAAGGTGCCTTCCAACCTTAAGCAGTCTCTGATTTTATGATTATTCCAACATTCAGGCTCTCATGGAGGCTCCTTGAGCCCAGTTTGGGGTACACACTGTAACCTTTGAACCGAGCACCACCAGTGCAACCACAGCAGGTGGAGACACCAATGGGCTTAAGAAGCTTTAGGGACAACTCTGCATGTGGTTTAGCAGAGTACCTGGCTATTTAAACACAGCTACTTTACAATGAAAGACCAAAAAAAGAGAGGAAGAGCTTCCTGTGCCTGAGGGTGGATCAAACTTGAGCTTGATGCAGTCACTGTTCAGCTACATGAAGTAATTTACCCACTGAGGTCCATCTCTGCCCACAGCCACACGTGTTCTCTCACATTCTCTCTTCAGCTTCTAAAGTTACCAGGATTTATGTCTGAGACAAGCAACAGCATCTGCCAGACTTCAGCACCCATGCACACATTCCTACCACTCTGTGTGAGCCCTGGATATGCCAGATGGGGCAGGGAGAAAACACTTAAGCTCTTTCCTGCCTAATGGCAGGGTGGGAACCCAAAAAGCTGCCAGGAAGAGGTAACAGAAAGCAGTTTGGGGTTTTCCAATGGTCTGCTGGATGATCATATTCAAATCTGTCTCACTCTAAAGGCTTGAAACTTACTAAACCAGAGAGGAGGGAAAGCCAGCATGACAGAGTATGTTGGCTGCACATGGCCTGTCCCCCTGACAAGGACAGCTCACCACAGACCTGGAGGTTACACAGCACAGGCTGTTCACTCCCCAGTCAAGTGCCTTCTTTACCAGGTCTTGCTTCTGGGTTAACACCTTGGCCAACAGCAATGGCAACTCCAGTGTGAATTTTCTGCCTACTCAGTGTATGTGGCTTAAGTGCTGGAGGAAGTGCCAAAGGAGCAATATGTAAGGACCATGGATTGGGATGGATGGAGGATAATTTCTCTCCTACTGATCTGTTTTACAGGATCCACAGAACACTGATTTACTTCCTTACGTTAGCCCTGGTGGGCAATGTTCGTGTTTTACTGTTCCTGACAAGGCTGAGCATGCAGTGCTATGAGCCCCTTTCTGTGGGGAAGAGAAGATAGGGTGGAATGCAGGAAGACATCTAAATGATAACGAGGTACTGCCTATGTGTGTTTCAGTTTCAGGAACACAAAGTACTTTCCTTTCTCAACTCCCCCTGCTAACATCAGACTCTTGTTTGTAATGAGTTCTTCAGGCTGGAGTGGAGCACAATGAATCCTCAAAAAGACTAATGCTACTGGGATCTTGGGGCTGTTCAGGTAGCTGAGACCCCAGAGAAGAGATGAATCACCCTCTAAAAATGCAGCAGCTAAGGGGGGGAAAAAAGTCCAATTGCTTCTGATTAATTTCAGTCTCCAAAGAAACTTACTGTGCTAAGGCTGTGCTCACCTCAAACAGGGGATGCCTAATTAATTCCTGCATGTGTGAAACACTATGGAGCTCCCAAGAGACTGTTTCCCTTGGGACCTCAAAGCACACTGGGGCAGGTGGTGGAGTCTCACCCTCAGCATCTGCCAGCTGGGGAAACTGAGGCACAGAGAGGCCACTGTTCCAGAGTGCCTCCCTCACACACAGGTCCTCAGCAGAAAGGGGAGGAGAGACCAGGAATCCTGATGTCCACTCAAGTGTCTGAAGGGCACTCAGCTCCCCTCTTAGCCCTTCAGCTCCACAGAAAGGCAGATCCTCATGCAAGGAGCCACTGGGCTCCAAAGCCCCTTCCACTTCCTGAGAAGCTCTTGTGGTTGTCCCCCCACACATTTCTGCACTGAACTAACTGAAAAGAGGGAACCCAGCAAAAGCTAAAGGGCAGCAGGAGACGTGGGAAAAATGAGGAGCACTTGGAGCATAGTCTGAGACAGCAGAATGGGAAACTCAGGAACTGGACATTTAGAATATATTCTCCATGGAAAGGATACCATCAGACACAAGTGCTTTGCATCACCAATTATACCCAACACAAAGGATTCTGTGGCCATGTTCAGGACAGATAAGGCCTTTCCACCCATGTCAGGCTGGTAAGAGCTGATTTGGCTTTTCATCTTCACTGTGTGCCCTGGAATGTGCTGCACACAATCCTGCAAAGGAGGCAGGTGATGTGATCCAGGCATTTCCACTCAGCCCCTCTCTGCCTTTTGCCACGATGCAAGATGTTGATGGATCTCTGCTGCTCTTTCCAGGACATGCTGCAAAATTTCTGGCTTTTCATTTTGGTAGTGTGATGAGGATTTCCAGGGGAGGGATTTCTCCTTTATTCAGTGTTGCAGGGTCTCAGTGACCCCCAGTCTTCTCCAGCCATTTGTTTCTGTCAAGAAACCTTCCAGAGCAAGTTGGAGTGGCAGCCTCTTCTCTCTTCACCATTCCAAGTCCCCATTATGATAAAGAGGAATTTGCGTAATAACTGTATTTTAAAAATATATACAAAACAGGAAAACACTGGTTTAAAACTTCTCACAGCATCTTGCTGTAATTCTAATGTCCAGTGCTGCTCTTCCAATAGACAGAGTGCCAGAGACATGCAGACAAATAGTGATGGGCACCATTAAAAAATGTTTAGATAAATGTTTTCCAATATGGGCTGGACTTGCTCTGCTCTATTTAAGTCAATGGAACACAGCCATTGAGCCCTGGGGGAGCAAGTGCCAGTCCTAAATCATTTCTTTGATTAATTGTTCTTGGGAAGGAAGAATTCATTAAGCATTCTGCTCAGCAATTAGAAATAAATATATTTTTAGAATGAACAACCTGCCAGAAACAAGTTGTTTTAGAAATATATTCAGCTTGATGCAGCCCATTTTCCATCAATACATAAGAGGGAGGCTCAAGCCTGCCAGGTTCCATCCTGCCTAGAGGGACAAGGAAAGGAAGGACAGTCCTGCCACTGAGGGACTGCTTGGGATGTCTGCACCACTCAAGTTCAGACTGTTCGGGCAACTCACTGGAAAATAATGTAGTTCCTCTGTAGATTAGTATTCCAGACATAAAGTGGGAATATATATCCTTGCTGTTTCACAGAAATATGACAAAGCTATTTTGACAAACAGCTGGGGCAGTGCAGATATGAAAAAAAGAATCCTGTATTTACACTTTGGCATCAGGCTCAGACATGCTACAAAGTGAATGTGAAATAACAACCTCTGCAAAGATTTCTGGACACATGACCAGTAAAATTGCCACAGCCCTTAGGTGTAACTGAAACATGCAAGTTGCTTTGCTGACACAGTAAATGATCACCAGAAGGACAGTGGGACAGGTACCTGTTCCAGGGCAGTGATAGTCAAACACTTCCCTGCCTATTGAAGGAGCAGATTCCACTCAATGAAGTGTAAATGTGTATTTTAAATCCACCTGTTTCAAATTTCAAGCCCCCTTACTGCAAGACAGGAACTCATCACGGTCAATTCATGCCTGAGCCCAGAGAACCACGTGGGACTGTGAGATGGGCAAGTGGCATTTTGTCCTCCCCACCAGGTCAGAAAAATCTACTTCTGGTCCTGAGTCTGGAAGAAGAAACCCTAAAAGAACCTAAACATGCTCTGGGGTCTGAAAGTTACAGCCACAAAAGACTATTCCAGGCTTTTAAGTTTTGTGTCTTAAAAGAAAAGACATGTCTTATCCCTTGGTTGTGGTGCCTAGAGGCAAGTCTGTTCCCTGCCCTGTTTTGGGAATGTACAATGGCAGGAATGTCTCAATGAATTCCAGCTATTCCAAGAAGAACACACTCTCAAAGGGCCCTCTTCTCTCAAACATGAAATATCCTTGTAGTTTTTTACTTCTGCACACATAGGACCCAATTCCAAGGCCTCTGCAGCAGGCACTGGCTCAGCCTTTGATTTCAGCAGGAGCAGGGATGTGCTGGGGTACCACAGAAATCAGCTGGGAACTTGGGCACTTCAATAATGCTGCATGACGTGATTTCTGTTTGTCTTCTTTTTACTTAATCTAGTCCTTCTGTTTAAGTTAGAGCGAGGCATAAGCCAGGGTTTTCCTCTTCTTGTTTCATCCCACAGAAATGTCTGTGCTGTGACTCAGCCCAACTGGCTGGCACTGGGGAGATCACAGGGAGGGGAAGGAACAGCAGGAGAAAAGATGGTTCAGTGGTGAGGGTACCTGGGAGAAAGCTCTGCAAGCCACTCCAGCCAACAACCTCAGTGCTCCCGGGGGGAACACCAGAAGGTCTCTCATTGGAGTACAGGAAAAGTAGAAAGCACATCAGCTCTACTCTTAAGTACATCCAAAACTGCATTAGCTTGTCAGATATTCAGATAGTAAATTAGGGATCTCCTAATGAAAGACATCAGTGATTCAGAAACAGCTGTTTTGTGGGCGAAGAGCATTAAATTCAGTGTTCTCAAACACCTCTGCGGGAGCAAGGGGGCACTGGGCTCACTAAAGCCTGCTTTGAAGATCCATTGCACAAACATCAAACTGTGAGTGTAATCTGGTGGTGCTGCCTGGTGCAGCATTAGCAGGTCTCAGACAGTGCCAGACACAGAGCCCATACGTGCCTACGAGCTACGTGCACAGGACACAGGCCTGAGGGGCCTCCGAGGAGGAGGAAAACTGATTCCCAGTGTCACCCACACGAGCTGCAATGGATTCTCACCAGTGCATTTGGCTCCATGTGCCTATTAATAAAACCTAATTTCAATGAAATGACTGTCCATCCTTCTGCATCTGTAAGAACTCCAGTGTGTGCAGAAATAACCTTACCCAGCACTGTAGCAAGGCCAATGCTGAGGTGAAATGCAGCAGAACAACGTCCAGACTGCAGCTCCAGGGCAGGGTCTGAGTAAAGCTGAAGTACATTATTTGAACTGTGCTACAATTCCTTGCAATGTTATCTGGCTGCCTGCAAAGGTGAGTAGTTTGCTCTGTCAACAGCCACGGATTTAGAGTGATCAGTGCACCTCATACTGCTCCACAACTACTTCATTTGGAATATCCTCCCTTCTGAACTAACCAGGCCCATGCATCTTCTGCCTTTGAAACACTGGTTTTCAAAGAGCTTGTGAAGATTTCTCTCCCCTCTTCTGGGACCAGCTGCAGGAAAGCCATGCTCCACCTTGACCCAGACAACTGGAGTAAGAGCCAACTGTGTTTTTTTCCCTAACTGGACTGCAGATCTCAGTACCCAGGTCTGGGGCAGGCACAAGTTTCCTTTTACCTGTCCTTTGTTGAAAGAGGCATCCTTTCCCTGGAAAAATCTTGGCCACAAGGATGTATGGAGAAAGCACAAGGCCTAAAGATTATTCGTGGGCCAGGGCTGAGGAAATGTGAGTGACTCACGTCAAGGCATCTTGTTGAGCTCCTTCACAGCTTGTCTCTGCACTCCTTATCTAGGAAACTGGAAAGAAATGCTGATGGGCTGCCGGGCTGCCATTACTGAGAGTGTGTGTGTGTGTGTGATGATTACACTGGAGGAAGTGTTTAAGAACAGCTCAGCCTTGTGAAAGTAATACCCTAGAACAGCTGCCAAGTCCCAGAGGGGTTATGTCCCTGAGTCAGGCATGACTTCCATCCCTCAGTGTCTCCATAGCTATGCTCATGGATAGGCATTGTCTCTTCCACTCACCATGGGGTTATCGGCCCTACAAAGGGGGTTGTGCTGACTGGGGGACTGAGTTTTTGAGAAATTTCACTGCTTTTTATGTTGCTTTGAAATTTCATCTATGGGAAGCATCAGCCTGGAAAGCCTTCTGAGGTGGTTTAGGGTGGAAGAGAAAAAAGAGGTAGTGGTAGTCTGGATGTGGGATTCCCCATGTTGTGGTACCGGTGAGAGGGATCTTTGTAGAGGTGTTTGATGTGCTCAGCTCTGGTTTACACTTCTCACATCCCCATCATTCACAAGGCACTGTATTATCAGAGGCACCCCCAATGTTATGTATTAATTTCCCAAGAAGACTCATTCACACACATACAACACATCCACCCACATGCAGCAATGGTTAGACAGACACAAAGCATGCAGCAGCCAATTATTTGGGGTGGGAACAGCTTGCATTAGCTCATGATGAAGCTTAGCCTTAATTCTGCTGAGCTGGAGAGGCTGGAGCTGTGCGCTGCTCTCCTGACTGACTGCGGAGCTCAGAGCAGGGCAGATGATGTCAAGGCAAATCTTTTTTTGTCTGCACTGCAGATTTGGCTGTGTGAATTTACTTGCAGATGAGGCTTTCAGATCCCCTGTTCAAAAGCAGGAGTCCTAGGCCATCCCCACATCTGCCACTGCTAGCCCAAATTCCTGTTTGTGCTGCACAAGGAGATGCCTGTGTCTGTAAGGCTCGGGCCCAACCTCTGACCAGTATCTACACACAAGGCAGTGGAACCCACCCCGTTTGGGTGATGGATCAGGGGCAGATGAGAGAGAAGTGCCTGTGCTGCAAAGGGACAGCAGAGGAGCTCAGTCACAAAGGGAATACACAGAGACCCCAACAGTGGAACCCTCCATGAGGTTTTGCAAAAGCAAGGACCAGAAACTGCCCAAAATCAGTCAGGGTTTAGCCAAAAGTCACTGCCAGATCTGGAGTTTAAGCATGTCTTCGACCCAGGCATTTGTTCCCATTCCCTGGATGCTCACACAGTGTATGGCCCTAACCAAGGCCACCACGATCCCAATCACACCTGTGTTTGCACTGAAAGCCAAAGGTCACAACAGATTATCCAAAAGATTCACCAGTCAGCCAGCTGAAGGGATGTTTCTAAAGTTGCCCCAGCACAGAAGGGACAGACATCTTGCCACCTCCTGTGTCACAGCTGTTATCCAAGAGTGTTTACTGAAGTCAGGGGTCATGTATTCCCAAAGAAAAGGGTAGCACACCTTGCAGTTCACATGACTAGTGAGGAAAAGATGGAACATTTTCTTTTTAGAGCATCCAAACCCATGGAGGCTGCACAACTCTCATTTACGGATATAAAGGGTAAAATTCCTCTTGTCTCGCTCTCCATGCAGGTTTTTTCCCTATCTTTTTCCAGATTTGTTCTAAATGTGCCAGACAATATAGCACCATACACAGAACTGCAGAGCATTGGTAACCACCTTCCCTGTTAAGACAAAGGAACTAATGATCCAGGAATCACCTAACACTGATGGAACAGGGATCCATCCACTCATTCTTGTGGTCCTAACAAAGATGGGACAGGAGATAAGACCAAATCTACAGCAATGTACAGAAACTGAGACTCAAGAAGACATTCTTATGAAACTGCCTTGTTGGTAACTACCACACACCTGCTGACACCTACTCTGGCATCTGCTGTTATATTAAAACATTTTAGAGCCCTCCAGCACCTTTCATGCCCTCTGGCAGCACCATTTCCCTTTTTCAAAGCTGGAAAAATCAAGGCACAAAGTATCTGTCCAGGATGGCTCACAGGGTCCAAAATAGATGCCTGACTTGCCTTCAAGCTTGTCCTTCTGGCTGTTATACATTGCTTAGGATTCAAAGTGTGTCTGCAGCTAAATGAGCATGGGAGAATGATACAAATGCTTTGTATGGGCATCAAGGAGAACAGACCATCATCTGTAGTCTAGACTGGTCCTTCTTCCTGTCCTCCCCACAACTCACAGAAAACTAGGGACGAAAAAATACATTCCTCCTGTTATTAATATAGAAGTAATAACTTGTGCATGCATTAGTACTTTAAAGCAAGGGGGACAGGTCAAGCATCAAGAATTTGTGCTTAATGAAAGTGGGTTTGCTGTTGTTAAAAAGGCTGCAGTGAGCCAGCCATCATTATCACGTCTCTTATCGTTGGGACTGCTGGGAGAGCTGGTCCAGGACACTGCCTTTGCACTGCCCTGCTCTGCAACTCCTGCTGCTCTGCAGAGAGCCAGGATGTCCCTGCACTGCTGCTCTGCACCACCTCCAGCTGGGCACAAAGGTGGGCAGGGGTGAGGGAACACACAGAGCAGGGCTGGGTAAGCAGGGGCCTCCCCTTCCCCTGTCCCCCGGTGACACACACACCACGCACAGGCTGCTCCTTCGCAGCTGAGCCACTGCCCTGGGTGACAGTGTCAGAGCTGGGATGAGGGAGCACCTTGCCCTGAAATCGTGTGGGAAGGAAAGGACTTATTAAGCTGGAGTCCCCGAGTCTCTGGAATGCAGCTGTTATCTCCCTCCTGAGCTCTGGAGTGCTGATAACTGCAAGACAGTTCTTTCCCAGATCCAGACAAATGAAAAGGCACTTCACCGTGTTTTGCACCCCCACCCCGTGCTCAGGTGGAGCTGAGGATCGCACTGTAACAGCGGCTCTGCCCAGGAGAACCGACCCACGCCCAGCAGAGTTCCTCTGCATGCAGTCCCGCTGGATCTGGGCACAGGGATGAGGAGCCACCGATCTGCTGCCGGCCACAAGCACCCTGAGCACGGCTGTGAAAATCAAAACCCAGGAGTTACGGCTCCTACACCAGAGCCAGCCGGCAACCTGCAGCTCCTCTCCTGCCTCTGAGCTCTGTAACAACGGATGCACAAACGCAGACAACCCCTCCATCCAAAGAGCCACAGATTTAAATCCTTAATTAGCACATTTGGACGAGTCACCACAAATGAGATTAGCTCTTGCAAATTGCTGGGGAAGCTGCTGTGCCCCTGTAATGTGGAAGCGGTGGGCCCTCAAGCTGACCTTGGAATTCCCCTTTGGAGGCTCATCTGCTTTGCTCTCACGGCACTGTCTTCCCCTGCCGCCTGCAGGGTCTCCTTGGGAGATAACAGCCTGGTTTTCCTGCAGCCTGGAGCTAACACCGGGCACGGGGTGTCCATATTTGATGTCAGCCACTGTGAATATACTGCACGGAATGAATAATTTCAATTTGTAAAGGCACTTCCCAGGCAGCAAACCATTCAGCGTGGAAAGGGAGCAGGAAAAGGCTAAGAGCACCTTGTTAGCCCAGTACACATCTGCTCCCTCTTCTCCGTTTCTGGAGCCCTGAGTGCTGTTTCTGCTGACAAACCCCAGGTTTAGTGCTGTCAGCACTGCAGAGCTGTAGAGCTGCACAGAGCCAGGCTGTGTTCTCCTCTGCCTCGTGCTCCACCATAAACCAGCCCACTCAATAAGGGCACCTGGGCACTTCTTACTGCTTGTCATATACAGAGCAGCTCTGATGCAGAGCCTGCAGGGTGATTGTGTGCTGCTGCCTGGGCAAGAAACCTTGTCCTGCCCTGTAGGCTGAGAAGTGACTGTTTTTCTACCACCTCCCTAAGAAATGCTCAGGTATGCGGGAGTGAGCTCTGTATTGCTGCTGGGAGAAGAGGGCAGCTAAATGTCTCAGAAACGAACTTAAATCCATAATGTCCACCATAATGACTCTGACTCTCCTACAGCTATAATGACTCTGACTCTCCTGCAACTAAAGCGAGGACCTCTCTTGAAGTTACAGATCTCTGTAGACAACCAAAAGGCACTGATGTCACCAGCTGGGTGCTGCCTGGCCTGAAAGATGGTTCTGGATGCTGTACCTACACCAGCAGGCACAGGAATGCATGTGGGCCACAGAGACAAGGAAGGAGCAGCAGAGGACACAGGTCTCTCCCCTTGGAAATGAGCCCATGCTCTGTTACAGACCAGAAAAGGGATATGAGAGCATCTGTCAGAGTTGGTGATTTTCTTAATTCTCCCTCTTGGTCTCGAGTTCTGGAAATAATCTCATTCCTCTGCACACAGGAACAGCCTGGACTGTGTTCAGCCACAGACCTTGTGGCATAAACATTTCGGGGTGAAAACTCACGCTCTCAGTGGCCACTTCCCTCCAACCTGGCCTTTCCTTTACACTCAGCAGTGGAAATGGGTTTTTTGAAGCTCTCAAAAGGAGTTGGCACCTTTCTTTTTGAGTGACATTCATCTGTAGGTAAATTGATTTAATAGCTTGTTAGAGTGCCAATTAGAACCAACAATAACTCAATTGACCTATAACTGCCTTGGCACCAACACAGCTTTCAAAAATAAGAGAAAGGAAGAAATCTCTGCTCTGGCAGAGATGAGAGCTCAGATAGTTGGTTTCAAGAGCAAACTGAGGGATTCATGGGCTTGCTAATGAGATGCTCATAACACATCAGAAACAAAGACAAATTTCAATGGTTTCAAGCTAAAATGACACTGTGTTATCTCCAGACAAAGATCACTCTTTTATCTGTATAATAAATGGATTTCAGTGCAGCAGCAGTGACTCTACAGCAGAAAAAACCTCAGTGCCACAGAAAGCACTAGCACAGTTACCTAACCAGGACAAGCCTGTATTGAAAACACAAGTTTACCTCCTTATAATAGTACTGAGAAACCCTAGAATGATTCCATGTCTATCTGCTAATATACATCTTCAGAAAACACATTCTTCCCTCAAACATAATCTGCTTCATACTAATGCAGTGGAGATTGTGCTTCTATACAAATTCGTCATTTTAAATGCTTAGCTCCAAGGATTGAGGTATTTAAAGATTAAAAAATAGAAAAATAGAGAATGTTAGTAGAGTTTGTCTAAACACTGGTAGTGTCCAAGGATAGAAAGAAGGATAATGTGGAAGGGTTTTAAATTACTAGGCAAAAGGATCCATTCTTAAATCAGGAAGGGGACTAAGAAAACTGAGATGTTTGAAGAGTCAGAAGGACAAGAGCAACTAAGAATATAAAGAATGAGAGGGAAGTAATTTGGAGAGACCCACCCAGGGAAAAACGTGAAGGATAAGGATGGAGACTGGAACTGGACTGAGTAAAGAGCCAAGTTAACACACTGCAACTGGAACATCACAAGGGGTGAAGGAAGATACTAAAAACTAAGAGGAAACCTCTGCAATCAGATGATAAGCTGGATATTGGGATCTAGGACTGGCTGGACAAGAGGCCTACCACGAGAAGCCTCAAAAACAGAGACAGGATTGGTGGGATGAGAAACACAAACTCGAAGTGAGGAATGGGGAAAACAACCATGGAGAGAGTGGGGCTAAAGGTGAAAAGCAGAAAACACGCCAAGAGTCTGTAACAGGCTGAGCGTGTTTCCCTTTGCAGCCGGGAGAGTAGCCCAGGAATCTGGTGCATCACCATTCCCTTGCTGTAACTCCCTGCCACGGCCACTGCTTAATTCAGAGCAGAGGGCAGTGCAGCAGAGCCTTGGAACAATCCACACCTGCCAATGAATCCAGAAATATTATTATGCAGAGGATAAGGATTGATTTTGTTTCTTAGAACCTTAACAACTGTATGAAACACTGTACTAAGAACTAGACTGCAAAGTCAAAGTGGACCAGCAGAAGGGAGGTTGGCTGTATGTATGTGTTATGTTACAGTAGTTGTAACCAGTTCTTCCCAGAGAGTTCATGCTTCCTTCAGGATGGGAGGGAGGGCTGGAGGCAGACGTGTGCAAGGAGGACATTTTGTGCAGGAGCCCATTTCTTGCACACTCTGGCAGGTTTGCAATGGAAGAGATCAGGAATGAGAAGTGATGGCCAGGGCAGGTGAGTGGTGCCCTGGAGACTCCCCATCTGAACAAGGGGGATGCTGTCCAAGGCCTCCTGCTCTGCAAAACTGAGCCTCAATTCCACCACACCAGCTCAGGGATGTTTTTGACCTCAGTCTCTACAAGTCTCTGCCATCCCACTATGACCTGGGGGTGACAGTACCGGTTTCTTAGACAAGATGTCACAAAGCAACCTGAAAATTTGTTAGTGCTATAGTTGAATATTTTATAAGAGTCAAAACAAACAAAAAAACCCTAAGCAAGCAAAAACAAACAAACAAACAAAAAGATTAAAATTAGTTTGCTTTCTTTTCCCCCAAACACGATCTGAGCAAGATACAATAAATAAGGTATGTTATTTTACAAGGAGAGATGGAGAAAATGTTTAATAGCTTTTCCCAAGGGAACCATCCCTGAGTGCACTGAGGGAGCCATGGGCTCCTGTGGAAGAGATAATGTCTTCATCTACTGGTAGAGATTGGTATGAAGAGCCTGAATTAAGTCTATGGAGAAAATCTTAATCACAGCCCTTTGTTAAATCTTAATGCTTGCTTTAGTATTTATTTATGTTACTTTACTCCATTTCCTGCACGTGAAATACCATAAAATTATATTATAGTCTTGAAATACATCATGGTGGTACACTGAAGTGTTTCTGAGGCCTTCCTGTTCTCAAGCTTGGCTCTGAACTTGCCTCATCCACAGAACCATATTCCTACCCGGATTGTCTAGTGTGAGATTATGTATCTTCCACCTCCTGACATGTCAGCTGGGGCATGAAGCACTGATGCCTTGCCCCTGGACATGGTAAGTATGGCTGCAGCAGTTTGATTCCCTCAGTTCATGGTCACAAAACCACAATTCTTCTCCTGTAACCTGATTTGAAGTCCACTGAAGACAACAGAAACCCATGAAACCCAGAAATCCATGCTGTTCAGCAGGATTTGGATTATCCTTTGTATTATTCCTGCTTGGATCCTCTCATTCTGCTCCAGAAAATTGCCCTGGGAATTCCCAGGGAAGTTTTCTGCAGCAAAGGCAGCAGGATTTGAGTTCCCCCCCAGCTCACAGTGTCCCCATGTTATTCTGAGGCAACACAGCAGCAGCACAGAGGGAAAGGGAAGAGAAGAGAGCCCCTCCAAATCTGGGCCTGTTAGCACTTCCCGCTGGATTCCAACGACAGGCACAGGTTCTGCTACTCACACAACTGCTCCCTGACCCTTCCCTCTGTGCAGGCTTTCCCTGAACCAGTTTCCATGTGCTGTACATTCAGCTCACACAGTGGGTACTTTCATTGCTATGGGCAGAGGGCAAGTCATGGGATCAGAGTTTGCCACTGTGGGCAGCGTGGGCAGGAATGAAGCAAGGCTGGCACACGGAGCAGCATTTGGGGCAGGAGAGAGAGAAAAGGGCACTCCTGTCTGAGAGCAGGGAGCAACACCCACCTCAGGGAGCTGCCAAAGTCAGTGAGCTCTGCTGGACACTCCACGAACTGTTTACCTTTCTGACAGAACAGGGAAAAGCTTCCTAGTGAAAAGTCTCCACAGATAGAGCAGCACTCCAAGAGGCACTGGAAATCAGGTCTGCTCAGGAGACTGGGAAAGGTAACCACACATCCTTCCCACATCTGCTCAATCCTGTCAGTGCTACTGGGCTCAGATATTTGGACTATAATTAGTAGATCTCACTGATTCCCCCAAAGAAGGCAGCAAAGAATGACACTGCAGCACGACGGGAAGCAAATGATTTTGTTCTTTCCCCTACCCTATACCTGGCACCTGAGCATCTATTATTTTGGTGCCACAGAAATCTCTCCCGGGTCCCAGCAGCCAGGGAGCTGTGGCAGATGAAGCAAATGAAATAAAGGATCTGGTTGCAGGAAAGTATTACATGTAAGGGAGAACAGTGAAGACAAAAATGCTAAAATCTGTAGTTGTGTCTGTTTTCCATTGTTTTCAAAGAGACAGGAGGTTCTCTTCTCTGTGAAAAAGTTAATAGATTACTGGGCAGTGAATAATGTGCAGTTCTATTTACATCCACTGTTTGGACTATTTTGGTCCCTCAGATAGTGTATCTGTTCTCAGGTCTTTCTAAAAGCAGCATGCTACACTTTTTTTGCAAGCAATTCTGGGCAGCAGCTACAACCCATATGCTTCAGTCAGCTACAAACTAGACAGATCATTGTTTGCCTGGAATTTTTTTATTAAACCAATTGTACTGGATCAATGCTTCCTCTAAGCAATAAATTCCAATTCTATCTACCCAGTGAAAAAGCTTTCGAAGGCACAGATAAATGTTGATCTAGGAAATACAGTTTGGCTCTGCACCGATGTGCGACCAACCACAGATGCAAACAAACTCCAGCTGCCAGCACATACATCTGCACCTCAGAAGAGGAGCCAGTATTCTGATTTCCATTACAAATTGCTAAGACACCTTTTAAGTGCTTCTAGAACCAGCCCACTGCATTAGTCAGGAGTACTCAGGGGCACCGAGCTTGGTTTTTATAAAGGTCATTTGATGTCTTTTCCCCTCACAATGGACTAAAAGCAGAGATCAACAGAGCCTGAATCTATATTAATCTGCTTTACTCTTGGAGGGTCATAGATTTGCCACTGGAATTAGCCATATTAGATGCTAAAATGATAATTTAATGAGACAATGATGAAAGCCTCTGTTCTGTTCTAAATTGGGAGCTCTTCTCGCATAGCACGAAGGAGAAGCAACTCCACCGAGTCCGAGAATTACCCCAATGTCATTTTGCAGCAGTAAATTGGGCTGGAGTGTTCCATGCAAAACTTCCCATCTCCAGCTGTACTGAGACACGAGTCACAAGGTCTGGAGCTCCACCAAAATGCCTGGAGATGTACCTCACTCTCTGAGGGGAAACTGGTTTCCCCAAAGACACAGGAAGCAAGCTCGGGGTCTAAATATTTTTTTGATTTGAAACTGGTACCCCAAATGCTGCTGCACAGCCTTAGTGACAGCAAAGTGCAGGATAAAGGAGCCTCGTGTTCCAAAATCCTACTGCTCTGCACCCATCTAGAGCATGAAGCCATCAGGTATTGCACTGCGTAATTCCCAAGGTACAAAACACACTCCTCTGGGTCAAGGATATTGCAAATATTTGGGTAATATCTGCTCTTTGGTGCAGTCTGCTGCATTCCAGAGGTCAAAAAATGTTATTCACATTCATGTGAGTTGTTTCCAAGAGAGATGCTTTAGTAGTGGGAAAGAAGGAATACAAAGCCCGAACAGAATCTGGAAGACTCCCACTCACTCCTCTTCTCCAAGGCAGGCACTGTTCACAGGTCATTTTCCATGGAAGGCCATGCCTTTTCTCCAAGCAGCATCCATATTCAGAGAGACATACTGCAAGTGACCCAGAGACAGGGAGGAACAAAGTCCCCCTAAAATATCCCTCCTGCCCAGCCAGTGGTGCCTCCAGCTCCTCCTGGCCTCGTGCACCACCAGTCTCAGTGCCCCATGCGAGGCTGGCAGGTGACAGCAGGGACACAGACCATGTTGGTGTGCTGCCCTTCCACACTACTTCAGCAGAAACACATGGCAGGGAGGTACCAGCCCCCCTGGAATCTGCCCCCAAGCCAGTCGTGCCCCAGGGTACAGAGATCCAACTCACTGTGCCTTCTCTGCACAAATTCCCAGCTACATCAGGGCAGGATTATGTTCTAATACCAAGAGTCATTCTAGAGATCTGCATGCACAGAACAGCTCAGTGCAATCATCTGGCTGGGGGGAGCTGGAGCTTGCCAGCATATTTCATTCCTTTGTACAAGGCTAGGAGTGGCCAAGTGCCTCAGAAATAAAAACTTGTCATTCTAAGGAATAAGCACTGGTTCAATAGGAACCTTAAAAACCCAAACTCTTAGGACCATCTCACCTTGGGCAAGGTGATTATCTCAGCTACTGCTGAAGTTTGCCAGGCTGGTTCTGTGCTGAAACATTCATAAAGATGGAAGGGAATAAACCCACTACACAGAGACACAAAGATATGCAAACTGAATGCTACTTCTGCATAAATCCAAATACAATCCAGAGACTAAATCCAAAATTCATTGAGGGTGTGACACACAGAGAAGACCTTGCAAGGATAATCCGAGAAAGCACAGTGGTTAGTTTTTAACTCCAGACTCGTGGCAAACAATGCAAGGATCTATAGCCAGGAGTATGAAATAGGTTTTGCTCTTTCCAAAGCTGATCACTCTCCCATTTCAGTGCTTGTGAGCTATTACTCTGTCAGTCACAACTGGGAGGCAATTTTATAGTCTTTCCAACCTGGGATTGGGTAGGATGGTGCTTGCAAGGACTATGTATCATGCTGTAGCTACTGGAAACCCTCAAAAGCTTGCTCAGCTGTGTGCTTGGGACACTTGAATGCACTGAATTTAAATGACAGTGCAGTCTTCCAACTCACATAGCCTTCTAATAACATTTGTTAATCCAAGCAAATATCAAGGAATCTGGCCAGTGCCAGTGCTGAATCTGCTCAGCGTGTGGGCTACTTGCTAAATCCCTAATAGGGAGTGTCAGGAGGTTTCTATCACTGCTCTTTGGGCTCCCAAGTCCAACCTGGAACTCTTTCCTGCAATTACCTTGCTAACTGTATTTTAGGGAGTATTGAACTATTTCTTGAAGAGCCTAAGAACTCAGTAAAATCATGTAGTCTGACAGATATGTGTTTGAAAAATGTTCTTCTAATGTGTGCTTTTAAACGTGAGAGGTAAGCCTGTTGTAATTAAAGTTGAAGCAATAAACCTTAGCCATTGATTGCACTAAGTAATTAATTATTGATTGCAGTACTTTACATACATATTGCAGAGGACAATTCACCTGTGCAATAGACAATACTTTGCTCAGAAATACCCAAACACAACTCCTTTGCTATGCAGAACTATACAAAAACTGGCTCTAGGGCTTACAAGTTAATTTCCTTATTAACCTTCATAGAAATGTTGCTGTGGAGTGAAAGCAAGACATCACTTTCATAAAGACAGTGTTAACTATTCCCTATCTGAATTAATTTTGGAAATAAGGACGTACAGACGCAAAAGAGAGGACCTTTCTCTGTAAGACTCTGAAGGTGTTAAGTTCCTTCTCAGTGAATTCTGCCATCCCCTGCTCATACCAATTCCTGACAAGCCATGCTGCAGTGAGACACTGGAAGGAGCAGCAACAGTAGCAACATCCCTCCCTAACTCTTGGGGAAGGAGAATGGAGAGAAGACTCTGAGGTGTGAAAATGGGAAGAAGCATTAGTCAGTCAGAGCATACACTCTGAACTGGGGAGGTAGGACTAGTTAAGCAGCAGACACCACACTTTTAGTCTAGAGTTGTGCATCAGGTGGGAACATTTTTCTCCATTTCCACTAAACTTAAGGAGAGCCTTTCCCTTATAATAAACCAAAGCAAGAGACATTTGTTGGTCTAAAACCACAACTTTAAATTAATAATAGTGGGGGCACACTAAAGTTAAGGTTAAATGTAAATGAAACCTGAAGACTGTTTGAGTGGAGCAGATCTTGGATGTGTCCTCCAGCTCCCCTGGTTAGGAGATGAACAAGGAAAGTTCTGTCGGGGTGGGTGCATGGTGTGGGAAGGGGCAGGTTTGGAGTGGGTCAGGAAGGGGGGGATTGTACCTGAAATCGCTGTAGGGATGGATGATCCAGAACCCGGCAGACTTAACCCTCTCTTGCTCCCTCTCCACGGCCTTCTGGCTGCCAAACATCCTCAAGGAGAATTTGTTGACCCCCGGCTGGAGCATGGCCCCGAACTGCCTCTGCATGAAACCGGCTTGGCCCAGCCTCTGCTCCTCATCTGGGGTGATCTGGTCGCACCCTCCACCTCCTTCCACTTTGATGGAGGTGGAGGAGCAGGCCCGGGGGGGCTGCTGGGGGTC
>WBMV01003673.1:446152-489724 GCA_013396655.1 Campylorhamphus procurvoides
CTCGCTGGGGGAGCCCGGCTCCCCCTCGCCGCCGATCAGCCGCTTCTCCTCGGCCGCGTCGTGGAGGTGCCTGCTGGTCAGCGAGGACAGGCTCCCTTTGAAGCGGCGGCAGTCCCCGTTGGTGCTGGTCTTGGCGCCCTTGCCGCCCGCCTCTGTCTCCAGCAGGCCGGGGTCGCCCCCTCTGCCGGGGTCCCCCCCGAGGGCCCGGGTGCTCCCAGCAGAGGGCGAAGGCAGGGGCTTCAGCCTGATGCTTTTCCTCCGGGTGTCCTTGTCGCTGTCATCCTCCTCGTCCATGATCGACGCCTTGGGTCCGATCTGCTGGGGCAGGCTGTAGAGCCTCTTGCGCATGGAGGGGGGCAGCTTGTCCATGGCCGATGCTGCTGCTGCTGCTGCTCAGTGGGAGGGAGAGACCCCCGCTCTGCCCAGGGAGGGGAACCGGCACTGCCCCCAGGCCCCTGCCCCCAGCTCAAGGGGCAGAGGGGACCAGAGACTGGCGTGTCATCTCCTTACCAGGCTGTGGCATCCACAGGCTCTGCATCAAAACACAGCCTCTGCATCCAGAAGGGAAGGGAAGGGGGAAAAAAATAAAAAAGAGGGAAGGCAAAAAATCCCCCCCTTCTTCTCCGTTGTCCCGATTTGGCTACTTGCTCCTCGTCTCCCCTTGGTGAGTGTTACTGCAATCCCTGTCTGCTCAGATCCTGAGCACCGGGCAAGAAGTCTACAGGAGAGCCACACACTCCTGGCTGGAGAGCGAGGGAGGGCGGCAGCGGCAGCAGCAGCCGCCTTGCCATGTTGGCTTCGAGATGCAAATGTGCCGTGTCTCCCGGCGGGCAGACATCATCCGGAAAGCGAAGCTCAAGCCCGGGTGCCTTAAACTCCTCAACCTGCCGGCCAATAACACAATGAACTGCAACCTGCAGCGGCCACTGCTTGCTTACATCACTGTCATCACTTATTCCTCATGCAGCCCCTGCTCCTGGGAATATTCATGAAGCGATCCCATTCTATTGGGTTGCCATAGGAGCGACTACTGCACTCAGGCTCTGCCTACCTGAGACAGCACCCGGGCTTCTTAAAGGGGCCACGCCCGGCGCTGCTGCGGGCACGGGCGCGGCGGGGCCGCCAGCACAGCCCCCGGGGCACCCGCGCCTGATCGGCCAATTTAAAACAGCTCCGTCGTGAACAGGGAAAAAATAAATAAACAGGAGCGAGAATATTCCTTTTCTCTCAGAGGCGGGCGATCCCTGCTCCTCCTGGAGGTGTGGCTGCTGCGGGGCAGGTTTGCTTGTGTAGGCACGGGGGTTTTGTGGGAAGGGGCGAATACAAATCTCAAGGGAAAGCAGCGGTTCACCTTGAAAATCCCACTTGCATGCAAAGCAGGGGCTCGGGGAGTGCCTGTCTTGCCTAGCAGAAGTTTGCCTGCTGGGAACACGCTGCGTTCGCAGCGTCCCGAAGGGCTGCAAGGATCCTTCTCCCTTGGCTGCCTCGCTCCCCGCTAGCCATGCAAACCGGTACTGTCCCTCTCCTGCGGGGCTGGAGCTGTAAAAGTCATTTTAAAAAATAAAATATAAAGGGAAGGAGCATCTTCGCGAGCTCCCCCGCTGGAGCGAGGGAGGCTGGGCTGGGCTGGGCTGGCGGAGTCAGTGGGATGCGTGGGCTGTCCGTGCGAGGCGGGGAAACCCACCTCGCAGTGGGTACCGACCTGAGTCAGCACTTGGTGCGGCTCACCCGCCACCGCCGCGGCTGCGGGGATGCTCCTGGGGAAAGAACAGCTCCGCATGGGAATCCTCCTGCCTTCACTGCTGCCCACAATGCACCTCATGGAACAGAGGCCAAAGCAGCGAAAATCAGGCATTTATTTCCCTTTTGGTATTAGAGAGAGGGGTTTTGGAGAAAAGGAGGAACAGAGGTAGCAATCACCCGTGCCTGGGCTTCTTGGAATGGCTGCTCATTGTGTTATGTTTAAGCCTGATAAACTAGTTCAAATTATTTCCTTTGAAACCAGAGGAGTTAAATGATCAATCTGTTTGGCCATATGAGAGACTTTTGTGTATACCTTTGCATAGATTCAGTATGTAAGGCTTTCTAGAATCTTTGTTGTTTCAGACATTTAAGATCCTACCTGCCAGGAAATGCAGGGAGGCTGAACACAGGCAAGGAATGCCCTCTGCAAGCAGGGAGGAAATCCCCACCCACCTCTGCACTTCTGCTTCCCTGAGCAAATATTCACTTTTTCTCTTCCAAGAGGTAACTCTGCCATTTAAAGCAGCAGGATGTTCCTTTACATCAAGGAGATGCCCTGATCAGCAGTGACTCCACCATACATGCAGACAGCACATGCTTCCTCATCTTTGCCTGCTCTCTCCTGAATCTTTTCCTGATGTGTTCACCTGCTCCTCTTCTCCTCCCACCTCCTGCCACAACCCAGACTGGCTGTGACTCATTTCAAATACTCTACAGTGCAGCTACCCAGCGCAAACATTATTTAATACTATCATTTTCTTCCCAATTTCTGATAGAACAAGCTTTTCTGAGGAAATAAATCTCAATTTTCAAATGTTCCCGTGTATCGGATAACGTGAACTAGGCCAGTGGGAGCACTGAAGGTCTTTTCCCTCTTCTTGTTCCCTCCTCCAGGCACTAGGGATGCTGAGGTGTAAGTACTTCTGTGCCTCAGCTGCAATCAACTGCCTTCCAAAAGGATGTGTTTTGATTAATGAGCTGCACAACATCTGAAACTGATGCAGCTTCTTGAATACAGTCCCTGATGTTCCCAGAGAATGACAGAGCAGTAAAGGACATGCTCAAGGAATCGAGCTGTTTGTTCTCTCTCAGCTATAGGTACTGGAGCACTCAGAAAATACCCCACTCTGTTCCCTGGCCTTCCTGGGGATGTTCTCAGAGTGCTGCCTGATGTGGTGACACAAATCAGATCCTCTTACTGAGAGCACACACAGCAGCAGCAGAATCCTCCTGCATCCCTCCTGCAGCAGGAAGGGAACGCTCAGGGGCACAGCCTGAGTCAGGGCCTGGCGCTCTGCTGCACCATTCCAGAAGCACCCAGATATCCCTGTGCCTGGAATTCTGGCTGGCACTTTGCAGCCACCACTGTTGATTGCTCAGATAGAGACCACAGGAACCTTTACATCTCTCTGTAAAACATTAAGCTTCACAGAATCATGGACTCACCTAAAGTGCTCAATCCAGAAGGTACATTCTTGTGTATCTCTGTCTCCAAGTTTGGGTTCCCAAACACTTCTAAAAACTTACTGGAATTACAGGTACCAAACTTAGAGGAATTTTTCAAGTTGTTTAAATGTAATGACAATTTTGTGTCATAAGAACTTCAAAGTAATGATATTTTATCTGAGAGCCTTCCAAGAACTAAGTGCAGGGGAATGGGAATTATCCTTGTCTAATGGTATGAAACTACTATTATGGACATAATTTATTGGCAGCATTATGGCAGTGCTTTCCATGTCAGCAAATGCACCTTTACAGACATATTTTTAGAATATTTCAGAAAAGTTAGAGCTGCTGGAGGACTAAGGCTTGCCTATCACTGGCTACACAGTACATTTTAAAGGGATATAGAGAAGTTACCTGTCAGGAAGAGGCAGAACTGTTTTTGAGGGAAGTTATCTCCTTTTAAACAATATTTGTCAGACTCTGCTCCAAGACTTGGCATAGATACAAGGGGAATGGATTTAGTGGGGAGAACGCAGGTGAAGCAGCCAAAGATTCGTTTGTTTCTGAAGGAATTTTGCCAGCTCAGATAGATGTATATGAAATATATATATATATGGGATATATATATATGGTGCTATTTTACTAAAAAGCCAGTGCTGGAATGCAAATGTGAAAAATTACATTCCAAATGAGCTCAGGACTTCAGAAGAATAAACTGAGTGCCACAAAAACTGATATCCTGTAGCTCAAAAACAGTGGTGCAAGCTGGTCTTTTAGGATCACCTTTGCTTGGGTGAGAGTTTCAGCCATCACCTTTGAACCTCTGGATTCTCAGATGAAAAAGGAATCAATGAGCATGTGGTATAGCTTGGAAGAATGGAAGCAAGTCCTTTCCAAGCTGCCTATTGTTCTTAGCAGGCAGCAAGTAACTCATAATTGGCATTTGAAACTCATGAAATATTCAACACTACAAAATAGGGAAATTCTACCTTAGAGTTTTTTGGTAGAGTCTGCACTCGCTGCCTCTGCAGCTTATATCAGACCTGAAAGATAATGAAGAAATAATAATGATAAATACACAAATCCTATCTCCCCCTCAGCCCTATTAATTACCCAAGTGTGCTGTCACACTGTACTCATTGAAATTCAGCCAGGGCTTTCTTACTGCTCTGTGGTGTTCCTTATGGAGGCTGCAAAGTGGGGGACTGAACTGCTGGAACATACACTGAGGCCTGTTTAAGGCACAGCCAAGAGGACACCTGGGCATCTGTCTGGATCAAGGGAATGGCTGAGCAATGGGAAGGGAGATCCAGGCCAGGATGCTGAGCTCAGGAGCCAGCCCACAGGGCAAGGGGACAGAGAAGGGAGATAAAATATGGGATGTCAGGATGGAAGGAAAAAGTCCAGCTTTGCTGCACAAAAACTGCTTTGGGTTTTGAGAAAGAACAGTTCAAAGTCCATCAGGGGGAACAGTGAGACACTGAACAGATCCCTGACAACAACGGGCTGTGGAGTCTGGCAAGAGAGGCAGCAGCAGGAGAGGAGATTCACAACAGGACAGAAAAGCTTCTGTCAGGAAATGCTTGGAAAGCAATATTCATTCCAACTTCCACTGGTAAACAAATCTGGAGCAAGCCCACTCTCTGCACCCTTATAACCAGGATCAAAACATGAGCACTTGTGTAGGATATAAGGGGGTTGCTGGGAATGTGCTGACAGCTAACAAACAGCTTTGTCACTGCACTGCAAAAAGGAACTGTTATCCAAAGAATCAGCCATGTTGGTGTCTATGGAAAAAAGTCACAGAGTCTGCAGAAAATAACCCCCTCAGATTTTCAGGATGTTTAGATGTTTTGCAAAAGCTGGTGATCCTTGCTGGAGCAAGCAGCTGAAAATCAGCTAAGAACAGATTGATGAGAATGAGCATCTTGCCACCTGACCTTTAACATCCCCCTTGGAGAATAGAAACCTTCATAGAAATAGAAAAACAGAGACAGGTAACCATGTATGGAGCTCTGAAGAAGAGAAATTACACAGTTCAGGGAGAAGCTGCTGAGATTAGAGCAACTATGATTTAGTCACAATTACCTTTAATTCACAAAGTACCCACGCTTTTACATTATGGTCTAAACTCTACCAATGAATTCTCCAATATTCATACTGAAATGCTCATATCAAGCTCGCCTCTTGGACTTCAATAAAATCTGCCTTCCAAATATATATTCCATCAGATTTCTGTTGAAAAAAAACAAGCACTAGCTTATTTTTTGACCCTGATCTGGAATTATTCAGGAGATGATGCAGACAGCATGGGGAAGTTTGCTCAGTGTGGATCAGCTCAGTGACTATCAAACGAGTCTTTCTCAAAATAGTGCCTTTCCCCAGCGTTTAATGAGCTGCAGCCTCACAGAGAATAATGGATCCCTCTCCACAGCCTGTCCTGCCCATGTATCTCTTGTCTACATCGACTGTACTATTTTGGATGATCATGCAGTGCTGGATTTGTTGGGAAATGTGCCACTGTCTCCCACAACAATAATGGCCCCCTCCAACTTTGGGAGGTCCAGACTCTGCTCTGGTGAACTGCATTCTGCCAGTGCTGTCTTTAACCTTCTCTCACAAGAAGGTAATCAAACAAATCCAACATCATGTTTCCAAAACCAAAGTTTCCAGCCATACCACCTGTCAGGCACTTTACAGCTGTGATTTAAGAACTCATAGTCCTCATGGATTGCAGTGCCTCCCTCTCTCCAAGTGCTGAAGTCAGACAGAAGATTGAAAAGTTTGAAATAAGATACTAATTAGAAACAAGAATGTCTGTGAGCAAAATGACTATGGAAGAAATATCCCATAGATTTGTGCCTTGTGACTGGAGTCTCCCATGTCTCATGTGCAGGATTCAACACAAACCCTTCTCCATAATTCACACTGGTACTGTCATGATCTAGTCATTTATTGATGCCAGTGCTGAGGGCTGCAGCAGCTTTGAACAGAAGACCCTCAGAGATCACTTCCAACCTAAATTACCCTTTAATTTGATGACTCAAGTGGAATTCTCTCGTTACTCCAGCCACCTACTTCCTATGTAGGAAGATGTTATCTTTGAGACAAAACCCCTCTGTCAAATTTGTTTCCAACCATCACACAGGTTGAAATATTAGTAAGAGGGAGCTGACAGACTGATGGGTACCAAGCATGACTTGATCAGCTTCACTTCCTCAGGCGGGCAGCTAGAAGGCGTGTCATGATTTTGGAGAACAAACTCAGACATTTCCATGCTGATTCACAATTTCTGACCTCCTGAGAACAGCCAAATTGCAAACCTAAGCTTAGTCAGCATGTCTGAACCATATGGCAGTAGGAGAGCTTTGAGCAGAAGATTCCAGTTGATCACCACCCCTTACAGACACAGGGATGTTTCAGGCAGTATCCCTCCCACTCAGAAACTGAAATGGAGCAGAACTTCTCTGCCAATGAAAACAAGGCCAAAGACAAGGCAGATACAGCATTTCTGCCTACATTTCATTCTTACTGGCATAAGTACAACCTCTACAAACAATCAAACAGGTTAGGCCAGTCTGAGTCCCCAAGACATTCCCATTATCCTGGAGGAAATAGAGTGATCTGTGCCACTGCTGTGTCTGTGGCTCAGCAGCAGAGTCAGCAAGGTAGATAAGTAGAGGAAAGGGAAAGGGATTCACTTGATAAGGCTGCAAATAATTTTGATATTAAAATAAAGGCCTCCTCTGTCTGGGCTTTGCTTTCAGAAACCAGCCCTTCAGTGGTACTGCCTGTAGCCCACTCAGCACCAGGAAGGTCTTGTTGTCCTAAACCTGGAGGTTATCCCCTTGAGTTTGTGCCTGCCTATGTCTACATGTGCACATTTGTGCTTGTGCTGATCAAGCTTTTGCCTCAATTCTGCCTCAGAAATGCACCCCAGGTCCAATCTGGGCTTCTGTCTGTCATTTGTTGCTTTTGGTTAATTATAGGTGTTAGTGAAGCATCTAGAAAATCCTGCTGATACTAAAACCCAGCAGAGAGACACAACATGGCAGCAGAGTAACAGCCTTATGGTCTTCAAACCCCAGCTCAGTGCTGTTTCCTTTCTGCTTGTTCTGGTTTGTTGAGGGGAGCCAGGTCAGGGAAAAGACAGAGAAGAGAGGATACAAAGCAGAAGAGCAGGGCAGAGTTTCGTAAGAACACGGGAAGAGGGCAGGGGGAGAATTGTCTGCATTGCATTCACTTGTATGATCAAGTTGTGCTTCAAGGCCACCATTAAGGAGGGTCTGAATTTCCATTATAGGATTCTTTATGGTCATTTTCACCTCAACCAACTAAGTTGAAATTCTGAAAACCTTTTCTTTACCAAAAATAGAATTCCCTGCTTTTGAAAGATAAAGCAAAACCTGCTAGTTTTGGAAATGAGAAGGGTATGTGTGTAGAAGAGAAAAAAAAAAGATAAAATATGTGCTTTTTTCCTCTTTTATAGATGGTATTTTAGGAACCAATGTATTACCCAAGTGGCTAATACTAAAATGAGATTTGGACTTCCTAATCAAAGAAAGTGCAAGTGCTGTACACTTGACAAAGATTAAACATCCAATAAACCCAGAAAGGTAGAGGCAGAAGGTTCCTTCCACGTTTTCTTCCCTGGATGCCCCTGTTGAGCCACATTCAGACTGTGCTAACTCATCTCCATCCTGCAGGCCTCTCTCTAGTCCTCAGGCACACAGACCCAGGCCTAGCTTGGGTTTCCTCTTCCCCAGTGCCTCAGGAGCTGGCTGTGATGAAACAATGGGGATACTCCAAGAGCAGCAGGGAGTGCCCAGCCCTGCTCACCTGCCCTGCCTCTCCAGCCCACCCAGGGACTCCCCGGATTGATTTTACCAGCCTGTGCTTTCATTTGTTTTCAACACTCTGCTGACCTTTGTGTAAGGGTTTAAACAAAGCTCTGCAGACTCCTGAGGCCGCTGCCTTGATGATATCAGTTCATCACTGTATAAGTGTGTCCCCATGGGTGGCAGCCTTGTGTGTGTTTTTGTGAGGGGAAATCACGCTCACCTGGCTCTTCTGTGAATACTGAAGCTTTTTTTTGGTGAAATCAACAAGGAACTGCATCTAATGTTACTGCTCTGGGCTGCTCAGTGCAAGGGCAGGACAACACACAGCAGGTCTGGATGCTGCTTCCTGCACTCCGTCTCCTTTTTACACAGTGCCCTTTCCCATGTGAATTGTTGAAACATTCCTGGGAGCAGGACAGAAGACAGGCCTTCCTGATTTTCCACTAAACCATTAGCTGACAGAATCATATTCCCTCCTGTGCCCTCCTACTGCCTGATGGTATCTTAAATCTTCTGTTCAATGGAGCAACTTCACAAAGATGCTTCCTGTGGGACACCAGGGAAACAGGAAAATGGCATTTGCTTCACCAGCTGCAGTTTAGGAGAATGAAAACGGTTCTGTTTGGGTTCTTTTTTGTTTGTTTGTTTGTTTTAAAAGCTTAAATCTTTCTGACAGCGTTCTAGATGATGTGACAGTCTATGCAGCCCCACACGTGGTTGGTCTGTGGTGAGATGATGTGGAGAAGCAATTTGTGGCTCCCTGATTTTGGCAGCATTTCCCCTGCTGTCTTGGCTGCTTCCTGCTCAGCACACTGGCTGCCTGTGGGCCCTGGAGGGCTGGTCCAGTGCCCCACTCTGGCCTTGGCTGGGCCCCCAGGAGTTACACGCTGCAGAATGCCTTGGAGCACTTCTGTCCTTCACTGGGACTGGCACAAAGCCTTGCCCGAGGTGACACAGCCCATCTGCCCCCTCAGCTTCCCAGGTTACCTGTGTTCCAGTGGTGTCTGGCAGCACATGTTTATTTCTGCTTGCTGCTTCTGTTCGTGGCTGCTGTAAAGCCCCTGTGTGCATCCAGAGAGAGAAAACAGCTCAGTAAAGCACACCCAGACACTGCCCTCACTTCCTGCTGCTCCCATGGAGAGATGTCAGACTGGAGAGCACTCTCGAGCTGGTGACATCTCAGTGCACACTCAACCCCAGAGGAAGCACTTAAGGTTAAACAGCAACAACCACACTTTCCCCCTTCTGAGTAACTTCGTGTCACAGCAGACGCTTGACAAGCTGCTGCTCAGAGTCTGCTCGAAGAAAAATTATATATATTATTAGCCACTTCTGTGCTTGTTACTTCTTTGTTTCTCACCATTCTGCAAAACCCTTTACAAATCCCTGTTTCAGTGGAGCAACAAACTTCTACTTCCTTGGATCTGCAGGCTCCAGTTAACAGGATTAGGGGACAGGATTTATTTAGAAATGTGTGGTGATAAAAATATCCAGTTCATGAGTAATGGGGAGGAAAAGCTCACAATTTTGTTGTTGCTTTTATAAATTCAAACTTCTCAGACAGAGAAAAGGTTCCGAGCACGTGTTTACCACCCATACCCTTCAGTACTAGAGAATGGCCTTTTCTACTAGAAAATGTAGGAAACTGTTAACTAAACATGAAAAGGGAGAAGACTGGAGCAGGATGAACAGAGCACACTGAGACCTAAAGAATGTGAGAGTTGAGAAGACTTCATTTTCCTATTAAGCCTAGGGCTGACAAAGAAGTTGCTAAAACAACTTCCTGTGACTTTAATTAGCCTGAGGACTTCTTTAGCTTATTGTGGCTTTTCCAAGAGGGAGATGTTTTAGGCTGGAACACGTAGCCCTCAACCATGCCCTTACTCTCTGCTCTACCAGGCAGAGCTGCTTTGGTGATCCTGCCCTTCCTCTTTGCTGGGAAGCTCTCCCAGTGCAGAAGACTCTCAAAAAGGTGGTCAAACTCTGCTTAAGACTTGTGGGAGAAGGTGTTAGCACTGAATCTAAGATGAAGACCCTGCTCAGCAGAAAAGAACAAGAACACAATCTTTAATAGAAAAGATCCTGGGAGTTTAATCTTTTCTGGTTAAGCAAAAGGAAATGTAAGTAATTATTTGATAATAATCTGTAAGTACCCACATGGAGAGGTGGAGACCTGAACGCAGAGGAATCCTCACACCAGCAGATGTAGTTGCAAGAGAGATGCTGCCTGAAAGCTACATGCCTTCAGGCCAGAATTAAGTTAATAAGTTTTTATGTTGAGGGCAACTAACATCTAGATGAACATGATGAAGTTTGTCGTAGATTCTCTGTCACAGGAAATTTTAAAAAGACGATTAGAAATATTTTTTTATAAAAGGTCTGCTTTAGCTCACTCCCAGATGCCTGATTTGAATCTGCAATCAGTTTGGGTTAGTCCCAGATCATGTCACACAGGAAGTTAATGTTAAGAATGTTCTTTTCTCTATTAAATCCTGGAAAACAGAAAAAGCAAATGAACAGTAATAGTGACTAGAATGCTCACACCCTTTTCTGGGTCATTTGTGAGGATGCTCAACTCTCTTTTGACACTGTTGTGAGGCCTGATAATTTACTTTTACCATCCATTTCTTTTGTCTACCCATACTAGGACCTTGCCTTACCTTCTCTGGCTGCTTAGTTTCCTCAAAGAATGGATTTGCCAAAGTCTTTTCAAAAGTCAAATGGATGGTATAAACCAGAGTTCCCTTATTCCATTTATTGATGACTCATCAAAGATGTCCAAGAGGTTTGTAAACTATTAGAACTCCTTTAGACACTTCCCAAGTGGACCAAACTAGATCATAGTTATCCAGGTTCTTGTCCTGTAGGAGGTTTGTGGTCCTCAGAATTCTGCTTTTGGTTATAGTGGTCTACTTGACTACTAAATATTTCCTCCTAAGCTGGGAAAACCAGCTGGCCATTCACACATTTGTTGTGCTGTGCTTTTGATAGGATCACAGCCAAGTGCTGGATGTGTCCTTTGTAAAACCAGTGGTATCATCCAGGAATTGATTGATTTTCTTCCTTTCCAAGAGCTCCCAGTACTTCTGCCAGCACACCCTCCCTGTCAGTGCCCTTGAGCTGCAGTGCTGATAGCACACAGGCTCAGCATCCCCCGGGGGCACTCCCAGGACATGGGAGCACATTCACACTCCTTTTCAAATGGGCTGAGTAGGGAGATACTGAGAACTTCTACCAGGTTGGACCATCACCACTCCAGTTTCAATACAGACCCGCTTCAAAGAGAGACTCAAAATGAATTCCATGGGGTTGTCCCTTTGCTTTTCACAGGTCTCATGCTGGGAGTGTGGCAGCGTGGCCTAATGGTGAATCTAAATTGAAATGCACAAACAGCAAACTTCACTGATGCAAAATGTTTGGTCTCCTGTAGAAAATGAATGCAAAATAATGAGATTCCCCAGTCTGTGTAGCTATATTGCATGGATTTCCAAGAGCAATGAAGTCAGCTTTAGCCTTCATGTTTTATTAATGCCTTGTAGCCAAGTAAAATGAGTAATAAACTGGCACTTTAGAGAACTGGATGGAGCTATTCTGAAGGCTGAATAACAACTAACCATTCATTTACTGAGTTCCCTCTAGCAGTTTTGCAATAGACATAGAAAATCAAGGAGCTCCTGAAACAACTCTCCTTTGCACCAAAGGTGCTGCTTACAGTAGGGGCACAAATTTGCTTCAGCACCTTCTGTGTAGGGACAAGGAGGAACAATGGTTACCTGGGCCAGGCTACCACACAAAGTCAATGCTGAACCCAGAATTCAAAACCTGAAACAGTCTTGCTGTCCCTTTCTAGTCATTAGTCACCATTCTGTAACATACTACTACAGCCAAAGATCCCCAAAAATCCAAATTAGTTTGCGGGGTTCTTCCCTTATAAATCCACTCTTTCATCCTAGTTCCTCTAGAGACCAAAGAGAGAGCATTTCCTGAAATAGGGGAAGATAGACAGAAGTTGTTTTACCTCTGTGTTTTCCCTGAGTGAGAACAGGGAATTCAGATATTATCCCTCCCATGTGCACTGCTGGGACAACTTTCCTCTCTACTAAAGATTAAAACAGGGAAACCATATGCCTTGCTTGATTTTCTAGGCAAGGCTCATTTGTACCATATCAAGCTCCCAGCCCTTGTGACTGTTCACTGAAGCAAGTTTTATTGCTACAAGAGATGGAATCACTAAGATGCTCGCTGCAGAGAATCTGAAAGATTTCACCAAGGCCTCTCAGCAAAGCAGTGGTAAGCCAGAAATAAAAATACAGGATTTCCCAATTCCTTGTGCCATCATCAGTCCATTAGAACAAGCTATTCCTCTCCACTTGTGCTTGTTAAACCCAGAATCCAGCTGTTGCCACTGAACTCAGAGCAGCTGTTGGGAAGCACTTCCCTAAATGCATTCCAAGCCATGTTTGTTTTCACTAAACCTGATGAACCAGCTGCCACAACCACTGAAACTGGAACAACCCACTTCAATCTCCATCTGATACAAACATTCTAAGTAGGCATCTCTGACCAAAAAAGAAATCCCAGGCTGGAAATTTATGACTAGATAGGCTCACATATTTTACTGTCAGTGTGTAAGGAAAGAGATAAGTGCAGTGTATAAGAGAGCTGGTACTGCATTATTCAGAGGGCCTCATTCCCCTCTGATTCCTGTGCTGCAGATTCCCTGCACTGGTGAGTTAATCATCAGGAAGTGGAAGTTTTCCTAAGAAAAATAGAACAAGTGGGATTAAAAAAAAGAAAACAGAGACAAGGCTTGTGGTCAGAGAAGGTAGAAGGCCCTGCAGTTCCAAGGCTGTTTGGCATTTCAGATCAATAACAGTGAACAATCTCCCAGGCAATGTCAGCCAAGGTGTCTGAGCCTCCACCTGGTCTCTCTGCCCCTGCTCTCCTGTGTGCTGCGTGGGCCTGAGGTGAGAAAATGGGCTCCTTACAGCCTGTGGAGCCTCTGGTGAACTGCACCATGCTGCAGTGCATGGGAATCACAGTGTTAGGAGAGTCCTCATCTTTTTGCCCTTGACAGAACTCAGTCTGGAAACGCTGGAGGTGAGCGTGTGTTTCCCAGAACAAATGGCAGCACATGCATGACACAGATTTATGCTTGCAATTCCAATAACTCTGCCTTCTTGAGTTCAGCCCTAATTGTAGTGTGCCTCACTGATGATTTAGAGCATTTGATTTACTGATCTTATTTTACTCTTCCTGCAATTTCACTTCTTTGATCAGATCTTGCCAGCAGGTTTTCATTACCAAATAGGTGGTTTTTTTTAAATAGCACCACTGCCAGTCATAATCATAAATATCAATCTTCATAACTCATCTGAGCACTCCATGCTCTTGTAATGTCGTGTGTCAGGATTCTGCTGCGGAGATCAAGCCCCAGCCGTGTGGCTGCCAGCTTTCCAGTCCTTTATTGATCCTCCCCTATTTGCTGTAATTGAGTTTTCATACTTACCTTGTTCTTCAGTATATAAATGGCCATCAGAGACAGGAAAAGAGACAGACCAGGGATTTCCACGTCCTGGCACCTCTCAGCAGAAGAGGGTGCTGTGCAACACTGATTAAAACAGATACTTCAGCAAGTGAGGCAGTTAAGCTGAGGATTGCCTGTCCAGCTATCAAACCATGTACTACTCACACGTCAGCTGTAGGAAAAACCTTATATTCCTTATTTTCTACTAGATGGGAAGAAAAAAAGGAATAATCTGCAATTTTCCAGCACTGACTCATCTGTTCTGAATTGCCTGTGTTAAAGCAAGCCTTAAAGAGAGCTTTTTGTTTAGTTTATTATACGGGATACGTCACTGTTCTGCAATGTTTGCATGTTTAAAATCCAGATTCACCTTTAATTTAGCGTGGACTCAACTCTATTTATAGGTGTGTTTGCAGGTATGTGTTTAAGGACTGTGTCCTTAGCTGACAAGCTGCCAGGGAGCCTGTAGCCTCCCTGCTATTACTACTTTCCCTGTATTTAAACAATGAGTTAGCCACGCTGGGATATGAGGCAGGGAGCTGGGTAAGGACTCCATTTCCAGTTTTGCCTCCAGTTTTACTGGCTGATCTCTTAGTTTTCCAATCTCAGAAAAGGCAGTGTGCACCTGCTTACAGACCAGACACCATTTAGCTATGACTAGATGCAGGACCCCTGCTCTGCCAGGACAGAGGCTACACCTCCCTGGCCTTCCAGGAATTGGCAGGAAGGGCTCTGAGATGCCCCTGGCAGAGGATGCTGATGACCACCAGGCTGCCATTTCCTGTCAGCAATGTAGGATGGCCTCACACATCACTTTGATTCCCTAAGAATCATTTCACAGGAATGTTCAGCCCTGGCAAGAAACAGACTCTGTTTCTTGGTCTGTCCAGGCACAAAGCAGCAGCGAAGTGGTGAGAGACTCCTTCCCTCTTCTGTCCACTGCCTGTAACCACACTGAGCAGCCAGTCCTGGGCACCAGTGCTGGGAGCACCGAGACATCCCCATCCTGCAAATCATTCCTGGAAGGGCTCCCAGAGAAGCAAAAAGTTCCCACTTTAGAAGCTTCCAGAATTCAGCATAATGATTGCTCTGACACTCCGCAGTAATATTATGCATGTGGATATATACTGGATTAAACTATTCCAGCTTGGAATTTGGCACTCATTCTCAGGTCATGCCTGTGTGAGTTTGTAAGGAAGAAGCAGAACATGTCTGGCCTTTTTGTGCTTCTGCCACTAGAGAGCAGGAGGATGGTTCTCCCAGCCGGCTGCGGCCGATGGGGCAGGGACAGCAGCTGTGAATCACCCAGGAACCTGTGACATAACGGGGCCTCTGAGGTGGGCAACCCTTCCACCCATTTATCAAAGCCCATTTCCACACAGATGAAACCAGGGCAAGTGTGCAGGATGAGAGGATAGCCTGCATCCATATAATGTGTGAACTAACACAATCACCACCCTGTGCTTCATGGGGACAAGCTTGTTCTTCATGATTTCTTTTAACACATGAGTCTAGCCTAGATCCCACCTAAAGAGAGGAATATTCACTATTAAGGGTTGTACTCTGCCAAAAATATACCCAGAAGAAGGGAAACGACATTCATGTGCTTTGTGGTCTGTGATAGTTCCCCTGTAGATATTTTTGCATCCTTAGGAGAGACATCTCTCTGAATCATGAAATTTGGTGCTAGGTTTAACAGTTTTTCCTAATGTTTATAAAAATATAGGATGAAACTACACCTGTGGTTTCACTCTGATCTGTGAGCTGGCAGATGCTGAAAGATGGGAGATCTTCACTTTCCAGTTCTGCTCTCCCTTCCCTTTTCCTTGCACTCATGGGACTTTCACAAACAGTTCTATTTGCTAATCCAGAAAATGTGGGGGTTTTTGTTTTGCTTCTTTAATTGTCTGACCGACTAGAAGAAGTTTTTTTAAAGCTCCTGATGAGAGCCAGAGGCAGTAAAAGCAGCAGAGTGTAGGAGGTGGCTGGGAAAACAAAGTTTCCCTCTTTCAGTAGCAGCAACCTTTAGATCAGGTTCATTCTGACACACAGAATAGCAAGGTAAGGTAGAGACGCCAGGAAGGGATTCCTTGCCAGGAAAGCTGTTGAGATGTTTTCAGAAAGAAGTGCTGGAAGCTCTGAAGAACATTCTGTACTGGGCTCTGCCTGGGCAGTATCAGATAGTACCTTTATAGGAGTCTCTGGACTCTAATTTCAGCTGCATGCGTAACTCCCTGTAAAAAAGTACAGAGCAACTGAGATTTGCCTTCCTTCTCATCATGGGAGAAAGGACAAAGCTGTGAATCACAGAGTGAAGGATGATCTCAAACAGCAACAACTGATCCTGACTGTATTACCCACTCCACACCCCGTGCAGGGTCTGTGTGAGACTGTCCCACCTGGCAGTCACATTGTCCTGCAAAACCTTCTGGGAAAGGATGCTGTGAACCCAGCTCTTCCAAAAAGGTGTTGGCTGGGCTTTGAGGTTATGACCGGGTGTTCACATCCAGCAGTCCTGTCAGGGCGATGCTACTGGCTCAAGGGTGACATTGATCTCTTCAGGCAGAACTCCTGTGATGTTGCAGTCCAGGAAGCTTGTTCTTCTGCTGTGCTCTTTAGAGCGCATGCACAATAAGGGGGGACAAAGGCAGGCAGGTACTAAGCGGAGTTTCTCAGCCACTCTAAAGTACATTCAAATTTCTCTCTGCTTTGTTCCTTCACAAAAGTAGCTTTTTCCACTGAAGTCATTTTCCCACCAGGTTGTATCAGCAGATTGTGCTGAAACCCAAGACACCGATTTTCTCGACGGCGATAACCAGCTAAGGTTCCACTTTACATATTGACTGACCTATTTAAGAACCAGGCACGTCCTGGGGAGTGTGCTGCATAAATCAAGTGTGGCAGGCAGGGGAGCACAGGCTCCCTTCCTACTCATGGTGAAGAATGTGCATTTGCTTGTACACTTCAGTTGCAAACTTCCTTAAGTGGACTGATGCAATCAGGGAACAAATTATCTCCATTATGGTAATGTGGTTCAGACAAAAATCCTGTTAAAAGTCCTGACTGGGAAGCCACAGTTTCTCAAGTTTAGAATAGTCAGGTCGAACCCTCTGATCTGATCTCGGTTTGTTCCACAAATTTATTTTAGATTCTTTTTCAGGTTAAGTGAATGAAATGCATGGTAGAAATTAAAGCTAGAAAGGAACAGAGGAGGAACAAAGGTTTGACACAGCTTTGAGAAAGGAAGATGTGGAGTAGGAATCTGTCCATAAACTTCATCATTTGCTCATGTTTTCATACAGTATTAAGCAAGCCCTACCTCCTATTACTGATGAACTTTAAAGAGGGCATTTATAATGTGTACAAAAGCTTGGATCTTTTGCCTCCAACTTCCTTAGTGGGAAGCTTTTCCAGAACATCCCTGGCTTGATGCTTAGAAAGCTCTTTTCCAACTTTTCAGCCTAAATTTACATTTGGCTTGCTTATGGTCATGTACTCTTGTCCCAGAGTGTATCAGCTCATACATGGAATCACAGAATGCTTTGGGTTGGGAAGGGCCACTCCCCTGCCATGGGCAGGGACACTTTCCACTCTCCCAGGGTGCTCCAAGCCCCATCCAACCTGGCCTTGAGCACTGCCAGGAATGGGGCAGCCACAGCTTCTCTGGACAGCCAGTGCCACAGGTTGCCTGCACCACCCAGGTTGGTGCTGTTGGCAAACTGGCTGAGGGTGCACCACACCCCACTGGCTGTGCTGCCAACAAAGGTGTTAAACAGTGCCAGTGCCAGTCCCAGCCCCCAAAGAACACCACTTGTCACTTGCACACCAAGCCATTGACCACAACATCTAAACAGGACCATCCACCCAATGCCTTACCCACAAAGTGCTCAGTTTGTCAAATCCATGTCTCTCCAGTTTAGAGACAAGGATATCATGTAGGACAGTGTCAGATGCTTTGCACAAGGTAGATGTCATCGGTTGCTCATCTCTTACCCACCTACAATGTTAACTCCATTACAGAAGGACACCAGATTTGTCAGGCATGATTTGCCCTTAGTGAATCCATGTTGGCTGTCAAAAATCACCTCCTTATTTTCCATAAGCCTTAGTGCAGTTTCCAGGAGGATCTGCTCCTTCATATCAGGTACTGAGGTGAGACTGACTGGCCTATAGTTCCCCAGGAATTGCTTATTTCCCTTTTTAAAACTAGATGCATTACATTACTTAAGTTCCCTTTGCTGCCAGCCTTGTCCTCAGCAGATTGCATGGGATTTAGCCCTGTTGCAATTCTAATAACTGAGTGAAGGGGTTATTACTCTGCTCTGCTTCTGTTTGTTGTATTTGGATGGGCTTCATTATGGTGATTGATAGAATCCCAGCTCAAACCAGCCCCTGCTGTTGAGGCACTGCATAAAACACCTTGACAGGCAGCTGGTGTTTGAGTGGGCTGATGTTCTAGATGAAGGGTCAGGGAGCAAAGAGAGGATGAGGTGGGAAGGTGATTCAGTCATGCTCACATGGTCATTCAGCAGTGAAGGCAGGGGTAGGGCCAATGTCTCCTGAGCACCAACCCAGTTCAACATCCCCACGCTGAGTCTCTGCTATGACACTTTGATACGTCAACTAATTTTCCATTTCCACAGCTTCACCCTGTCACTGTCTGTGTAACAGGTAACACCCACACGAGCTCCAGCCTGAACAGATCAGTTCACACAGTGTGCAGCTGCACTGGGGAATGAGCTCTGCTTTCCCTTCAGGGGCTCCGGGGTGTCTGCACACGAGACACATGAATGTGTAAGTGATGCTGCTCAGGTTGCCAGGGCAGCTCAAAGCACACGGCTTCTGATAGGGGCCATGCCCCAGTCGGGAAGGGGCCTGTGTATCTGAGGTGTGAGGGCAAAGGTCGGTGCAGAAAATAGTAACCAGCATTCCTGCCTTCTCTTCTCAGCTCTGACTGTGACTCCTTACCTGAATCCAGTTCTGTTTAAACTGGTGTGCCTTGAGGAACTCCTGCCACTACCTCTGCCCACCCTGATAAACAAGCCCACCATCCTCCTCACACACAAAAACCAAAAGAAGTGTTGTTCTTAAAATAACTTACAGCTTCCCCAAGTCCTCTGTACTATGTGTGACCATAGGCAAGGCCTTAGGATAAACAGAAAATTGGAGGGAAGTTTTCACTACAATATATGAGCAAAAAGGAAAAAAAAACCAAGGAATTTTGAGGGAGAATCAGCAGCAACATTGTATTATGGAACAAGGAAACAGTAAAATGTCTTCCTTCCCACTGTGGTGAAATTCCAACTATAACATGGTGTTCTGTGATCAGCTCTTTATTATCACAAAGACATTGACAGATTTTATAGGGAGTTCAGAAAAAAGCAATACAGATAATTAGGAAGCTGAAGGGACTGACTTGTGAAGAAAGATTAAACTAACCCAATTAAGTATGTGTACTTGGCTCAGCAGTGACTGGGGGTCCCTGATAGCCACCTACCAATAGCTGAAGGGTTTGAATACCAGATGGGAAATCTGGAGTGCTACGGAGCACTATAATGAGAAGGAAGGGGAGGGGAATGGAGTAAAGGCAGCCCAAGAGAGTTCCCTGCCAGTGACATGTTACTGCCAGTGACATATTGATGCTACAGGAACTGTGCAACTGAGAAGAGAGAAATGTTCAAGACTTTTAGAAATAAGGGTCTTGAGCACAAATGTGTGAACAGCTCTGATATCCAGAACTGGAGCACAGGGAGGGAATGCTGAGTTGCCCTGGAAAACGCTTTGAAGTTACTGTAGAAGACACTTCACCTGTTGCAAGACCCTGGCCAAGCCTTTTGAGTCCTGAGTTGCAAACAGGTAACAAGGAAAAGGAAGCAGTGGCCTCTGGTAACTCGGGCAGTGTCACATAACAACTGTGTTGGCATCAGCAGAGGGCTGTTCACGCACGGAGTGACAGCATCCCTTGTGTAACAGGCTCACGGTGACAGTGATGATCAGTATCTGCATGAAAGGACACTTGAATGAGTCCTACTATTCTTAGTTTCCATGAGCCTGTCCTTGAATGCAGCTGAGGAGCAGAGTCAAAACAGAGGGAGGCAACTGCTATGCAAGAGTAGCCTTCAACCTCACCCCTCAGTTTGCTTCTGCCCACGTTGTCAATTTCAGAGCAAACTGAAACTAGTCCAACACTTGCTAATTGTCTGACACCCCACAGAGCTCTCACAAAACCAGGGACTAATCAGAGGGTGTGTGTTAAGTTCCTGCAGGCAGTCTTCCTAACTCTGCTGAAAAGCCTAATGTTGCCCTAATTCAGGAAAGAATTTCACCTTCTATCTGTAAAATAGGGAGCATTACAATCCCCTGCTTCCTCACAATATTATGAACCTGATAAGCTATTTGCAAAAACCCTCAGAGCTCTCTGGATGAAAGCACAAATGGTCCATGCTTGCAGAACTCAGAACAGGTTCCCTGGCCATTCCAGCTCTGCAGGGAGTCAGCATTATGCTACAGACAAAGGCTAAAGAATCCCACCTTTCTACAAATTATTCCACTGCTGTTACCTGGTGTCTCCCAAATCAAGACCAATCAACTTAGTTATTCCAAATCCAGCTATTTCTTTATTCATAGTGTATCCAGTCTTACTGTACTGGAGGCCTGTAGACACTCCAAGAGGTACAACAGCCCAAGTGTCAGGGACAACTTTTCCTCAAAATGTCATCAGACAGTGCTTTGCAGCAGGTGCTGATTTGCAAGCTGCTGGAAGATCAGCTCAGAATATCTTTAGAAATTACAAAGTACTGAGTGCATATCTTGGAGAAAAAGCAACACGAGATAAAATCAGCGTATCAGTTTCGGCTAAAATGGTGGGATTGTGCTTGAAAGAAATAAAATGCCTTCAAATTACCAAGCTTATCTCTTGGCCTTGTGTTTTTCCTGTGCCTTGAAGATGTCTGTGCTCAAAGCTTTTCCTTTTCTCTGGACAATGGGGGCTCCAAAGGAGCCTTTTCAGTGTGTCAGGTCAATAGTCCAAAGACTGGGAAGAATTTGTGCTATAGATAGTAACAGCATCAAAGAGGCCATTACATCTTCAGCACCAGTAATCCCCATTTTCAAAACTCCATTATCTGACTGGTTCTTCATTTGCTTGTCACGTAATCCTTGTTGTTGTGGTAACTCAGAAACGAGTGCTGGGAGCTTAACAGAGACAGTGATGGAATTGCCTGTCTCTGGATTTAGTCAGGATGGTTATGGGCAAGACAGAAAGAAATCAGAGACTAATAGAGAGTTCAAAGATGTTAACTGAACAACAGGAATACAGTCCACGAGGGAGCTGCTGCAATTATGAAATACTTATCAGACCTTCTTGGGGATTGACCTTTTTCTGATTTCCATGCATCGTTCAAGATGAATTCCCTGACTCTATTTTTCAGAAAAGCAATCAGTGTAGGTCATAAATAGTGAACAGGTCTGTTCTGTGGATCAGAGAATGCTGGATTCCTACAGAAATCAATGTCTACTCCTGGGATGATGGAAAATGGGTTCCTTTATTAACCAGAACACCAATTCTTTATTAATATTTATATCACCTACTAGAAAAATAGATGCCTTGGTAGAACAAAAAGATCCAGCACCTCTCTGCTCCTGGGCTGCCAGTTGTAGTCTAGTTCAGCCTGGTTCAGGACTCAATGTATTGACCTTCCCAGGAATGTGGGGGTTATTTTGGAGAAGATGAGCTGTAACTCAGGCAGCTGCCTTCCCTTTATCAGTGGATTGAAGGGATGAGCTGGGCTCCTTTTTCATCAAAACCAAAAAGGAAGTTCAGTAGGTTTGTAAGCCTGTCATGGCTTAGCTGTGGAAGAATCCTTTGCTTTCAAACTCTTCTTAGTAGCCAAGAATGAGTCAAAAAGAAGAGGATGGAAATCAGAGTGATCATTCCTGGGGAAAGTCCATCAGGTGTAAGAAAGACCATGCTCCCGAGTGCATCTGTATCCCAGATCCAACCTCTCCACATCACAGCCCTTGGTAGTCCAGCAAAAACCAGGTTTCTGCAGGATTAGGGAGAGATTATCACAAAGCTCTCATACTAAGAATGTGCTATAATAGGGAACACAAAGAACAGTTATGGAACCAAACGTTGTCAGATTGTCTTTAACTCTCAGGAATCTGATGGAAAGTATGTTTTAAAACAGCTTCTGTAGAGCCAATGCCTCAGGCAGCCCTAAGGCACAGGCCCCATGACTGAACAGTCCCTCCCAACCATGACCCCAAATGGGAAAACATGGCTTCTCCTTTAATGAGCAGCTTCTGTAGTGCTGCTCCTGTGTGGGACTGGAAAGGCTCAGCACTCAGCTGTAGCATCTGATTGAAATATGGACTTTTGGGGAATAGCCTAGAATTTTAGTCTTGATTTAGAGCAAAGTATCTGTGGAGGAGAAGCCAAGATGTCATGTCTAAAAGGACAGCTCAGGAGCAGTCCATGGAAGAGCCGTAAAATATGAAGACACTAAAAGTGGTTAGGAAATCAGTCAGCTATTTGGTTGCCTTAAAAATAGTTAGGAATTGAGGAAGAAAGGATATCCCTACCTCATGCTGCTGTATGTGTGAGGGGTAGGAACAAGCTGTTTCCTTTAGGAAGGGTTCCCAGTCCTTGGTTAGTAAATAATATGTGGTGGGCATAGATGCACATTCTGTCCTGCTGCTTAATGAGTGGCAGCTGGCACACATCAAGGGCTAAGGAGATGTGATGGCTGAATTCTCCCCACTGGAGCTGAGGGAGGGGGCAGGATCATTCTTCACTGCCTCTGTAACAAAGGTGTGACATCTCTGTCTGCAATGCTTTGGACACCAACACCCTCAGCAAGAGTGATTGATTACTATGTGCTCTTCATTTATTCTGTGCTGTGAATTCGCAGGAAACAGCAGTTAAAGAAATGGGAAGATAAACCCTGATTTCAAATTGCCTTGGTATGACACTTCAGCAAACAAGAGAATTGCTGCCCCATAAATTGCTTGCAATGGTCAGGCTGTGCCTGGCTTTAGTAGATTCATTTCATCGGGATGAAGGGAAGAGCAGCTCTGCATTCCCAGTGCCAGGCAGGCTGTGTGAGGAGACAGGAAATGGAGTGCTCCCCTTTAAAGGACAGACCTCTCTCCAAGCTGTGGTGTTGGGGCCCAGGAGCTCCAGCCAGGCTCAGGCCTGGGCACCCCGTCCCGCCCTGAGCTCTTGTAGCTCTACCTCTTTCCATGATTGTTCCTGAGTCATTATTTGGCTTTCCTGGACTGACCTTGGGCCTGTTGTGGACACCAGCCCTGTGCTGCTTGCCCAGCTGAGGTACTGTGGGACTGTGCCCTGGGGGGAGGATGCTGCCCCTGCCTGTGCCATGGTCTCCCTCAGCTTCTGCCTTACCTTTCCTTGTGGAACAGCCCTGCTCTTCCTGCTCCCTCTTAGTAATTTCATCTACAACCTCTTTTGTGAGGGCAAGGTGTGTGTATGAGAGGGATGGGATGCTTGTGGGTGGAATTGAAGAATCAATTATTCCACCATTATTTTCTCATTCACGGTTCTTTCCTTTTGCATACATTCATCATGTAATTCATTGCCAGTAAGGAAATGAAATTACAGCCTCAGGACTAACTAGGATGGGGGATTGATATGAAGTGTTTCATGAATTTGGGACAGGGTTAGAAAAAAGACAGAGTGACTGGCACCCAGAGCCTCAAGAACTCAGTGCTCACATCAGCAGAGAGCCAGAACCAATGTCTTCACTTGATTAGAGGGCAGAGAGCACTAAGTGGCTTCAGTTCTGTTCCCAGACTAAAACTGGATAAGCCATGGAAAGTAAACTTTCTCCCTTTTTAGAGCAGCACATGCAAGGATAGGACAAGATTTTCTGCTTGAATCATTTGATAAATATGCAAAAGTCTGGAATTCTTCGGGGCTGTTAAATATTTATCATGAAAACCATACATATCCAATGGAAGTGTTGTAATTTGAAAAGAAGGGACAGGCTTTTGGGCAGGTGAGTAATCTGAAGGATGTCTGTGCCTCTCTGTGCCTCAGTGTCCCCTATTAACCTCTTCACAATGTTGACACGACAGGGATGTACCCCTGTCTAAAGATATTAAGGGATGAGTGGATGCACTGAAGTATGCTTCTATTCCATAGATGGATTTGTCTTCATGTTATATTGAATTTAAAGTAATGAAATTATAAAATCTCAGGACAACAGAATGAAGAAAATACTGCTAATGCTGCAGAGCTCTCAGCAAATTGTCCTCATGTCTCACTCAAGCATGGGCATTGCAGAGATGCTCATTTCCCAGCAGTCTGCCTCCTAGGGAACAGAATATGCTGCTTCTTGCCCTTCTTCCAGAAGAAGACTTTAATATCCCAAACTTGCAAATAGGGTCATAAGCAATTCTATGACTCCCCCAAGGTTACATTATCTCAGCTTCCAGTCCAAACATCAGACAGTTACTAAGCACAGTAAGTTTCAAGTGTAGCTACCACACTGGGGAAGCTCTCCAGGAACAAACCTGCCTTAAAGCCAGAGCAAATGGAACTGGAGGGATTATTTGTCACACATACTCATAGGCCATTTGCTGTCCTTGCTCATAAGTTTCTGTGAATGAAGGTCAGGATTTGGGCACTGAACTCCAAGGACTCTCAGCTTCTAGAACTGTTTGATGGGCTACACAAACTGAATCAAACGTCACGCTGTGCCAAGTCACTCACACCCTGCCCTAAACCATGGCACCTTAAAGCAGGATTGCATGGAGCAGGCATTACACTGATGGGATTTGGCCCTTTTATAGAACCCAATGCCACCTCTTCCCACAGTCCCAACAGGCACTATGTGCTTCCCTGCTCCTCAGCAGAGCTCCCTGCCCTCCCTGCTGCCAGGGGCAGCACTTTGCAGCACAGGGACCCAGAGACCATTGTGTGGCACCCAGCAGGAAGGTGGTGAGACAGCCCTGCCCAGCACAGCACTGCGGGAACTGGGACAGGGACTGACACGGAAAGAGCCTTTTGAGCTCAGTCACCCAACACGCCAATTAAACAAGAGCAAGACACGCATCTCTTTCTAAAAGCTTTTTTTCCTGCCATTGTTGCAGGTTTTTGAAAGGTAGATGGATGGATCAGACCAGTGAATAAGTGGGACAGCGGAAATGTTTCTAAAATAGCATCCCCTTCCACTAATAGATCCTTTGCTCTGTTCCTGAAGGGGAAAATGTCTGTTTCCTTTGCCTTTCTTCTTGTTGTTGTTGTTGTTGTTGTTGTTGTTGTGGCTGCTGCTGCTACTACACACAGGTCTGAAAATAGATTTTTACAGTAAACAGCTCTGGGGGAAAAGGTATAATTGATCATGATGTCTTGGATAAGGCACCCTGTTGATAATAAAGACTATGACAAAAAGGCATTTTCTACACCATAATGCTTCACTTTTTTCTTCCCACTGAAGTGAAGCTTTTGGGGTTCTTTTGAGTGTGTTTGAGGTCTGTATTAGACTTGGCAATATTTTGTACACCCCACTGGCCTGGGTATGACACACATTCCTTTTGTGCTCCTTCACTAGCAAGGATTTGTTTCCCTAACTTGTCTTTTAGGTCAAGCTGAACTTAGTGGTCTAATGTTCTATCTCATCAAAACCCAGCTGGGGCTATGGAAACAGCACTCTCAAAGAGTCCAGAGTGTGATGGTCATTAAACAGCAAACATGTGAATGACATGAAAACTGCCCTTCCCGTTCAAGCACCAAATCTGGAATACCAGGAATTTGCTTATTTTTGGAATCTGTGATAAGGATTTAGTCATAAAAAATAACTCCTTTAGCTACAGAAGGAAACCTTCTAAAGTGAACCCAGGAATTTCACAGCACAGCAGAAATCTCCCTGCTCCTTCCCCAAACCCATGTAGGGGTAACTCATGGCATGTGGTAAATGATGCTGACTAACATGGACCAGACACGTGCTGGGAGTCAGTACAAATGAACAGGTTTGTTCCTTGTCTGCATCTTACAATCTCTGGCTGTCCTACCTCATTGCTCCAAGAGAAAGCAGGGTAATGTTACTAAGGAATATCTTACCTTTCATTGTCTCTCCTTCCATCACACTCCTCCTCCACACACCATCCATGTGGATGCCCTCACAGCCTCACTTAGGTGCACTCCTGCACACCCCTGACCCTACAGCTTCAGTATCATTTCAGGCAGAATTTCTCCTTTAGAATAACCACTTCAAATGTTTGAAATCAGCCTCCAAAATCAACAGATCTCTTCTAAATAATGACTGCCTAACAATTCACTCAATGTTTTTCTACATCTGCAAATGTTATCTTTCACCAACATCCCCCCAAATAAATAACAATGTGAATTAGTGATGTTTACCTTCTCCTCTTAATTTGGAAGATGCTTCAAGAAGTATCAGATATTTTGAGAATTAAAAGGTAAGTAAATTGAGATCTATGTCGTTGAAGGTACTGTATTTAAACTGTTACAGCTCAGTTGGAGAGGCAAACTTAAAATATCAGATTTCTACAAGTGGGCCGTTCACTTACATGGGAAAAATGATGCAACTGTCCTCTCCAGATGGCAAAGGCAAATTGAATTTCTTATGCCCCCACAGAAGGTGGAGCAAGGATTTTTTAAAATCTGATTTAATAGAAGAGACTCCAGAGTATCTCCACTGCTGATGTGGGGATGAATTCCTGCCTGTTTACTCAGTGAGTTGAAGCCCAGACAGGCAGTTCCAAACCTGAGCCCGCTCTGAAGAACAAGCTGTGCACGAAGGAGTCTCAATGGGTCATTGCTAAGAGCAGGAAAAGAATCCTACCCATTTCCAAATTCCATGACGACATTAAACCAGCAAAAGCGCTGATTAATTAAGCTGTAAAAGTTTCCACCTCCAGACTTCAGGAGCAGAAGGAATGATATAACCAATTAATATACAAAAGCAGAAATAAATAGAACAGGCAGCTGCCTGGAATCCCATTAAATTCTAAAAGAAGCATCATGCTGAATATAACATTTAATTTTATGAATTTTAAAAATACTTAAGGACTAGCCCCTCTGCTTTTAAAGGTCTGCTTACAGCCTCAATTATTAGTTTTGTGTCACCAATACATAAGTTTGCTCATTTGTTTATTCTTTGCAACAAAAACTGAAATTTACATGGAATTTAGATTTTATTTGGAAAAAAATCTTACTTGATCAGTAAGATCTGTCCAAGTAAAAGGATGATTCTAGGATTTCACACTAACAACATAAATAATAATATCATTTAGTTGATTTATGTATTTACAGGATTTAATTAGTTGCTACTGAAGAATTTATCACATGCAAGTTATATCTAGCACTTATGTATATGAAACATTAGGAAGTACTTGAAATTCAAAACCCTCACAGCCTAATTCTTGCCTGCTGAAGGAATGAAAACTTTCTGAACTGGTTCCTTTCCCAGGGCTCTGTGTACTGAGTTTCTGAACTTCTATTGACACTGAGAGTCCTAATATCTTTAGTCTACTAACCATAAGACTCCTAATATCATCCAGGGTTTTAATGGATAATCTCCTTATGGCCTTGATGCTCCTGGAAAGCTGTGGCAGGGACTCAGGGAGCTGATCAATAAATTCCCAAACCTACCATATGCCTGAAACATCTTATGGAGAGAAAATGGACAAAATCTCTTGATTATTCACAGAGCCCTCTTTATATTCCAGTTAGAAGATGTTCAATATATGCATGAGATGGCAGAAATAATCTTTTTTTCCCCCTTACTTGAGCCTTTGTGTTCTATCAAGCACCCTTTTGTATTATGACCATGATATGCAGTTTCCAAGGGAATGATATGGAGATTCCAAGGGAATCTACATAAGCAGACAGGAAAGAGAGCCCCTGCAGTCACACAATCCTGCTGAAATAATTTATACTGATACCTCTGGTTCTCTTGTGGCACCAGAACAACATCACATGGCATTCACAGCTACCCATACCTTCCCCAATACACACTGCTCAGTTCACCACAATGTCCCTGGACAGGAATGGGCATGAGAAAAGGAGCCTTTACAAGTCATGGGCAGAGCTAACAACAGTTGCTGAAGGAGCATTTTAGAACTTCAGAGAAGTAGCAGTTACCTACCCATGACTTTTAATAGCTGCAAGTATTATTCCTGCCTTCAGGAAGCTTAACACAGCAACAGCAAGGTGACTGCTGTCTAGGGGAGCTTCCCTTCATCAGAGCAGCACACTTGAATCTTAGGGAATTCTGTGGGAATGCAACTGATCTGTGCTACATACATTGCCTCACACCAAAATCCCTTTCAACAGTGCACCATGAGTAACATCTGTCACTTGTTCTTACATCCACTCAGGAGGGGGAAAAATATGTGCAGGTCAGCTGTACCCACCTACACATGCACAGATGTGGTGTCAAATGTCAAGATGATGTGCACTTTGCCTTTGAGGCAAAAAGAGATCAGATTTGTCAAGGTCCTTTTGGGTTTTTTATCCTAGAGAACAGTGATGAATGTGTATGTGATTTGTTTGAGCAAAGCTGGATGTCTGCAGTGTAGATCTAAGTCATTTTCTCATCTCTCTCCACAGACTGGAGGCCCAAGTTCTCCCTGTAAATGTGTGTATGTGCTTACAGGGGGCTGCACATGCTGGGCTCCTCCCCAGTGGCTGCAAAGTGAGCCATGTCATGAACAGCCTGGATGAGAACATCTGACATGCACAATTTTACACTGGGGGAAATGAATCCTTCCCTTCCTGCCAGGAAAGGCTCTGCCAGTCTCCTGGTTCACTTCCTGAAGCTGTCCTCAAAGAGCAGAGCCTGCAAGCACTGAGGAGGACACCTCTGTGCCTGGTCACCTCCCGTGATGGCCACCTGGTCTTCCCTTAGGGGCTGACCTCATTCCACATCCTACTCAGGTTGTGTCTGGACAAGGATGAGCCACAGCTGCTTAAAATGTGGAATGTGCTTACCTACTGCCTCCAGTGGGAACCAGAGTCCCTGGACACCTAGGAGCATGAGCCAAAATCCCAGGGTCTGAGAGACTAATGGATGATTGCCATTGAGAACACAGAGACTGAGGAGACACAAGCAGGCTGAAGAGCTAATATCTTACCTCAATAAAATGTGCCTTCTCCATATTATTTTTCCTATAAAATGCACAAGTTAGCAGATGCTTCTCTGTGACTTTTAATTGTGCACACCCTGAGCTGGTTTTATGCAACCTTGGGCTGGGGGTTCAGAATACAATGGGAGTGTGTTTGACATCTCTATAATGGTGTGGGTTTTTTCTGGGAATGGATTTGCCCATTCACAAGGAAATCTTATTCAATAACCTCCTTGTGTCAACACAGTCAGAATTAATCACGTCCTCCATTACACAGGGGAGAGGTTTCCATATCCCACAGGAATATTCTGCAGCCGTGGTAGAAATCCTCTCCCTGAGTTACTGATTGTTTTGACAAGTAGGGTCAAAGTGTGTCCCACAATTACCCTGGATTTCCAACAGCTACAGTGCTTGCTGAGTTGAGCTACAGGAGCAGCATCTGACTGACTGGAACCATTTGCTGGTTTACCTGGAAGCAGACATTCTAGATGGACTGAAGCAACAGACAGCTGGTAGAAATTCCTGATTCTTCTACAATCACAATAAACACCTAGGGCTGGATTCCTCTGTAATGAATAGGGATCTAATAAAATAGTTCCACATTACTTAGAAAGCAGCTTTAATCCAGGCAAAGACTTCACACTGCTCTGCCCAGCAAGCAACATGCAGATTTTATCATCTTCTCTTATGCCCTCCTATCCATAATACCAGAGGAATTATTAGCCTGCAATTTCCCTCCATGTCACACAAACAGTTCTGTACTTCAGCAGAGATGAAATGCCTCATGCACTTGGTTTCTAGACACAGCTGCACATCTGGAGCAGGCACAGTGGTTCCACAAAGAGAGACCAAAGACCAGGATTCTCTCGACTCCCTCACCTAGGTCCTGCTGCAGACAGGGACTACAGAAGAAAACTCCTACAGTCAGTTCCAGTTGCTGGATAATACACTGGTCTGCCAGACTTCCAAAGAGAAAACTAAGTGGAAATCATTTGAAACTCAATGAATGCATGTTTTTAGAGGCAGGATATGGATTACTGAGATTTTGACAATATTTCAGAACAAGGAAAGGCTGTTACAAATTGACTAAGTGGAATCAAAGTACTCCCTTGTTCACAATTTAATAAAAACTAGCACCTAAACTGCATCTATTTGTACAAGTGATGCAGAAGCCCAATAAATGTAGGTGTTACTGCTTTCCTGGGAATGCACAGGTTTTCCACTTGACAAAACTTCAGTGTGTGGCTTCCTGCAGAGCTACAATTTGGGGCAGAAATTTGACTTCCCTATTCTCAAAACACATCAAGAACAAAAAGGAAATCAGATTTCCAAGCAAATCTGTGTGGTAGAGTTGTTTTCAAAGTTGGTCTGGGAAACGGGAACCAAAATGCTCTGGATTCAGCATTTAACACTGATGAAAGTAAAGAGACATGTCCACCTGCACACAGAGAAATACACACAGAAAATAATTCCAATTAACTTCCTGAGGATCCACAGAGAGGCCAAGTCTTTGCTAATTCCTTGTGTGAATGAAATAAAGATTGGCAAAGTGATATAAATAAGGATTATCTGTCAGCACAATGGAGAGTGTGATTTAATACAGAAATATTCAAGGTCAAACATGTAGAAAAAATATGGAAATATCTGAAGATTAGGAGATTGAAAAGGACTGTCTGCCTCAGATCTCAGGACTCTTGTGACCATGGACTGTAACTAGTTGGGTAGTGAAGAAGAATGTGAAGATCTGGGGAAAAATGTCTTAATTAGGAAAGAAATAACAATGTAAAATGCTAGCCAAGTCTGCATCCCTGCTGTGTACAGCTCAGGCTTTAGGCACCTCTCTAACCAGCGTGCTTCAGGCCACACTCACTTGGGTCTGCTCACATCCCACCTGGTGCCTGACAGTCTCAACTCTGCTCACACAGGTTAAATGTGCTCTCCATCCTCTTGCTCTCTGTGGGTAACCAACTTGTTAAGCCTGCTCAGCTCTGGCTGCTGAAAGCCAGACTTGTGCTAGTTAAACTTCTGTGCTTGTTTTCCTGCTTGGAAGAAGCAAATTGGCTCTCACTAGGGCCCCTGTTTCCAGTGTTGCTAACAACCAGAGGCTTGCGTGGCTCCAGACTATTCCTGCCTAGTGTGCCATGCATTTGGCTAACAATATGTCAACTCAAATTACAACTGCTCCGAGGAAAGAGCCTAAAAATAGAGGCCTTCCAGGTGGCTCAGCAGACGGATCCATTTGCCATACACGGGAGAACAAGTTTGCCTTTTCAGATGACGCTCTTGGAGTAAAAATACCCTGGTATGTTATGGCAGGAGCCAGTACTGGTCTGAGACAAGGGAAGGACTAAGCAAGTATCTCCCTGTCTGCCAGCAGACACTGAAGTCCCTCCCACTTCCTGACACCTCCTCCAGAAGCCTGTGGTGGGTTCAGCCTGTGCAGACTTGAGAGAGGGGTGTGTTGCTCTACCTGGCCTGTACCTGCCCATCAGTTCATTGCTGTGAGGCCTGTTATGTTCTCTGCCATCTGTTTTCCTTCTAAAGCGTGCCAGGAAAGCACAGCCTTGGTTAGGCAATAGCAGTGACCATCATGCACACACCTGGATACTCTTCACAACATGGAAGAAAGGTTCCACCACCTTTCTCCATCACCCAGCAGGAGGAACCATTCCTACCCAAACCTAATTCAAAGAGACTTTGAGACACTGCAGTTTTTCCCTTGCATTTCCTGTTAGACTCATGTCTTTCTTCCTCAACCCCAGGACCTGCCTCCCTCACGAAACCCTGCAGGAAGTTTTCCTGGCCACAGCAATGCCTGACAGCTCCATCTATCCTGCTCTGTAGGTCATCAGACAGGGCTTGCCTAGACTCAGGCATTATTCAAGAACTTCAGCAGCATCTTCAAGTGAGGCTACATGTTCCCAACAGAGTCCTTAATGCTCAAGAAAGTGTACCCTGTTCCCTAGTGCAGTGCACAGGTGTGTCACAGATTCCTGTACTGCTGTCCCCACTGTATCCATGATTCAGTTGTACACTAAGCAGTGTCCCCACAGTTTTTTCTTTTCCCTCCTTTTTCCTTGAACTCTGAATTCTGTGGTATATGAATAAAAGCAGTGACCAACAACAGCTTCTTAGCACAGCAAAAAGATTCCAACTAAATTGCTCATCTGATAGCATCCACAAAATATCTCAATACAATTGTAAAAATAAATTGTGTCCTGTCACTGTGCAAAAGGAAGAAGAAAAATGAATATTGAACAGCCACAGATGCAACCAGACATAGCTCCTGTCTGTCTCTGAGCCAAATTTATAATTACTTTTTCTGTTTTATCAAATTTCAAGCAATGCACTTCAATGGAGAAAGTTAGTAAGAACAATTCTGAAGTTAACATGGGTGTAATGGAATTTGTAAACTCTCATATAAGAAAAGTCATCAGCTGGAACCTGAACTCCCTGACTTGTTCCCTTTAATCAGCAATGACTTGCCAGTGTCTTCTGGATCTTCACGCTATTTCAGAGAGCACTTTGAGGTGCTTAGATAGAGCAGTATTTTGTCTTCTATCTGTTTAACTCCTTCTTGGACATTTCTTTCTTGAATGTTCTTCTACACCCTTGCAATAATATATCCATATGCTTGAATCATCGTAAGCATCATGATCCCTCTAGTACCTGACCCATATTAAATTTTAAAGCTGTAATATATGCTGATGTCCTCAGTTCTCAGTGTCACATTAACAGATACTCCTGCCTTTCTTTTTTATTTTTTTTTAAGAAATTATATTTTTAGCTCTTACACTCACAACCTGGAGTTTGGAAAATCTTATGTTCCATAGGAACTTTAGCAAGGCTGACTCTTATCCTCCCACTGCTCCCTCGTAACTCCACAGTTATCCTGTAGTGCTTGTGGAATAAGCAAACACATGGTTCTGCTCAGGCATTACCAACTGCACAGCTCCTGGCAGTAACTCCCACCTATCCATTCTCAATCACTGTTTTTTTCAGAGACATTGTTAGGAACAAAATATTATTCATTAGCATATTTATGAGCATATGATATAACTTCTAAAACTGATCGAAGATATTGTGTCATGAAAAGACTGTTTTCTATGTGCTTTAATGGGAGAAAATTCACAACATCTGTTGCATGCTTTTTTCCCAAGCACTGTCTCTGACCCTCTTACCCTGAAGGTTATATTCACAAATTTACCATTTTAAGGCAAGACAAAAATCTGAGTTTAAAGGGTGTGACAGAGTGACTCTAATGGTTCTCTCCTGGCATATTTTATGTAGCTGAGAATTTACCCAGTTTTGTCTGCTTGCATTCTGACAACAGGGAATAATTTGGAAATCCTTCTTCATGGAAATAACAACTAAGTTCAGAACTAAGTATCTGAAAATTGAGTGGCACTTCATGGTATATATTAAATACTGACGAGTGGTGCTTGAGCTTAAGTGATTTAGCAAATCTAGAAAAGGTCACTTAGCAATTAAGTAACCAACCGAAGTTGTTTCAGGACATGTGTTCTCTCTTCTTGAAGGCTTATTTTGAAAGCAGGTAAGAGACAGAGGATAAAGGTATGTATGCTGGTGGAATGAGTAATGTGTGTGCCTGTGTGCAAAATCCACAGAATTCCAGTTCCCTGGCTGCTGTGTATGATATGCTGAGTTTCTTTCAGTCTGAGTTTCCTGAATATTTTAAAAGAATGAATAAAGGGATTTTATTCATCCCTTTTTAAAGGATGAATAACAAAGCATTTTCTTCAAAACTGTAGTATTGATGAAGATGGTGCCTGGATTTTGTGCCTGATTTGATTTCCTGCATATTATACATGGCTAATACAGCATATATTTCTGCGTGGTTCCTGTTACTCAAAGAAGCAACTAGAAAAATGTGATTTTGAACTAAGAAAAGGATCAGTTAGTAGAAGAAGACACACAGAGGTGCAAACTTAAGATTTGTTTAGTTAGTCCAGCCTCCAACAGCAGCCAGTGGGCACATTCCTGATGCAGTCCACAGGGTCTCATGAGTCCTGTTTCCTCTGAGAAAGGTGTGCCAGGCTTCATTCCTCCAGCCTGTTTTCACCCCTCACATTTTTTATTTATATTCACCCCAAAGCTGCACTAAGAGGTCCTTGTCAGCCTCTTGATCTTAGCCCAGCTTGCCCTCTGTTACACTGGGAAGTGACTGGGAAACCTCTCTGAGGATCCACCACCTTGCTGGATACCTGGAGTGAGCAGTGGTCCTGTTGGGAGTGTTTTGCTCAGTGTCCCCATCTGTTTTCTTGTCCCTATATTTGTCACTCTTTAATCCTCTTTCTCTTTTGTTCATTTGCTGTTCCCTGAGCTCATTTGTTTTTGTACTTCTTCCTAGCCTCTCTTCCCCATGCCACTCTCCCTGCTTTTTGGAGGGAAGGAGGGAGAAAGAACACACTTACTTTCACTGTGGAAAAGCTGCTGATTATTGTCAAGGGAGGGAATCATGGGAAGAGTAAAAGTGGATCTCTGGGGAAAAGAACAGGAAAATCCTATAAAAACACTTCTCTCTTATACTCTCAAAGCCTCCAGCAACCTATGGTTCAAGGGCTCTCTGATTCTAAGGGTTATTATTTCTACAAGTAATGCCCCAGCACAGATGATTTTTCTCTAATTACTTTTCAGATCCTTGTAAACTTCTGACATCACAACAACAACCTGTGGCAAAGAGACCCACAGATGATGAACTGTGTGTTTCTGTACAGTCGGGTATGTGTTCTGTATTTTTATAAATTTTTCTTAAAAAAGAATGAAACCTTTTAAAATACAAAATAATATACTTTGCTTTACAAGAAACTCTCAGATTAATGCATCCTACTCTTTGCATTTTTAAAACCTTAAGAAATCACAGTATTGCACAACTTACACATGCAGGAGAAGAACACGTCCAGCTTCCACCACCTTGCTCTGGTTGAATGGAAATGACCAGAAAAATTCATTTCTTCTCAAGATGTAGAGTGCTTAGCTTTACTTACAAGCACATGAGTCTGCACTTGCACAGAAAAGCAAAGTTAAGTAGTCTCTGCTGTACACTGTCCAATAATACCTTTAAAAGTACCAAATACTCTCAAATTGTTTCTGTTACTATTTTAAGCCCTGGGTCTCTGTGGTTTAATGGCTTCTGTTCCACTAGTGAGACACCCACAATAAAAAGACAGTGCTCATCATGATAAAGGCAGGGTCATCTCACTCAGTACCCTCCATATGGCATGAAACTCTCCTTGATTCAGACTGGACTTCCATGGCCAGAGGCCCAAATCCTAAAACAACTTACAGGCATCTTCCCAGATAAACAGGCAAAGCTCAGCAGCAGGCCAGCAAACTCCCTAATGGCAGCAAGCTGAGGTGATTTGTAGATTCTCTCCAGCAGTGCCTTCAATCCCAGAGTCACACGACAGAGTATGAAACACACTTCAAGGTACTGGAAATGTTAGCACAATAAATATAAAACCATTCCCTTCCAGTTCTTTACCCTTGAGTTAAAACATTCTCTGTCAGCCTCTTAAAGCACAGACACAAACAATTCTTTGACATTAGCACTGCTGGAATTAAGACATTTTTACATCTACCTTTGTAATGAATGTGAAGCCATGAAAATGCTTTTTGTAAAGGGGCTGTGTTTTAAAACACTGGTCTGCAGCATGTGAGGAGAAAAAGCAGCCTGAGAGTGATCTCCAACCTGCACTGTGACCCCAAGCCTCATTTCTGTTCAGGTAACAGAAAAGTCTCTTAAAAATTACATTTTTCTTGATTAATGTGAGACCTTATGTCAAATGGCATCTGAGTTTCCCACTGACATCAGGGTGTTGTTAAACGTTGGCAAATACCCCATCTCTGGAAAGCTGAGATAGGAAAACAAAGTCTCTTCCATCACAAATGGCATTCCATCTATCACACTTGATATTTTGCTGAGAATAACAACTACGACTGTATTTATTTGCATCCCTGTCTATTCAGCTCTTGTGTAACAACAGCAAAGAAGACTGAGAGAGGCTCTCACTCTTACCTTCTGTCAAACAGCATCAAGCAGAAATCAGCTGAAGCTGGCAAAATTGTGCTGTGAACTTGGTGGATGATCAGAATCATGCACAGGTTCTGCAAAGAATGAAAATAGGTATCTCTCAGTTTTCATGCAGAAAATAAATTGGACTGAACTGAGCAGCTGCCTACTGCTTTAAAATTAACAAAAGAAATAAAGTGCAGAAAAGATCCATACTTATGAAATGATGATACAATGTTTGGCTCTATAAAAACATGGGGAAAAAAACCCAGCTCTTGTCCAAGAGGTATTAAAGCAGGCTCAGGGATGAAAATGGGTCATTATAAAACTGTGTCCTGAAGAAATGTCCAACACTTACTTATGCTTGCCCGTTTGGCAAATGTCCCCAGTGAAACCAGGGACAATGGAGGAGAGCTATGTTTGACCTCCTGTATCATATGGGAGCCTGAGAGATTAATATTTGCACTTATCACAACTTCACAGATTAACACCCTGTGATGTACAGGAAGATTGCACTCCAGGACAGGGAGACATCCATGCCTGGTGCTGATTGAGAAAAGATAATTTCATGGAATATTCCCTTATGACAGATGTCTTTGAGTCAGTCAAACACTGAGACTGCAACACTGTTTATTGTACTCTCACTGGTGAGATTTCATCAAGGTAGGCTGGAGGGAACCTGACCCAAAGTGCTGGCAGGGAAAATGATGAATCTCACTCATTTCCATGAACAAGAAAAGAACACGGTACATTACAGCATACCATAATTTCTATACTGCACCATAGGCAATCCAATATCAAAGCAGAAGCCTTTGAGTGATGGAGAAAGATCAGGTCTTTAATTTAGGCTATTGGAGCAAACAAAGATTCCTTGTGTAACATTTTATAATTCAGATCAATATTCTTCTTCGACACATTCTGTCATCTTTGGTGAGATGGGAATGTCTCCGGTATCTAATATTATGTGATTTGGAGAAAATACAAATAGTTACTATCCCATTCCCTGGCTCAGAGGCTCCTGGCAGAGAATATAACTCTCACAGAAGTTACTGGTATCCTTCTGCAGGAGATTGAGCCCCCCATTTTACACGTGGTATATATGAGTAACTACATTAACCTTAAGCTGAAGGAGAACATTTTGTTATATAAGCACATCCCTGCTCCTGTAATGCTATTCATATTAATACAAAACACAGGGGAGATTAAGCAAGTAAATTAAATTTATTAGCATTCTGCTGCTTGCTTCCTAAAGAGTGTGGGATTCAGGGGACTAAAGGCTCCCTCTCGTGTGGCACAGACTGCAGGACTGTCAGAGGGACAGCAGCACGTGGCAAGGTGGGTGTCTGTGTCCCACATGGGACACTTCTTATTGGGAGGCACAGCAACTGCTCAGGTGCATGTCAAACCTCATGGCACTAACGCTAGAAAAGACTATTCCTGGGTTTGAATGGCTGTATATTTGGAACAGGAACTGAAATATAATATTCTGTTTTATTCTATTCAGGCACGGAGGAAGAGGCACAGATGTATTACACCAGCTAGACACATTTAGAGTCCTCTATTCACCTGCTCCACCAAATCTTTGGTTGAGCAGGTGATAATTCAGTAGACTAGAAAGAGAATTCAGAATGAAGGTGGTGGGGAGGGAATATTCTTCTTTGAAAATGCACAAAAGTTCAAGACATTTTCCTCCTCTCTGTGCACACATAACTCTCACTGACATCAGCTTTGGGACTGAAGCTTAGAGAAAGAATCAAAGATATATTTTCTCCTACAAGTTCACTGCAAGAACTGCTAAAGTGAGGTAAATGCAACTTGAAGGAAAAAAAAAATCTGTGTTTTTCTTTACAAAAGAAAGAGACCTGGGCAAACCCAAACTTTGATGAATTGTCAGTCAGTATTTAGGTTATTGCTGTGTTTATAGCAGTGCATACAGGTCTACATTAGGAAACATCCAGAGCTAATCAATAAAAGAGTTAAAACCAGAGATAATTCCAGATTCTGTCCATATCCAAGACTGTCAGGAATGCAGTTTACAATAATTACTCCAAGTCCAAATTCTTCTCTTCCTGCTACGGTCACTCTTTAACCAGTGGTTAAATGAAACCCAGAGTTGATTGGGATGGGAAATCTTGGCAATGACTTGGACTATTTCTCCTTCTACAATCCTCATCAAATAAGGGGCACACAACAAATTGCTTATCTCCCATCTGCAATTCTCCCCTCCACCCAGCTGTAAATTTGAATTAATTAATAAACGCCCTTCTGTTTTCAAGGTCTTGGAAAATGAAGAGCACTCAGCAAAATGGATGCACTGACAGTGAAGGGTGTTTGTGGGTGGGTTTTTTATGTAAATGGAAAAATCTGTGAGGCAGCAGCTCCTTCATCTGTGCCGTGAGTGCTAAAGTTAGACAACTTAAAAGGAAATAAAGGGAATGCAAATAAATTATGCTTTGAACAAATGTGACCTTCCCTAGAAAAAGTCTGAGGCTTTATGGAGCAGAGTCTCCTGTCACACAGTGAGGTCAATGACACCATGAAGTCAGGCTGTGGACAACTCTGCTTTGTGGCTCCTTTTTTCCTCATATAACTAAGTGTGCACATAACAGACACTACTTTATGCACTTCCACAGCTGCCCTGTAAAGCTCAAGCACCCTCACAAATAGTATAATTTTGGGAGTAAGATTACAGAATCACAGGATGGTTTGCATTGGAAGGGACCTTAAAGATCATCCAGGGAAGGTGACATTCAGGTATGACACTTGACAAGTTCGGAATGTCACCATTAGATAAACAGAAACAATACATGAACTAACGGGATCAATTCCTGGAGACACACTAAAACTGAGTAACTTCTGGGGGAAAAAAGGGTAATTGAAGATACTGAGCCAGAAGGACCCTTTAGTTCTTGTGCTTAGAATACGGATTCTCAATCCAATCTTAATCTTGACGTGCCCAGTAAAGAGAGAGACTGTGAAATATAAACTGCAAATTGCAGCTGGGGTCTTCAGCACAAGGAAGACATTGGAGCTGCTGGAGAGAGTCCAGAGGAGGCCACAGAGCTGCCCTGAGGGCTGGAGCCCCTCTGCTTGAGTCAGGCTGGGAGAGCTGGGGGGTTCATCTGGAGAAGAGAAAGCTCTGGGAGACCTCCTTGTGGCCTTCCAGTACATGAGGGGAGTTTATGAAAAGAAGGGAAAGGGACTTTTTGAATGGGGTTTCTGCAGGATTCTGGTGCCAAATACAAGTCCTCAGACTTTACCTCTACCTTACAGTGATACTTGAAGTACCTTAAGTCAAAAAGTTAGTTTCTGTTTTTCATTTTAAAATGTAAAGCTTACTGCAAATGGGTAGATTTTATGAAGGAAAAAAAGTGAAACAATAAAATTGATGAGTAAAATTTAATGACTGCAATTCACACAGGTGGGGAATGAAGCTCCTCAGGACAGCAGAGCCCAGAACAGCACATGATCCTTGGCTTCAAATTTCTGCATAAAACCCCCTCTAAATTCACCTCCCCCATGCTGACACATGGTGGCAGAGCTGGGTGAGGGTGTTTTGGGAAGGGTTACAGAACTGCTGTGCAGTAACCCAAGATGCTGTAGTTTCATTAGAACTGAGACATGTGGGCAGTGAGGCCCCCGACTGCAGATCACATTCCAATGAAAGCAGGAGACATTAATTAATGGAATAAACCTCAGCAAATCCCACCGCTCCTAACAAAGCAACTACAGCATAAGGTAACACTTTTTATTATAGAAATCAAAGCAATAAATCAAGAATTCTGAATAGAGCATTCTCACTGGCCTGTTATTTATGTCTCTGGAGTAATCCCATTCATCCCTTTAACACAGCTGGGGAGAGGCAGATGGGAAGTTGTCAGTACTGCAGGGAAACCTCCAGAATTTCTAAAATGTACCTTTTTTCCTTTATTTTATCCATTTAATGCATCTGGTGGCCCTGATTTTCTTAATATGCTACTTGTCCAATTTATATGAGCTCCTCCAGTCCATCCCCTGCACTTGTGGCAAATCTATACTCACACTTGACAATAAAGTCACGGTAATATGATTTTATTGTTGTTGTTATCACCATCATTATTATTAAAAATGAATAATGGACATGGCTCAGCAAAATGTCCAGTACCAAAAATCAACTGTTAAACATCTAATAATAACATTAACACATTATCAAATCCATATGGTGTAGGAATGGCTCTCTCTTCCTACATGGATCTCTCAGCTTTTGGCAGAGTTTCTGCAATTTATTAACAGGACCAGGTACTTCTGCAGTGAGAAAATTAACTTGTACCACTGCAGTGTGTGAAGTACAAACCTGAAGTACATCACAATGATAAACCCTCAGCACCTATGTGGGATTTGCCATCTCATCTCTGATGAAACACATTTTAACCTGTCAGTCTCTTGACAGTTTTTACCTGTCTCCTTCTTCTACATTTTGTTCTGTAATTTTAAAAAAATTGGCAGCCTATCTAGCCTCTAAAAAAACCCAATTTTAACCATTTTCCTACATGTCTACTCACTGAATCAAGAACTAATAGGGCAATTCCCCAAGGAAATTAGAATCAGAAAGATCTTGTGTATCAGCTTTACCACAATTCTCATTTTACTTTATGGACATGTAAAAGCATAAGATATTCACATCCAAAAAGCAAAAGCAAACTAGTAGATCCCAGTCAAGCAAAAACCCATGAGCAGATGGGAATTTCTGAGGGACGTGGTTTCCTTCTGCCTCTTTCAGACCCACATTTTGAACGTCTTGGTTTGGTAAAATACTAAGCTTTTGTTCTCCTCCTGCAGAAGCCTTTTAGCACATCTGCCAGAAATCACTCTTGGAAAACAGACACTGCAAACAAACTGTTTTCCACAGAACTTTAGCTGAGTTAGGGGAAGAATAGATTCACTATGTGTACTCATACAGCCTTTCTCTGACAATAATATTCGACTCCTTCTGTAGATTCCAAGAAAGTCTCAAATATACAGGCAAATTCTGAATGTTTGACAAGCACAATCTGAGAAAGGCTCGTGGGGAAGCAGTGATTAGAGAAAGCAACTGGCAGCTGGGAAACCCAGGCTGTATTCCCTGTTTCATTACTGATTTCTCTGGATGACCTTGTCAAGTCATTTAATGCCTTTCTGCCTGTGTTTCCCTCTCTGCAAAATGTTTAGATAAACACCTCCCTTTTGGAAACACTGCAAAATTGTTCATTTTGGAATGTTCCCCGGATGTTAAAGTGGCTCTCAGGTGTGACATCAGAGGAAAAATAAAACAGCCACAATTGACATGAATGTCAATCTAATATTTTCGCACAGATTAAAATCTGCAGTTTAATGGATTAACCTTGTACCTGAAAGTTTTATTTTAGGTGAGACAGTAGTTACTCATTCTATTTTAACTTTTCTCATCAGCCAAGCCGACATCATCAATGCAAACCATGAAAGTAAGAAAAAGCAGAAAAAATGGCATAAACTTTGTTCTGCTCAATTTAAGAAGTATGACTATGTAGATGTAATAAGTATGTATATGATTTGTGCCAGTAAGGAAACAAATGGTTTTATTGCACCCTCATAAAACAATAAAACCTACTGCTGTAAGGTCATCAGTTTCCCTGAACCTTTACCAAGGGATATCTAAATTATGATAAGGAATCTGTCAAAACACTAAATCCTAAAACTCCCCTGTCATTCCTTTATCAAGACACTAAATTGTACATGACCCCCTCCCAACTCCCCTGTCACCCCTTTATCAAGGAATACCTGAATTACGGTGGGAACTTATCAAGATACTAAATTGTAATGTAGTAATTAACCAGTTGTAAAAATAATGACTTAACTGTAGCCATATAAAGAGAAGTATGTAAAAATTCATTTGTATACCATGTAATGAATATGTATAAAAGTGGCTAGATAAAAGCCAGACACACATTGTACCTGAGGCATGAGTTGGTGGAGCGAAGCCTCTCCCCTCGTGTCCAGGCCTGTATTGCTCTTGCCATATAATAAACCTTTTTTTTATAAAAAATAAATTCATTTGGTCATTCAGGTCAGTCCCAAATGGTGTCCAGCCCCTCCCTGCCCCCTCAGCGACCTTGACCGCCTCACATGCATTATTGTTAATGCCCAAGATACGTTCTATAAATGGAATACCTAAGTGCAGTCTTACTATGAGTCATTTCACCATCACGCCTCATCCAGGGAAAGTGTAGCATTCCCTAATTGTACAAGCAAACTAACAGCACAGACGGAGTGCAATGGGGAGAAGGGTGCGATTTTATTACCCACCTGTTGGTCCATGGTGGTTTAAAAACATCCAGCACACACTGGAAAGAGCTTTTTTTTTTTTACCCCCACTTCAGGTACCACACAAGCCCAGTTGCAACTCCGTGAAGTAAGCACACTATAAAAGACAGAAAGCCAATTTCGGATGTAGGACAGCACTCTTACAGAGTTTTGTGTTTCACTTGCAGAAGGATGTGTGTGGACGGCTCCCAGGGCCGTTTTTCTGAGGGCACCGACCGCCCCCACGCTCACCTCCAGCTCCTCCTGCTCGCCGCACCGCGCCCCCTCACACCACACAAAATGGCGGCCGCGCGCGGGCCCCTCACGCGGGCACGGCCTGAGGGTGGTGGGAGGAGAAGGGGAAGGGGGCATGGTCGGAGGGTGTCGGGAAAAGGGGGCATGGTCGGAGGGTGTCGGGAGAAGGGGGAGAGGGCATGGCTGGGAGAAGGAGAGGCCGCAGCTCCGCACCCTCGGAGCGGGCGAAGGGACAGCGGGAGGGGACCGGGACGGCGGCTGGAGCGCCGGAGCCGCCGCGGGCCCCGCTGAGGGGCGGGGAGGACCAGGCCGCCCGCAGAGTGCTCGCGCGCCTCGCGCTGATTGGCGAACAGTTCCCGCCACGCGCTCTCTCCGCCCTCCTATTGGCTGCTGCTTCCCGCGCGCTGCCCGCCACCCAATCAGCGCCCTTCCCTCAGNCCCTTCCCTCAGAGTTCCCCTCCCTCACCCCTGCCCATCCCTCCATGGCAGCGGCCTCGGGCCTGGCCCGCTCCGAATCCCGGCCGGGCCCGTCCGGGAACACCTCCCTGCTGGGCAGTGCCACGACGTGGCCCTTGAGGCGCTACGGGCGGTTCCTGCCCCCGGCGGACGGCGGTGACCATGAGGGGACAAACACCTCCTGGAAGGTGCGGGGGACGGTGTGGCGATACATGGGGCCTTTCAGGTGTGTTTTCAAAGGCCAGAGCTAAGGCAGGAGTCGGGAGAAATTTTGCTTCATGACTTATTAATGTCAGCAGATCAGAGGTAGAATAGTTAGTAGCCCACCTTTTTTATATTTTTTTTTTTATTATTCCTTCATTCATCAGTGATCTGTGGTATTAAAACATAGAGATCAAGTTGGAACAGTCCACAGGGTTCTTTAAAGTAGTTAAACCTGTATTTGGAGGTATAATTAGTAAAAAAATCATTAAATGTGCCTTCTGTCTGTGGGAGTGTAGGGCAGGTTGCATTGGTGAGATGTGAATTACACACCTGGCTTCCAGCACCGACCTTTGAAACCTTTTGTTTTCCACTAGAAAGAGCAATTATAGGTTCTGTTCTTACAGGGAACAGATTTTTCTTTGTCTGTCTTTTTAAAGGTGTTTGAATCAAATGAGGAATCGNCACTCAGATCCCCTCTCTCAGAGCCCCCCAATCAGCGCCCCTGACTCAGAGCCCTTCCCTCACAGCCCCTCCCTCAGCACCGCAACCCTCACTCAGCGCCCCTCCCTCAACGCCCTACCCTCAGCATTCCCCAATCAGCGCCCCCCACTCAGAGTCCCTCCCTCACAGCTCCTCCCTCAGCGCCCGCCAATCAG
>WBMV01003673.1:489894-512321 GCA_013396655.1 Campylorhamphus procurvoides
TTTTTTTTTATTATTCCTTCATTCATCAGTGATCTGTGGTATTAAAACATAGAGATCAAGTTGGAACAGTCCACAGGGTTCTTTAAAGTAGTTAAACCTGTATTTGGAGGTATAATTAGTAAAAAAATCATTAAATGTGCCTTCTGTCTGTGGGAGTGTAGGGCAGGTTGCATTGGTGAGATGTGAATTACACACCTGGCTTCCAGCACCGACCTTTGAAACCTTTTGTTTTCCACTAGAAAGAGCAATTATAGGTTCTGTTCTTACAGGGAACAGATTTTTCTTTGTCTGTCTTTTTAAAGGTGTTTGAATCAAATGAGGAATCGGGTCCTCTTGTCCTCACCATTGTGGTGTCTGGCCATTTCTTCATTTCCCAAGGACGAACAGTTCTGGTGAGTTTCTCAGTTACAAAGAATGCTTCTCCCTTCATGTTACCACCAGTATTAACTTCGTTTCCCTTTTCCAATTCATTTTCCACTGAGTGGAAAGTGCCAGTTTTGCTCATGGTAATTCTCATGTGCAGTTTTCACTAGCATAATGCATTATTTCAAGCTGAGGTGCCGCAATTCTTCTGTAGTTCTAAAAGTGTAGATTAAGAGGTAAAGCTAAGTGCTGCTGATGTTGAAAGATAATTTATGGTTGGGGCTTTTTTTCATGATTCTTGCCTAAGAAAACAAAATACATTGTTAAGAAATAAATAAAAAAAAATTTCCTGTAAGATTTGCTACACGGTCCAGCTAATTTCTTGCCTCTGACACATTTGTGTTTTGGTTGGATAATTTGGTTTCTCAAAGGGTTTTTTTTCTGTGTTGGATAATATGACCTAACATACATCTTTGGAGACAAAATAACAACTATATGGCTTTGTCAACTGATTTTCCTGTAGCCTCTGCTTACTTAAGCACAACCAGCTACTAGACTAAAGATTTCACAACGACACCAAAAGGTTAAAAGGAAAACTCTGTCTGGGAGGAGTGGGTTTGATGCTCATGCTGGAAGGTGGAATTAAGTGTGTTCAGTGCATAGCACCAGTACTCAGTGATGATAACAAGTAGGAATTGGCTGATAAATATATTAGAAAGCTATTACAAACTACCAGAAGATGCTGCAGTATAAAGATAACAAAGCTTTCTAATACAGAATGTGTAAGAGACTGTGTTGCAGCTTTAAATATGTATAAGCTTATAAATTAGTTTTTACTCTGCCTCTTAAAAGGTCTTAAACGTAGAGCAATTTAAGTCTAGGGGGAGAACAAAGGATATCCTTGAATTTTTTTGGCCTGTGCGTGTGTTAGAAATATTGAATAGGTAATGCATGAGCTAACAGAGCTGTCTGTGTGGAGAGCCCTTGTACAAGACATGGCATTTGGCTCATATTTTGTGAGGACAAGGTAAAAATGGAACATGGGAAGTATTTCAGCAGTTGTGTTAAATAAGAAAAAGGGATGAAGTATAGAAAATGCAGATGGAAGTGAGACTTGCTGCCATCTCTTAGCAAATTCTGCTTGGAATGATTCAATGCAGGATGCTCCTCTCAGGGGCTGACCCTTTTCCCAGTGTCCCAATCCCATGGCAGTAACTAACTAGTAACTTGGATGACTCTAAATGTCCTTGAAATAACCATATCAAATCTAACTGCAAGTACATTTTAATAACTAATTAAAGACCAAACAGGCATAACCCAAAGCTGCAGCCCTGCAAAGATGTGTCTGGCAAAGGCTGAATCTAGCAAGTCACAGGGGCAGATAAAAGTGTGTTGTTGGAAGGGATGAAGTATCAGAAAAGCTTTATAGAGACTTGGCTGAGAAAAGCACTTTCTTGCAGCTCTTGGGTTTAGTGGCTAGTGAAGCTTTCAGGCAGCTGCCTTGCATGAAATGCCAGATGAGGAATTTCAGGGATCTATTCAGGACTGTTTCAGCTTCTGAGAGACACTGAGACACTGCAGTGACTATCACATTGTGCAGAAGAGAGAGAGGGAACAGACGTGCTTGGTAAATGTGATCAAAATATAACACTGAGAGTTTTGGGAAAAAAAAAAGCAGCAAAGTTTTGGGGTTTCTTAAGATTTATTTTGGCAATGCTTCTATACCAGTCTTGAGGCAAACACTATCATTTTCTTGTGTTAAGAGAAAAGTTACACAAACTTGGTTTTGCAACCTGTCAGTTCCTTTGGGTGCATTTCTCTGAGTACATGTCTTTGGGATCATGGTGCAGGTGTCATCTGTGCATGTGGGACTAAACTGGTGTGAGAGGCACTGCTACATACATGCCTCCTCCCACTTGTTCTCTTAAACAGACTTGGCTGGCTGAAAAACCCACCAAATACCCAATCTGCTCCTTTTCACAGAATCACAGAATGGTTTGGGCTGGAAGGGACATTAAAGCCCATCTCATTCCACTCCCTGCCATGGGCAGGGACACCTTCCACTGTCCTGTCCAACCTGGCCTTGGACACTTCCAGGGGTGGGGGATTTTGCAAACTCCTTACTGTGATGCTGGATAACAAAAAACCAGCTTGCAGCTCAGGCTGTGTTACTGCTGTAGAAATAATCAGAACTGGTTAATCTCAGTGGTTCTATCTCCCTCTAGTCTTCAGCTGTCAGGAGCTGTCACAAACCTGCCACAATATTTAAACAGGCTTTGTATATGTGGTGTTCTGGAGCCTGTCACAGACTGAATCCACTGAGTGGGGTCTGTCGTGGACATTGTGTCCCAGGAGATAATGCACAAGTTTCTGCTCCAGAGGGAATGTCTCAAGTTTGATGGAATGCTGCAACAGTTGGCATAATTTTATTTGTCCTCTCATTTCTTCCTGCTGGCCTGGGCTACTGACTGTGTCCTTTTGACTGCTGAGGTGTTCTCCAACACTTACCTGCTGCCTTAATGCACTGGCACTGGAATTCCCTCTGATGTACTTACACAACTGTCTCTTGCTATGTAGTAACTGCATCCTTTAAGTTGTTGATGTCTTTTGATCTGTCTTCTGATCCCTGCTCTCCAGACCTTTTGATGAACTACAGGCCCCTGGGTTTGAGGGAGCTGGATAACAATTATCTTAGCTTTGTACCTCTGCAGGGGAACAAGGTGAGGCACAAGATCTGTGTCACAGGAACACCATTTCCCTCTCAGCATGCATGACTACTGTGTTTTTATGACATTTTCATGGATGAATAATAAAAGGATTTTTTCTGTTTTTCACCTGCGTACAACATTCACTACAACTCCATTTGCACAGAACCAAAATAGCTGTGTACAAAAAGAAATTTCTGTTTCATTGATGGTTGGATTAACATGATCCCTACTAGGAACAATATTCAAGTGTTTCTGACTTGCTATCAAAACACTTTCTCTATGATGGGTGTATTTATGTATTCTCTTAGTCCTTTTTATTTTGTTTGAGCAGGAGAGTTAAGAAACCTTTTCCTTAAAGAATGATAGTTATTTAGAGGCCAGTGAAACTATGGCTCTTTTATGATTGTTTCTAAGAACAATATTTATAAAGTAGCAATAAAATATTCACATATCCTAACAACTGTTATATTTTTTTTAGTAAATACAGAAACAACTGTTTTCTTTTCAAAATGAAATCTATGCCTTGTGATCAGCCAAATGGAATGAGGAGGAGGGTAAATGGAACTTCAGAACACAGAACATAAAAATCCCTGATGCATCATGCAAATTAAAAAGTGTTTTGATTTGTTTTGAGGGTTTTTTTTAAACAAAGTTCTTCATTTGGAATTAAATTATGTAACATATATTTAGGACCTGTTTTGGCTTCAGGGTTGCCTGACAGACTGCATATTTGATGGCAGAAAAACCTCATTCTTGCATACTGTAGACAATGGAATTTTACAGTAATATCTCAACAGCATCTCTCTAAATTTCTGGCCATACTCAAGATACATCATGTTCTGTTTACCACAACTCTTCTTTCCTTTCCCCTCTTTGAATCAACACATCATGAAAATTATATTTTGGTGTTTTATTCAGTGTCATTATTTCTGGTGCTAAAATTTGTAGTATCCTACAAATTAAACAAATTGAAATGGTGAAGAGGGCTTACTTAATAGGATAAAATTAATCCAGAGTAATTGATTTGTGACCTGATCTTTTGAAGTGTAGACTAAATGTCCTTAGTGCCCTCCTGGTCCCCTCCTGACTTCTAATAAGCTACCAGTGGATAGGGTACAGTAGATTCTAACTCATTAATTAGGCAAGCATTCAGCAGACATTCTCCTGTTCCTGATGCTCTCTTTGCAGTGCCTGAAACTGAGGCACCAAATTTTTGAGATGATATTCACAACAGTGCCTTGGGCAGAGCTGGTCCCTGTGCAATAAATGAGGAGAGTGAGCAGGTTGCTAATGCTGCTTGGTGGTAGCACACTGAAAACCCACAGGAAGCTGTTCTCTTATTAAAGGTCCCATGATTGCTCCTTGAAAGAGTAGAAGGACTCTTAGTTTTGTTGACTTATTTAGGACCACAATCGTAGTTTAAAAATTTCAATTTGTTTATTTCAATGTGTGATGTTGATGTGATTGTTTTGGACAAGCTGAGTATCCTGCATTAGCTTCCCCATTTATGTTTGATGTAAATGGCTTCTGATGTTTAGAGTTCTCTTGCCCCAATTCCTCTAAACCCAGCTATTAGAATAGTCTTTTAAGAATTGGGGTTTCTGTTAATGAAGTGTATTTATAGAGTTTAATGTATGCTATTGATCTAGGGACATATGAATTTGGTATCCTGAATTAAAGAAGAAATTAATGGGATGCCCTGAAGAGCTTTAGCCAGGTAAACCCATGAGCATCCTATTCCCCTCTCTGTCCCTGGACAAGTATCACTGCTCTAAAGTGTAGCTTAGGGGAAAAATCCTCCAAATCAGGTTCTCACTATGACATATCAAGGTCTGTCCTGAGTTGGGGGCTTATCTTTGCCACTCACTCCTTCAAGAGGCCATAGTTTGTACCCATCCAGAGGGACACTTTCTAGCAAGGGTGGCTGGTGTGTCCTGTATTTCCCATTTCCTTCAGCTTTCCTGCCTCTGTGCACATGGAGCACTCTGTTTAATGAGTTCAAACCCTCATGTTCTTTTCCACAATCAAGCAAGCTTAATAGGAAGATTTAAGATTTGAAGAGATTAAGGGTAAAAATATTGCATACAAAAAGATAATGCAGACTTAGCATCCTTTTATTCCTTATTCCTGGCTGTCTGCCTTGGTTGTTGGGGTTGGAAATTTTCACAGAGACAACTTTCTGCTTCTCTCACTCTACAGGTTGTCTTGTTGGGGGATTATTTTTTACTTGTCATGTTGGCACTTCTGTTCTCGACTTGGTTTTCAAGATAGCTCATACTGCAGAAATAAAACCTAATGAATTTGGCCTTACTTAGATCTTGGAAAAAGATATAAGTAAGGAAAATTTGTACTTCCAGGTGTGTTGCAAGGTTATACTGACAACTGGAGTGACTTCATGTTCCAAGTTTAATTTTCACACTGTTATGTTTCAGCTGGAATTACAATTTTATTTTACAGTCGTTAATGAAGAATTTTCATTTTTTTAAATAGAAAACTCGTTAAAAGGAACTCCTTTTTTGGGAAGGCAGTGAGTTAAAAATTGCTATTTTTCAGATATATGCAAGCATTTGATTTAGAATCTCTTTGTTGAGTTTCAAGCATGCACAGTTTTGTTTCTTACAATAACCTATTAATAGCTAAATCTTTATTAGAGTGATCACCATCAACATATTACCTGTAAATGTGTTCTGGAATTCTGCTTCTTTTTGGAAAGCATCTGTTTTGCCTCTTCTTTAGAGCTCTGTATAATACCTGAACATAATTTACAAGCTTGTTCAGACTGCGTGCTCTCACACCTCTATTTTTACTGTCTTTTGAGATGATGGTTAATAACAGTCTTTGCAACTACAGTATTTTTGTTCTGTTTTGATCAGAACCACATGTGTCCCATGGTGCTGCCCAGCCTGTGTCAGAATGGTGCTGAGGCCCTTGGCTTTCCTGCCCTCTTGCTTCAGTTCCCAGCCAGCACCACTCTGGCAGCAGTGCAGTGGGATCATAATTAACACAATAAACTCCTTAGATCTCATGCTGAACTCATTGTTTCTTGCAAATGCACATTCCCAGTCTGTGGGATACCCAGCTGAGTCCTTAATCCATAACATCATACACTGCATGCATTCCCTATAACTGTGAACTCAGAGAACAAACTTGTATTTGCATTTCATGACCCTGTTAGAAGTGGCAGCCCAGACTGGAGAATGTGTCTCACTGTGGAGTTCTGGGTTTTGCTTGTCTTCTTTAGTACTGGTTGTAATTTAAGGGCAGATTAGAGCATGTTTGTGACAACAGCAACAACAAAGTTTTCCCTCCGAAGCTGTTGTTTACACATAATTTTGTTTGAAAACATCTGGCTTGTGAATGAGCGAATCCAAACTATGTTGATGCAAGCCAGCCTAGCTGAACTGGTACACAAATAACATTTCTTAAACATACACTGATTTTTAGTTCAGATAGGGTTGCAATCTAACAAAAAATAGATCATCTGTTCCAGTGTTGCTTAGCACCACAGGGTTTCTCGATGATATAATAAAAAATACTCATAAATAGCATGCAATACCTTCCAACACAGATCACAGAGCTCATTACCCAGCAGCTTTTTGAATGCTGAAGTGTGAAGTCAGAACAAAAGTATTCCCCAGTTAACACTGGACCCAATGGCTGTAAGGCAGTGCAGCCTTATTGGCTTCTCTGGCTCATGGAAGGTGTGGTCATGTCTTGCCTGCTCCAGAAATATTTGGGAAACATCTTGTTTTCTGCTTCAGCTTAATTGCACTTGGAGTCCTCCCTCTTGAGAAGGATTTTGGTCAGTGATGTAGGAAACAGTTTCCCTTGACCACGGTTTTCTTACAAGTCCCATCATGGAGAACGACAGGAGGAGTTTGTGACTGACTGAATATTAAAGATCAAACTTAGGAAAGTGCTACTGTTTCTCTCTTCACATTATATAAACTTGAGCTCTTCTGTCTCTGCCTAGTTCTAGGCTGCCTTTTTAATTTATTCTGATTAATCTTACACTGCCATCTGGCTTTGCTTGTGCCCAGCTCTGAGTGGAGCAGCAGTGGATGCTGCCTGCTGCAGGAACAGGGAGCACAGCTGCTCTGCTCCCTGCTCTGTCAGCCTGGTGGGGGCAGCACCAACCCACAGGGACTGCTGCTTTCTTCTGTGTCACTGCTATGGCCAGAGCACATTGAGAGTCATTTCATCAGCTCTGCAAAGGACAGATGGACTGCAGGCTCAATGGATTGCCTTGCAGTTTCCAGGCACTGCCCCATGCCCAGCTCCTGGGTGCTGGCACAGATCCTCCCGACTTTCAGAGGTGGAACCAGGACACATTTATTGTGCTTTTCCTTCTTCTTGTTCTGAACTAACTTACCTGAATTCATATGCACTGGCACAGGTTGCCCAGAGAAGCTGTGGCTGCCCCATGCCTAGAAGTGTTCAAGGCCAGGCTGGATGGGGCTTGGAGCAACCTGGGACAGTGGAAAGTGTCCCTGCCCATGGCAGGGGGTGGGATTGGATGAGCTTTAAGGTCCATCCCAACACAAACCACTCTGTGATTCATTACTATTTCATTGTTGACAAAACTAGCATTGTCATTGTTAAGAATCTTATTTTGTTGTAATTCAGGCAGCCTCAAGTACAGTGTGTGCTGACTGAGGTAACATAGGAAAGCCATGAGGAATAGAATAAACCTTAACATGGTGCAAAATTTGCCTTATTTGCTGCTTAGAACTGAGGAAAATCTGGAGGATCCTGACTGTAATGACAGTGCCTGATGTAAACAATTTAACAGTGGAGTTCAGTTCAGCAGAGCTGAGTTTGTCTGAAATCTTCCCTTCTTTTTCAGGCAGCTTGTTCATGCCAGGTCAGATCTGGTGTGTTGTTCAAGGGCTGCACTGAGTTTTTAAATTTTATTTAGCTGTTCTTAGTTATTTATTTCTGTTTGGCAATTTACAATCAACCCAAGGTGCAAGAGAAAAGAAAATACTTCCTGCTTTGTTCTTCAGTTAAACTTATGTTTCAGTTAAATGAAGTTTTGGGGTTGGAGTTGAATAATTAGGAGTATGTAAATAAAAACTCTGAATGCTGCTTTTTACCCTTGTTTTACCTCAGAAACAGGACACATTAAAGGAGAACAACCTGGTAAATGGCAATGAAATAGCTGGTAGGAAAGTTAAACAGTGGCTACCTTCTATGATTTCTTTGAAAACAGTGATTATTTTAAGGAGACAACATTTTTCCAACCTTCATCTACGGTGAAAGGAAAAACATTGTAAAAGCAGACTGAATATGGGAACAGCTATATTTAAATAAACACAGTTGGTGTGTCTCCAAAACAGAAACTACTAGGACAGAGCAAGCACCAGGGGCCACAAGTTAAAGTGGCCTAGTGAAAGAACAGGATAGTAGAATTTTGGGGCCTGGCTTCACTTCCCATCCCACACAAAGGGAATTCTTCCTGTTGTTTTGGCCTTGAGGCCTTTCACACCTTGGCAAGGCCTATCCTAAGGCACTTGGAGTGTTCAGTGCAGACAGACACACAGCAAGGGCCAGACCCCTCCTTACCTGCTGTCAGCACCTCTTTTTACAGTGCACAAAGAAATGCTTGGCTCCCTCTGACCCAAAATCTCTTGGGATGGTACTTACCTGAAGTTGGACATTCTGGAGTCTCTCCTGGCAGGTGATGTGATCCACTTTGCCTTTGGGTCAATTCTTCATGGCTTTTTAGACTGTGAAAGTGTAGTTAAAATCCTACATGCAATTGCTGCAGGAGATTGTAAAGCCAGTGCTGCCAGCACAGGAAAGGAGCAGACTCACTGAGGTGGTACCTGTACCAGTATGGAATGGCAGATGGTTTTCCAGCCTGGACCTGCCTGAGATGGACAGTGACTGTGGCAAACTCTGCTGGCAGTCCAGGATGGACAGGCCTTAGGGCCCTTTGAAAAGCAGCCTGTGCCCAAGCCATGGTCATTGAAAGCATCGTGGGTTCACATAAAACAGGTGCCTGATTTCCTCCCTGCCCTTCCATTTGTTATTGTTTGGGGGTTTTTTGTCCCTGGATTTTGCTAACTAAGGGCTCAAAGTGCCTTGGGAGACACAGTCTGTTGCCTTGCAGTTGTTCTGTGACGTTCCACCTTCCTCAGGTGTTCTCACAGGATGCTGAGCAGTCCATCTAGTTTGAAGAGACTAACAGTAATGCAACAGGAGGATAAAAACATCTTTATCTAATTATCAAAGTTGTTTGTTTCTCTGAGTGCCATCTGGAACAAAAGTCTCCCTGGATAAAGCAGGTGCTGTCCCATTCCCCAGCTTTGCCTGCCCTCTGCTGCCCTCCTGGGCAACTTCAGCTCTAATTGCAGCTGGTTTATCCTGCATTTCATCAAGACTTTGATAACGTGCACAAATATAAAACAGATATGGAAAACAGAACATACTTTGACATGGTGGTGTTACTGGAGCTACAGATTTAATCCCTGGAGTGGCAAAAATTCCATATCGGCAGTTGTTAAACAGATACAAAAATTGCACAAATGCAGTGCCTAATCTTCATTAGGGATTTAATTACACCACACAACTGAAGCCTGTACTCCCCAGTGTTGCGTATTTGCTGTGCAAGTGTTTTGTGTCCTGCTTTCTTTCAGGAGGGCTTTTCATTGATTGATTCCCACAAGTGGCTCAAGATAGTGAGGAGAGCAGACTGCCTGCTGCTCCAGGCACAGGCAAAGGTGAGTTGAGCTGCTTTGAACGCTCATAATAGCCACTAAAACATTTCTAATTTTCTGGAGAGAGTCTCTTAATATTGGCCTAAATTAAACCAGAAGTTGTCAGATACTGTAAATGGTCTATATAAATTAGAATTTATTTTTCTACTCTAGATACTAAACAATGGATTAAGCCATCTTGTTTCTTTTGTAAATGCCAAGGTTCAGGGTTTTTAGCCTGCTCTCTGAGAGTTGGCTGCTAAAACAGCTGGATTGGTATTTATTATACAATGTATCTGCCATGGTTAACAATTAAGAAGGTGAAGTGAATCTCTTCCCTAGGTCAGACTTCACTTTGGCAAACAAACTATCCAAACAAGCAATCATTTAGCCATTTTGTGGCCCTGTTAGCAGCAGGCTGGTGGTTCAGGTATTTGGTACTCAGTGCAACAAAAGGGACACGTGGTTTTCTGGTCTTCCCCTCAGATCTCACAGTAAGTCACTGGTTCACCTTTAAATATTCAAACAGCACTTGTTACCAATTTATGTAAAAATCTCATGTGTTTTGGTTCTTAGATGAACTCTGATACTTGCTCAAGTACCTCACTGTTTTAAATGCATGGATTATGCCTGAAACACCCCTGCACTGTGATTTTTGTCAGCTTGTTATAAAACATGGACTGCCACTGAAGGCAAGTCCCAGCCTGGGGCAGGAATTGGTGCTGATGAACCAGCAGGTTGTTGTTCCCTTTCTCATTAACAGACCTGGTCCCCCAGCACAGCAATTCTGCTGCATCTCCAGGAACACAAAATCAACACCACACTCACTCTGAGGCTTAACAGAGCTCTGAGGGACATTTCAGGCAAGGGGGAATATTAACATAATCCAAAATGAATTTGGTGCATCTAAATGTTTACTTGCTACAAATTCACATGACAAACTGGACTTAGTGGCACTGCAGTGATTCTACCACACAGTTTCTCTCCTTTATGCCTGAAGCTGTAGCTGAAGGGATGCCTTAAGTGCTGTCAGTGTATGAAGCTTCTGTGCTCATCTTTCTGATAAATTTTGGATTTCTCTTGTACTCCTTGTTTTTTGTAAGTCATTAACATTGCATTTATAGTGGAGCTTACTCATTACTTAGGAAATATGATTTCAGTGGAGCACTCTGGACTCTTAGCCCCAGAATGAGGCTAGAGCCTCTCATATAAACAGGAGCAAGGTGAAAGTTCTTAATATTCTTGCAATAAGTAATTTCCCTGCATTGTGTTTCCACCCCAGCATGGAAGAGGTGCAGATTTGATGATTCAAGTGACCTCAGGGTTCTTTAATAGCTTTTGTATGGTTCAGGTGTGACTGCCCAGTACTTGAGTTTATGCTAAACATTGACATCATCTCTCCTTCCAGAAAGGAAAAAAATGTTTCATTTTCAAAGACAGAAAGGGGAAAGTAAAACAAGTGGTCTTTGAAAGTCTCCAAAGGAACTCAAGTTGCCTTTCTGTCATTTTAATGAGAACTCTTCTATATGGCAGAGCAGTTGTTGGTTATGTGCAGCTCCCCAGTTATGCTGACATCTTAGTTATTAGAGCCAATCCAACCAGGCACTGCCAAAGGGAGGGCTACACTTCATGTTATTGTGAGATTTTTTTCCCTGGAAAAGACACTGAGACAAGCTTTTATGCTTACACTGCCCTAAAAATCATTTTATGTGATACAGATATCTTAAAATAACAGGCATGTAAACAGAGAGGCTGTCAGGAAAAGCTGGCTCATGGCTGAGACAGAAATGCTTAGAGTGAGTGCTGTCCTTGCACTTGGGTACCAGCAGCCTGGCATTAAAGATTTGATGTTGAAACCTCAGAAAGATGAACACTCAAATAAGCCACGGTGGGCCAAGGAAAACCTGCTGCTTTTCTAGTGCTTTAAGTGTTTTAAATTGGAAATTCTGAGGTCAAATGAGAAGTCCCATTAATTCACTCCCTAAATATTCAACATGCCTTACATCAGCCCAGGGTGCTTAGGCCAAGCTTATCACACATAACAGACTCTGCCATCCCCTTTCAGAGCAGTTTGCAGGACCTCAAGCACTTAAAAATATAATGGTACAGCCCAACAACCTATACTGGGGGGTCAGAGCTATCTGGGTTTCTTTCATTTTTAGTAGCATTTCACTGTTTAAAGCAATGCATTGCAATTTCTGGCACTCCAGGTCAACGTGTTGGCTTCTGTTAAAGGAACATTAGGTGAGAGCCAAGCAGTGTTCAGGTTTGGCTACACACAGGTACACCAGGTAGGCAGGCTGGGTGTGATGCAGCAGTAACAAATCCTAACTGGAACATACCAGTCCCAAAACTTCTAGTTCAGATGCCAGAGTTAACTTCTTACTGTAGTATCCTGCCATTTTTTGTCACAAGAACTGCTAGGTTTGCCTATCCTTTCAGCACACCGCTTGCAGCAACAATAAAACTTAGTTTTCCTCCTCTACATGTAAAATCTGTTGTCATGGCAGGGTTTGTTCACTTGGCTAAACCTTCAATTAGTGGCAGGTGGCCCCACATCACTTACTTACGCTTTTCTTGCATGTTTTTAACTGATTTTCAAACTGGGAATCTCAGTCTTCTGGGTTGACTGCTGGGAAAAAATGAAAATACAGCAGGGAAAACTTGTTTGTTTTTCAGTTGGTGCAGTGACCCAAGAATCTCTCACCTTCTGCCCAACTTTACCAAACAGGGATTTAATTAAATCACAGTAGTTTGGGGGCATTCCCAGTTAATTTGCTCCCCCTCTGGTTTCTGAGCAGAACGAGTGCCGCATGTTCCGGGTGCAGTTCGATGGGAGCTCCAGGGAGGAGATGCTGGGACACTGCTGCACTTGTGTGCACAAACTGGCCGAGTACCTGCCCGTGCAGGGGGCTGAGGAACAGAGCCAGCAGCTCTGCCACGGCCCCACTCAGGAGCACCAGGGCATGGACACTGAGCATGCAGTAAGTACAAACATGCAGGCAGAGAAACCATCAGTGTTAGTGCTGCAGCTGGGACTGACAAGTTTCTTGCAACCACCTACATGAGATACGAGTTTGGAAGCACCTGACTGATTTTCAAGTGAATTATACAGGGTACCAAATTGATTACAGCCATGAAGTAACCCTGGGTTGTGTCTTTTGTGCTCACCTGCTCCTGATTTGCAGTGGTAGTTATTGCTACAACTGCAGATTTACAGTTTGAGCTTCACACAAAAACAAATTCAGGGTAGGAGCAGAATGTTTCCCCCTCTCCAAGACAAAGGTGTGAGGTAAATGGAAAAGGCAGTTTCTGAAGATGACTTACTCTTAAATATATGCTCTCTTGAGTATTGAGACCCATGGGAAGGAAGCAGCATGCTCCTGTGAGCAGTCACACACAGGTTTTTTAAAGTTACTTCTAGGAAGTAGTTTAAAACTTAGCTTAGACATGAAATAATAGGCCTGTAGTTAAATTGTCATATATTTCAGTTTTAAAGACTTGAGCAGATGTGCATGCAGGTTCCATAAAAAGATGCCTTTTTACTGCATAAGGTAGCTGAGCACATTCCCTTCCTGTCAGCTCTAAAAATGGAACTGCTTCCCTCCTTGCACATACCCACACTCTGCTTGGTAACAAGCCCTTATTTGCATTTGCTATTTTCTAGCCAGATGAGCCTCTACCAGATTCCTGTGCCAGGCTTGGAGAAAGAAGATCCGTAGCACAGCTAGCACAGGTAAAAACATACAAATCTAACATTTAGATCCTTCACTAAACCTGTCAGGCACAGAGAGAGAATGAACCATCTCAGATTCCATAAACATCTGGTAAATGTCTTCCCTGAACATCCACACCAGCAAAACACGGGATCTGTGTAATGATCCCAAGCCAGGAAAGCAGCTGCAAACACAGGTATTTGCTGGTGTAATTACTCCATTTGCATAAGAACAAATGACACACTGAGAGCAAATAAATACCCAGAGGCAACATCCCAATGAATGGCTTTGGCTCGGGTTTGACTCCACAGAAATGACTTCTGCAGACAGAACTGAAGTCTGTAAATATCCATCATAGAAGCATGATTTGGGTGGGAAGGGACCTTAAAGATCACCCAGTGCCACCCCCTGCCATGGGCAGGGACACATCCCACTGTCCCAGGTTGCTCCAAGCCCTGTCCAGCCAGGCCTTGGACACTGCCAGGGATGGGGCAGCCACAGCTTCTCTGGGCACCCTGTGCCAGGGCCTGCCCACCCTCACAGGGTAGAATCTCTTCCCAATATCCCACCTATCCCTGCCCTCTGGCAGTGGGAAGCCATTCCCCCTTGGCCTGTCCCTCCATCCCTTGTCCCAAGTCCCTCTCCAGCTCTCCTGGAGCCCCTTTAGGCTCTGCAAGGGGCTCTCAGCTCTCCCCAGGGCCTTCTCTTCTCACCCCTGCCCTGCAGCAGCAGATCCCATATCCAATGGACAGCTTCACTGAGCAGTACAGGGCAAACAACTGGAACTGTTGCTCCTGGGAATTTCAACCAGTGCAGGAGAAAATGGATGAGCAGAAAACTGCTCTTTCCAACCTGTTTTTGCAGTTGCTTCTCTGGGTCTTTCTTACCCTTTTTTCCATAGTCATAGGGTGATCACAGAATCCTGGACTGGTCTGGATCTGAAGGGACCTCAAAGCTCATCTTGTTCCAACCGCCTGCCACAGGCAGGGGATGATCCATGTTCTTTTGCATCTTTTGGAGCATTTCTTTGCCATGAGGCTGTGCCTTTCTCCAGGCATTGCTGTGGATCTGGGGGCAGCCAGGGCTTCCACAGCCCCTGTCCTGCACCTTCCACTCTGCTGCCACTCCTTTTATTTACACTGACCAGTGATAAAATGCCCAGAGTTCTCCCACCACCAAGGGAAAAAGCTGAGGGAGGTGGTTAACAGGGATGAAAAGGATGTTTTAACACATCAAAAGCCCCACAATTTACTTCTACAAGACATTTTGCTAAATTAAGTGCTTGGAAGTGCACACTTGTTATCCCTACACAATTCACTGGGAAGCCACACTGCCCAGGAAAGTGGCATTTCCAGTTTAAATTCCCAATTCAAGTAATTGCAGTGGAATTGGACATGGTGCAAAAACTACCCTGGGGTCAGAGCTGGGTATCACACAGCAATCATACCTGATCAAAGGCATCCCAAAGGCACTGAAGCAGGGCAGATCCATCTTTATCCTGTGGTTTGTTCCTCCCCAGTCCATGCTGAGGAGGAGGCCCGAGCTGGCCCTGGCCTACAGGCAGGCAGTGTGGCCTGCGCAGGAGCTGGGGCCCTTCATCCGCCTCTGCCTCCTGGACCAGCACTTCCCAGCCTTCGTGGAGGACGTGGAGAGGGAGCTGCAGAAACTCACAGAAGGCTGAGAAACACCACCTGGTGCCACTGCAACACCCAGGCCTTGGGGATGCAGCTCAGAGGATTAAACCGTTTAAAAACAACACCCCGGGATTTTTTTGTCAGTGTTTTATTTTTAAAAACAGGTGAATCCACTTTTTATACATCATTGCACTTCAACAAATACACAGAACACGAGTTCATGCAGCTACAGTTACGCACATCATGAGAACCCTGGTAGGTCTATTTCTACAATCTTTAAATCATGAGAAATTACAGTGTCAAACTAAAGAGGAATAACTAGTTGCATAGAATATCACCATGCTGTAACATTTCATCATTTAAACAAAACAAAAAAAACAAAAAAAAAGGAAAATTATAAAAGTTTGCCTGAATTGAATGTACAAGAATATGTCAAACACATCAGTGCAAAAGGATTTGAGAATTTACATGAGTTAACAAAAAATCACTTAAAAAGCAATCATATATATATATTTATAAACTGAAGGTTTGTTTTTGTTTCCAACTGCATCCCACCAGCACCACCACCCCCTGGAACCATCCCAGCTCCACCACCCGACAGGACACGCAGTTGAGCCCTTAAGGTAATTGCAATGTCTCCCTTGTCCCAGTGCCAGCCCAGCATCGCTCCCTCCTCTCAGCCATACAGTAAGGAATGAATATCAGCAGCTTCAAAATGAACCACAATGACTTCTGGTTGCCCCTCCCCCCCAATATAAATATATACTGTATATATTTTTAAGTTCTGCTGTACTTTACAAAAGAAGTCTCACTAGATGGCAGCGGTGCGGTTTGAGCGGTGCCAAATTTAACAGCTACAGGAAGTAAAAAATGGCGCATGCGTGAACCCGCCCGGCTACTGCTCATGGTAAAGAGAGGAAAGGGGGAAAAAAAAAGCAACATTCACAGCACATCAAGCCCAAAATAGTTTACACCTTCTACACGGAAGCATTATTAAAATTGATCTGGCTAGGTCATCCTTGCAGGAGAGGCTAAATAAGGCATGCGTTAGACAGTCATATCGTTGCTCACTTGGAAAGGAAAGAAAAAAAAGAAAATCAGACAGAACTGGAGTTCTAGAACCAAGAGTTCCAACCCTTAAATTTAGCAGGTCATATTGCCATCAGTCTCTCAGAAACTTAAAGCTCTAAAAAAGAAACGAGAAAGAGGTGCTAGTCAATGGTGCAGCCCCGAGCCCACGGCCTGCAATCCACGCGCTCCCGGCGAGGGGCAGGGCCGGTGCCAGGCCCCACTGACACCCGGGGAGGGGGCTGTGGGCACCAATCGCAGTGTGGGGGTTGGAGCAGGGGGGGCATTACAGCAAACCCCCCGTGTGCTGGGGGTGGGCAGTGTTTGGTGCCCGGCAGGAAGGCCAGCGCCATGCCCTGTGCAAGGCTGGGATCCACGGGCACGCTTTGCTGCCGCCCCAACCGCACCAGCCAGAGAAGGGCCGAGCCTGCCCGCTCCCGGCGGGGCACGCGCAATACTTACATGATGAGCATTTTTAATTTGTGTTTCTCTGGCGTAAGTTTTTATCTTTGTGATTGTTTGTAGAATTGGTTTTCCTGCAGAAAGAATTGCACCAAAATCAGTCACAAACACAGGAAAAATGCGCATGAGTTGTGCTTAATCTGTACATAATTATATGCAATTATTTGTACAAAATTATTTAAAGAGCATTTCATTCTTCCTCTTTTTAAGTGGCTAAAGACAACACTGCTTTCAGACTTTTAATTTTACCACAAGATTTGTTTTCTAGCAGGATGCTGCTTTTCTTTCCCCCAGTGCTAACAACCAACACACCAAAGGGTCCTTTACCATCTGCAATGTCACATGTGATACCAATCCTACGTTCTGTCACCTCCCACAACCCCCCAGATTAACCCAAGCAGTATTTGTTCCCCTAAAACACACTTACATGGGCCCAGCTGGTTCATCATCTGCAGGAAGAATCCCGAGGCAATCCAGGAGAGACAAGGGAAGGAAAGAAAGAGAGCGTCAGTGTTTGGTGGGAGCTGCAGCCGCACTGCGAGCAGCAAACCATCTATCTACAGCACCAAAGGCCATTCCATCGGGAGTGCAGGGAGTCATGGATTACTGTTCTGGAGTCGGGTTTAATGGCAAGTATGTTGCTTCAATGGGTTTAGTTAACACTTGGAATGCTGGTCATGAAGGACTGCAACTGGAGCGGACAGATTGGTGCAACATGGTCAAGACTCATCTTGTCCCCAAGTTCCAGTGGTTCAATCTCATAAAAAATAGATGAGGAGACAAATCAACGGTTCAGTTGTAAAATCCTGCTGGTTGTTTGCTTGCATTGACTTTATTTTTAATATATATTTTTCAATTTGTAAGCCTTTTTCCACTGCTGATGGGTAGTTCCTGGTCCATACCCCAGAGGGGACATATCCCCACACTTATCTTCCCCCGTGGGTTAAACAACCTCTACACTCCCCATTTTTCCTCAGTGTTTAATTAGAAGGGACCAGGTTAGGAGGAAGCTGAAGGGACAAACTCAATTCCAGCCCCAACCATGGTCCTTGGGCAGTGACATCTGACATCACCAGGAGGAGTCAGGAGCTGTGACACCTCCAGACCACCAACAGCACGTCCTGCCAGTCTCACCTGGCAGAACTGCTCTCAAGAATTGGGGTGGGGGGAACATCTGCTAATGAAGAATGTTTCATGTTAACTCATTCATGAGCAATTGGACTATTTTTGGAATTCTCAAACGCTGTATTTTCTCCCAGGCTGCAGTCCAGAAGACAGAAATGCACTTAAACAGTGGTACAAAACCCAATTCAGGAAGTTAATGCTCCCACAGATGGATCTGGGGGGACCAATTCAGGCCCTGCTGGTTTGGGCACTCAACAGTTGCCGTTCCCACCTTGTGCTGGAGGGATTTTTCCCAGGAAGTCTTTGAGAAACTCTCAGCAGGATTCCACAAGGGTGCTTAGTGCACATGAAGCAGTTATGGAAATTACAGTCTTACAGTGTAGGCATCCGCATGAGCACACGCCAGGAGTAATGTCAGGGAAAGGGAACATTACTCCACCTGGGCCTTCAAGGCAACAAGAGGCAAAGCCACCGCTAGCACAGACAGTGACCGGAACAAAAAATGCTCCAAAAATAAAGAACTAACCACAAACCAAGAGCTTCACAGCCAAAATAACAGACTAGCGACACACCCGTGTCCACAGGATTCCATTACCAGCAACAGTAACTATCGGACACGGTACAGAGAACTAGGACTAGGAGGACAGCCAGACATCAATGTGCTGTTGTATATACAGTGAGATATACAGAGACACATCAGGTACTGGAACACAAAGCACAGCAGAGGAGATCTACAGCTTCCTTCCACAGACACCTGCTGGGAATCACAGGATCTGGGCCCAGCCCCAGTGCTGCCCCCACCGCCCTGCGGCCCCACACCCAGCTCGGCTCCACCAAACACCATCGACAGCTTTGGGAGTTTGTTTGGATGGACTTCAGCAATATCAGACTGCACCGTGGGCATCTCACTGGGAAAACAGCCACTCTCCCTTCTCTGCTCAAGTATTTAAATGCCCATTAAAGGCTTCATGTTTATAAAGGCTGCCATCAGGTGCTCTCCTAACAGAGATCCAACAAAAAGGCCTGCTGGAATACTTAGAGATGATGGATCCCCACCACTCATCCCTGTCCCATCTATAACCTAAACACAGAGAAAAAGCCTGAGGAGAATTCCTCAGTGCATCTCTATCCTGGTGAGCCATTAACTGCTGGAAAAGCATCCCCAATACAGACCAGACAGAGACCGAACCCTCAGCGAAACCAGGGGGGCAACAGAACAACAGGAAAACCGGTACAAAATCAGACTAAAGAAAAGATCAAAAACAGCAAACTGAAATCCAAATTAGTTGTGAACGTGAATGAGGAAGTTTTAAGAGTGTTAACGTCATGACTTGTGCGTTGTATAGACTGAAGCGGAGGTTAAACAAACTCCAAAGCATGCAGAGCTCTCACTTACCACCATTTTTTAAGGGTATGATGCAATTGAAGGGGGAAAAAAAAAAAAAAAGAAGTCATAGTAACCGACAAGATCAATATAACTCAAGCTTTATGCCAAAGCCCTGTGCTGTACAGTAACACCACGCCGAGCTGGGAGCAGCACTGACCACGCCAAGCCCCTCCTCCTGCAGGGATTCCCTTTGGCATCTGGAGGGGATCTGCAAGCTCCAAAAACCCCCCTGTTTAAAGAATACAGGAACAACCCCCGCCCCAGCCAGGCCTTTCCTGTGGGTACAGGATGACCTGCGTAGTGGTGCCCCAAAAATCACACATTTCTGAACCAAAAGGGCAGACAGAACTGCTGTTTAACATACACCATCAGTCCTTCCAGGCAAAAATATGAGGGCATTAAAACTGGGAGATGATGACAAGTACATCTCCCTTAGCTCCTCCACTTGCATTATGGGAACGTGCTCTGTGCCCTCCCCCTCCCCATTTATTTCCAGCGTTAATTTATAAGGCATTTTAGATGTCACTCAGTTTCTTTCACCGCCTTTGGAAAGCTACATGGTTTATTTTTAATAGCAACTTAATCTTGGGTAGCATCTTGTGACTGGAGGAAGCTAAAAATGAAACACTAACAGGTTCTTCCAGCACTAAGATTCCAATTTTTGCATCTGAAGGGATTCTATGTCTCAGCTCGTGCTTTAACACTTTCTAAGAATCAATCACAGAGTAGTTTGGGTTGGAAAGGCCTTAAAGCCCATCTCATTCCACCCCTTGCCAGGGGCAGGGACACCTTTCACCATCCCAGGTTGCTCCAAGCCCTGTCCAGCCTGGCCTGGGGTGCTTCGAGGGCTGTGGCAGCCACAGCTGCTCTGGGCAGTTGTGACCAGGAATGGTTCTTACCCCAGCACTGGCCACCCTCAGCCTTCCTGCATGGATCAGCACTGAGCTGGAGCCTTGTTAAACCCAACTGCTGCTCAGGTTAAGCTCAAGTGCTCAGGAGGAGCAGCCAGAGCCTGGGACAGCTCAGAGTTCTGCATTACAACACAGCTCCTGTGCTGGTCGATTCCCACTGGGATGCAACAATGCTGCTGGAAATAACTGATGGCTACAGTCTCACTATGTACCTGCCTGACAATGTTCTCCCCCTGAAAAATTTCAAGTGTGGGAGGGAAAGATGTGGATAACAGGGAAAAAAAACCCCACAAAAATCAACTTGTTACAAGGTACACCATTGCAGTGAAAACAGTTTGTTTCTTTGAATTACTTACAGTAATAGCAGGAACAGGGAAAGTCAAGAAAAAAACAAAAGAGGGTTAGAAAGAATGTGGGGATGTGGATGGAGCGTCTGCAGAGCCAGGAGGAATGTTTATGGGAAGTCATGGGATAAGGCTGAGAAATGAGAGGGGAAGAATGAGAAGGGACATGTTATAACCCAGTCACCTCATGGCTTTGGACTAAAGACCATGAATATGGATTTGCAAGTAAAAACCGCTCCCATTCCTATAGGGAATGTAGCCAAGAGTTTTTACTTTCTACTTACCCCAGAAAACACCCTTTAAACCAATTTTAGGTTTAAATTTTTAGGCTAATTTTAGGCTATTTGATCTGACAACAGCAGAAAACCCTCTTTCCTTCAGGAATCTTTGCCAGACTACATTCAGGTTATGATGCCTGTTGACACCAGAGGACTCAAGCTGGACCCCAGAGCAAGAACCCCTCGCTCCCCTCCCTGTCCCCTGCAGACCTGCCCCCACCGTGCATCCAGCCACATGCCACGCTCATGCAGCTCCGTCCCAACAGCCAGGAAAGCTGCACCTTCTCCCCCTGCTGTGGATGCTCCAGCCCCTGGCTGATCTCTGGAACAGGATGTGAGCCGGGTCCTGCTTTACCTCAGGTAAGGCAAGTCAAAACTCGCATTCTGAAGGGATGCAGGATTCAAGCACAATCTGCCCTCCCTTCCTCCTTCCAGCTCGGGATCTGGGGCTGAGGGGGCTCACAGGGTACTCACCCTGACAGGTGAGAACCCCCTAAAATCCATGGGCACCACAGCAAACCCTGCCCTGGGCAGCCCCTGAGGCCACCTTTGCACCGTTTTGGTGGAAATAGGGATTTCATGGTGCAAAGTTCCTTTGAATCAACTCACAAACCTGAGTTCTGAGAAGGAGGAAATATTAGCAAAGGAGCTCCTGAGCAGCCCTGGCCTGAGGCACAAAAAGCAATCCACTGGAACACAGAAAGCAAGGTCCATGCAAACCCAACACCTGCAGTCAGGAAATGCCAAAGTTAAAGGAGTGGCCCTGCTCTTCCAGACACAGGGAACACATTTTCCCATTGGGGAAGTGCCTTGGAACATCAGCCCTTGATCCCCCAAACTCTGAAACCTCAGTGGCCTCACTCTGCAGTTAACAGAGAACTGCAGAGTGTATCCCAGGATCTCTGGGATATCCCAGCTGTATCCCAGGATCTCTGTCACCCTCCCCAGGTCCCAGGGATGGGGCTGTTGGGACACTCAGCCAGGTCAGCTGTAGCCTTCAGAACATGGAGATGAGAGAGAAAGGGAATTAATTCAACTGAATGTTTGAGCTGGCCAGGTAGAGTTCCTGGGCACTTTGGAAAGCATCCCAGACACCCAAGAAGTCTCTCACCCACAGAGAACATTTCTCTCCAGCCAGTCACATCCCCCAGTACTGACTGGGTGCTTCTGTTCAGCACCAGGCTGGTCTCAGCCAAGGGGCCACCACAGCATGCCCTGAACACTCATCTGTGTAGGTTTAACTGAGCCAGCCCTAAAAACATCACCTGGATGTGGCATGGGGGGAGCTCAGCGTGGGCACCTGCAGCTCCCAGCAGCATCCAAGATAACACAGCTCCACTGCACCCATCCTGCCCTGCCCCAGCCAGGAGCTGAGGGTGCCTTGGCTGTCCCTTGAACAGCTCTGATTTTCCAGCACACAGGGGATGTGACCACATTCTGCATTTGGTTTTCTGCCCAATATTTAAAACAATCCTTTAAAGTGGTCTGAATGAGCCATCTTTGCACTAGTCTGTCCAGAAATTCCCACTCCTGAGATCCTCTCAGCAGGACAGACAGGGGCCAGGGTATCAGAGGATGTGGGCAGCACCCTGGGGTAGATCTGTGGCACCCAGAGCGGGGACACCACGTGTGCAACACCTGCACTCAGTATTGGTTCTGTACAGGGAGCAGCCCCTGATCTGCAGAGCAGGCATCCTGCACTCCAATATTGGTTCTGTACAGGGAGCAGC
>WBMV01003674.1:5402-24471 GCA_013396655.1 Campylorhamphus procurvoides
CCCCCACAGCCCCCACCCCAAAGGTGAGCACAGACCCACAGGAGCTCTGCTGGCAGTCCCAGGAGCTGCTCAGTGCTGGTGGTCTCACCCCCACCCCAAAAGTGAGCACAGCCCCACAGGAGCTCTGCTGGCAGTCCCAGGAGCTGCTCAGTCCTGGTGGTCTCACCCCCCCAAGGTGAGCACATGCACAGCCCCACAGGAGCTCTGCTGGCTGCCCAGGGTGTTGGAATCCCCTGCTGGCAGAAAGTCTGGCTGATTTGTGTGGTCCCTGTGAAGCCCCCCTGGATTCAGCAGCCACACAACATGCCAGGGCTGGGGTCGCTCTCCAAAGGAGCCCACGAGGAGCAGCCCAGCAGAAAGAGCCACCAAATCAGCTGCTCTGAACCATCCTGCATCTGCTGCTGAAGGATTCCTGCTGTATCCCCACCAGGGATTCACTTCCCAGTGGATTCAGCTCTCCTGGGAGAGCTGCAGGAGGGTTTGCACAGGGCAGCACCTTGGCTGGCTCAGTGCAAGGCTGCAGGCATGATACAAGCTCAGGATTCCTTCAGCAGACTCTTTATTTGACCCTCTCTCTGTTAAGTGCACGATATGCAGAGATTTGCAAATATTTCTGGAGAAGGTTAAGAACAAACAGTGCTTATTGATGTTTCCCTGAGTATTGTTCCAAATGCTCCAATTGCTGGGATGTTGGAGCAGGAACAAGGAGCAAAACCCCTGCCAGTGACTTCCCTGTCCCTGCAGAGGCAGAGCAAGATATTCTGAGAATGTACAAAGCTGTCCCTTGGTACAAAACCATTTCTGCAGGTGAGAGGAGCAGAGCCAGAGACCAACCCCTGACAGAAAGCCCTGTGTGATCCCTCCCTGATTCCTGGGAATAAAGACTACAAACCCCTTGTGGCAGCAGAAGTGCCTGGTGGGGCAGGATGGACTCGTGGAGATGTGAGCTGGATATTGCAGGGGTGGTGGCAAAGAGTGGGTGGTCTCTGTACAGGAAGGCAGGTTGTTCTCTGAGGGTCTGGGTGGTCACCTCGTGTCTGTGGAAGGTCCTTTGGACCCCTGGGGTCTGAACACTCCCCAGGGATGCTCTTCCTTTCATGGGGAGAATATTTTTCGTCCCCTTTCAAGGAGCCATCAGGGCCATAATCCTCTCAGAGACCTCTATTCCTCAACCAGTGTGTGGAGCCAATGGTTCAAAGCTTTTTTGGGAGCTGGAGACAGACAGACCCACAGGATGAGTGCACAGGACGTGTTTCCAGAGGAGATGGGGAAAGGCTTGCCAAGGTGAGAGCCAGGAAAGTCTGCTGCTCTCACAGGAAGGAGCAAGAAGCTTCTCTGTCAGATTCTTCTGCATTTGGACAGCAGAACCCCTTAGACCTGAGGGAGACCATCCCTTCTCTCTCAATCCATCTTTTTCCCTACAGCAGAGCTGGTGGAAGCTCTTGATCTCCTGTTCACTCTGACAGCTTCAGAAATAAGTACCTTCCTCTTCCATTTTTCCTTTCAGAGGCAAAACGACAACTTTCCATGGAACAAAAAAAAGTCCTTTTTGCTCTGCAGTCTTAATTTCCAAGAGTCTACGAGGATTTCTTGGGAAAAGCCAAGAGCTCCATCTCTGGGAGTCTGAATGGAGCCTCAGGGTCTGCCTGAGACATCTGGGTGGGAGGGAGGGAGGGAGGGAATGTGCCTGTGGAAAGGATGATGCTGGTTGGAGAAATGAAATGGCAAAGCAGCCACTTGGAAACAGAAACCCCTCTGTGCTCTCCAGGGTCTGGGTCTGGGAACTCTAAAACTGAGGCACAAGGTCACTTGGAGGAAAATGAAAGGTCTGGAGGTGAAAAAGCCTCGAGTCCTACTGGGTCTGAAGGCCAGAAAACAGAAAATCAGGGCAGATGACAAAAGAAAGAGGACACAGTTGCAGCCTTTGCTTTCACATGAACCCATCTTATGAATTCCAGGTGGATTCAGCACCATTTTGCCCTCGGTCCAGTGAGCACCTGATTCCTGCAGAGCTCCTGAGACCTGGTGGGGCAGTCAGAGCCAGTTCTGGACCTCTCTTCAAATCCTTTTCTAGCAAGGCCATGTCAGCTTTGTGAGCAGGGACAGGAGGGCCAAAGGCTGGAGAACAGGACAGGGTTGGTCAAGGCTGGAGGGGCCTCATGGAGGGATCTCTGGGGTTTCTTTTAGAGAGGAACACTTGCTGCCTCAGCCTTGGGTTGTGGTGAGGTGGGTTGGTCTCTTGTTCCAGGTAAGAAGGCACAGGATGGGAGGGAACAGCCTCAGGTTCTGCCAGGGGAGGTTTGAAGTTGGATGTTGGGAAAAAGTTCTTCCCAGGATGGAGTCCCCATCCCTGGAGTCTTCAGAAAACACATGGATGTGGCTCTTGAGAATATGGTTTAGAGGTGAATGTGGTGGTGTTGCTGAATTATGGCTTGACCTGATGATCTTCGAGACCTTTTCCAACCTCAGCAATCCCACGTGAGCCTCTTCCATCCACACTTTGTGCTGTCCCTCCCTGTCAGGTGAAGGGAGGATTTGGCGAGTCCCTCAAGGAGTTTTTAGACTTGTCATTCTCCTTGGATTATCCACCCTGACTTCTCAAACAGCTGAAATGACAGCTTAAAAGCCAGATAATCCAGGTGGCACCGTGGGAAGGACTCACAGCAGCAAACCAGAGGAACAACAACAATAACCACAGGCTGTCGAGTGTCAGTAGCCACATTTGGTAGCCAATAAATCTCTGGAGCAGTTAAAAAAGGAATCTCTCCACTCCCAGCTGTCCATCTGCTTACAGACATTACTCTGGGAAGATTAAAGAGTAGAGGGAAGAAAAACTCCATTATATAAACTCCAAAGGGCTGAACACTCCAGGTAAAGGCTGGTACTTGTGCTGCCTGGCCCTAAAATGGGAATTTCCTGGCTCTGTGTCAGATTCAAGCTGCCTTGTTTCCCTGTTCCTGAGGTTTAATTCCTTGTCTTTCTCCTTTAGCCATGATTTTTTAAGCAGCTTGTTACATGCATAGTTATTCACCTCCCAAAAGGTGTTTCCACCAGTGGAGAGGGTGGGAATTTATCTCCTTTAACCCAAGGAGCCAAGTGCACTTGGAGCATGGGGATGAGGGAAAACTCATCTGAGTCTCAGGAGCCATTTCCTAGGGGTGAGGCCTGGGAGGGTGGGAAATATTCCCCCAAGAAGGGGTGGAAGCCCCTCTGTTATTTTAAAGCAGAGTGGACAAAGCAGAGAAGGATGAAGGGTCCACAGGGAGAGCAACAGCAGGACCCTGTTCCACAGGAATGATCCCTCCTGGTTTGGATGAGTGTACATGGGAAAAGGGCTGGCTGCTGCATTTATCCCTGCTCCAGTCCCTGCCTTTTTGGGTGTGGTGGCAATTAATTATTAGGTAAGTTCTTGTCCAGGCTAAATCCTGATACTAAATCCTGTCCAGATGTGGAACACCCCAAAGGTTTGGGAGTGTTTGGATGTTGAGCCTTGGATTGGAACTGTCCTTATCCTGTATACACTTGGAATGGCAAAGAAGAGAGATTTTTTTAAAGGAATTAAGAATATATCTCACCCCTGAGATACTCCTAATATTGGGAGGCCCCCTTATAACTGAATCCTTGTTGTTACAAAGCAAAAGCTCTTCCAGAGTCAGAACTGAACCTGAGCCCCACATACATTGAGTCTTCTCTCCAAGAACGTTGGAGAATTTCCAGCTGGGACACAGTTCTGCAACAAACCTCACTCCTCCTTTCAGAAGTGATTTCCACTGAAAATCCCCTGAAAATCCAACAGCTTCGATGGGGAAGGGTGGAAACTCAGCAGCACCTCGTGTGGGAAGGGCCCCAGCTGTGAAGGGACGAGCTCAGGGAGTTGCACCCAAAGGGGTTCCAGGTGCCTGAGATACCCACAGAGGTTCCAGGTGCCTGAGATACCCACAGGGGCTCCAGGTGCCTGAGATACCCACAGAGGTTCCAGGTGCCTGAGATACCCACAAAAGTTCCAGGTGCCTGAGATACCCACTGGGGTTCCAGGTGCCTGAGATACCCACAGAAGTTCCAGGTGCCTCAGATACCCACAGAGGTTCCAGGTGCCTGAGATACCCACAGAAGTTCCAGGTGCCTGAGATACCCACAGGGGCTCCAGGTGCCTGAGATACCCACAGGGGCTCCAGGTGCCTGAGATACCCACAGGGGTTCCAGGTACCTGAGATACCCACAAAAGTTCCAGGTGCCTGAGATACCCACTGGGGTTCCAGGTGCCTGNCCCACAGGGGCTCCAGGTGCCTGAGAAGGTTTCAGGGCTCTTGGAGCTCAAACCAGTGTTTCTGGCAGCCCTGCTGTCTCTGTGCTGGGTGAGGTCACTGTGGGATGAACAACCTTCCTGGACACACCTTGAGGCCATTCCAACACCAGGGAGCTGTTGGTGGGCTCTGTTTAGGAGATGACAATCTCTAAGGGGGGAACAGGGAAGGCACAGGCCAGACTTTCAAAGGGGGTCACATCTCTGGATCCTCTGGAACCCACGGACTCCCCTGTGCCTCCTGGCCATTCCCACCCCTGCATCTGAACCAGCCGCAAGATCAGGCACTGAGGGAAGCCAGAACTTGTGCCCTGCCCTGGTTCCTGTGGGCACCACTTGCAGCTGGTCAGATCCAAAGCAGGAACCCTGGGTGTGCTGCAGGGCAGGACATCTCACTGCCCAAGTGCTGGGAGCAAGTTCAAGGAGAGCTCTGTGCACTGCCAGGTTTGCTGTGGGTGTCACACACACCTCCTTTGCAGGTAAATTGCCCATGGAGGGTTTCTGAGCCCCTAAAGCAGCACCTCAGCCCTTCAGACCCAAACTCCAGAGGGGCAAGGTTTGCACATGGGCATGAACTGGGTGTTCTCAGCCTTTTCTGAGCCTGGTGACTGCAGTGCTGCCCCAAACAGCCCAGACTGGAGAGACAAGAAGGGTGTGAGCATTTCCCAAAAGAGTTAAACCTGAGGTTATTTCCCCCCCTTCCATCAGAGCAGTCCTACAGCTGTTAAGCTGTTCTATCCTGAGGGCAGCTCCATCAGTCCTGCCTGCTGGAGAGCAGCTTTCTGCCCCTGCAGTGCCCTCCTGGAGGCTGCAGTGACACCTCTTTGGGTGTTTGCTGCTCTTACCCACAACCAGCATTCCCACGTGCAGGGAAGAGCTTTGCTCAGTTCAGCACTCGGCTGCTCCTTCCCTTTCTGGGCATTGGTGCCAGTGACAGAAGCTGGGGCACAGCTGCCCATCCTGGGGACAGCTGGCAGGGAAGGACAGTCCTGCCACTCCTGGGGGTCACTGCTGAGCTGTTCTGCACTGATGGGACCTGGCAGTGGTGTCAGTTTGACCTTTCACACCCCAGGCTCTGGTTCAGCCCTGTGACCCTGGCAGACATTCAGCTGCTGGGCTTCAGCTTTGATCTGCTGAGGACAAACCTCCCTGGGGACATTTACCACCATCTGCCTTCCTTTGCTCTCCCCTCTTTATGAGGAAAGAGTCACAGAACCCCAGGAAGGGTCACCTGGAGCAGATGTCACAGGAACACCATGGAATGTCTCCAAGAGAGGGAGATTCCATGACCTGTCTCCAAGAGGGACATTCCATGACCTCCCTGGGCAGCTGTTCCAGGCTCTGCCACCCTCAATAGAAAGAAGTTCTTCCTCAAGCTGAGATGGAACCTCTTGTGGCTTGGTTTGTGGCCATTGCTCCTTGTCCTGTCTCTGGGCACCACTGGAGTCTGACACCATCCTTTGAGATATGGATATGCATTAATGGGATCCCCTCTCAGTCTTCTCTTCTCCAGACTAACCAAGCCCCCCTCCCACAGTCTCCCCTCACCAGAGAGGTGCTCCAGGCCCTCCATCATCTTTGAAGAAGCTGCTGTTGATTCCCCACATCTCAGGGAATAGGCAGTGTGGGCCCTTGGGAGGGCAGTTCAGCCTGGAGTCACTTCACAGGAGCTGCTCCAGCCCCAGAGGAGATCAGGACCCTGCTCTGCCCCAGGAGAGTAAAACAACCCCAAACCCTGACCAGCCAGCTGGGAACTTCCCAGTGTCCCATGAGGCTCCTTTCACAGCCCCTGCCCAGCCCCATGTCTGGGGGTCTCCCTGAGACACAGCCCCCCAGGAACACCTGCCCAGCCCCATGTCCGGGGGTCTCCTTGAGACACAGCCCCCCAGGAACACCTGCCCAGCCCCATGTCCGGGGGTCTTCTTGAGACACAGCCCCCCAGGAACACCTGCCCAGCCCCATGTCCGGGGGTCTCCTTGAGACACAGCCCCCCAGGAACACCTGCCCAGCCCCATGTCTGGGGGTCTCCTTGAGACACAGCCCTCCAGGAACACCTGCCCAGCCCCATGTCTGGGGGTCTCCTTGAGACACAGCCCTCCAGGAACACCTGCCCAGCCCCATGTCTGGGGGTCTCCTTGAGACACAGCCCTCCAGGAACACCTGCCCAGCCCCATGTCTGGGGGTCTCCTTGAGACACAGCCCTCCAGGAACACCTGCCCAGCCCCATGTCTGGGGGTCTCCTTGAGACACAGCCCTCCAGGAACACCTGCCCAGCCCTGCCTGGTGGGCAGCTCACAGCTGGGGTGGGAGCAGCCCCTACTGGGGGAAATAAAAGAATATGGGTTCATTACAAGCAAATAGTTCATTAACTCAGGAATTATTTTCTTTAGGTGCACTGTGGGAGTTGTAAGTTCTGTCTGGAACTAGAACTGGAACAATTTGCATTTGGGAATAGGGAATTATGAAAATAGATAGAGATATGGCTGAATTGGGCCCCCATCATGTGGCAAGCTCTTTGTGTGCAGAGGAAAGAGGTCATTGTGACCAGGAGACCCCCTCTCCCTGCACAGGGGGGCATGCCAAACCCCATCAGAAGAAAAGGCCCAATCCTCTCATTATACCAACAAGGAGGGACTCTGGTGACACATAAAAAGCATCATTTTTGGGGTGGGATGTACTTTTTGGACCTCCGTGGCCGGGGCACCCAGCACGTGCTGAAATAGAAACTTCTTTTCTGCTCAACTTCTTTATCTCACAGATATTGGAATCTTAAAATTGGTCTCTTAAATTGAAGAGGTTTTCCTCACACCTACCTTGATGGGGGAGTACCAGAAGAGGTTTTCCTCACACCTACCTTGATGGGGGAGTACCAGAAGAGGCTTTTCTGACACCTACCTTGATGGGGGAGTACCACTTGCGTGGCGAGGAGGGTCTGCGCATGCTGCTCGCCAGGTTCCTGGGCTCGGGGAACTCGTACTCCTGCTCGGGCATCTTCACCCGGGCGTTCTTGGCCTTCTCCAGCTTGGCCCCTTCTTCTGTGGAGCCCTTTTCTCCCCAGCGCACCTGCCAAGGCACCAGGACAGCCCTGCTGGCATAACCACATCCCTGCCTGGGGTTTGCCCGTGTCCAAATGCAGGGTGGAGGGCAAGGCTCGGGCTCTGGAGTTTGTTTCGAGGCTCCACCCCAAGCTCGGAACTTCTTCGTGGTGATTTATCAGAGATGGGAGAGTGGGGAGGGTTTTCAGAAAGACTAAACCCCTTTCCCTGCCATTTGGCAACGCTGCCCCCGTATCCCAGCATGGAGCAGGATGCTGTGGTACAGGAAAGAGATGATCCCATATTTCAGGAATCTGTGTTTGGCTCTCAAATATTCCTATACAAAAATGATCTGGGCTCAAAGGTACCAAAAAAGCTTAAGGAAGTTTGTGCCTGTCTGGGTTTGTCCCGGGTAAATTGCAGTGGGATGTCCCAGCTCAATCCCCAGCTCAGGTCTGATCCTGGATTATTTCATTACCTCCATCCTCTTGATGCCTCCAACGCCTCGGCCACCATAATAAGAGGCATCTACTGTTGGCCATTTCTTCTTTGGAAGGCCATCATCATCTTCCTCCTGCAAAACAGAGGGAAGGGGGAACACTGTGAGGAACAGTGACCAGGGATGGAAAGGGATAAACAGTCCCAGGCTGTGATGAGCCTGTGAAAGCCAGGGCAGGCAAGCTTTTGGTCTCTCCCTCTTTATTTTCCAGAGGATGTACACTCATGGAAAGAAAATGTTTCATGATATAAACACCACCACCACTTGAAAGGTGCAGGCCAACCCCAGCAGGAATGAGATTTTTGTCTGGTCGGGTTGTTTTTTAAGGAGACTGCCTTTCATCACATTCAAATCCACGGAACTAAATTGCTTCCAAGTTGTAAATTCATTGAAAAAGGCCCCAGATGAAGAGCCAGCAGAGCTCAGGTGTTCTGGCTCAGGGCTGGGTGATGGGCAGGGACTCAGCTCTGCCAGCCCTCCACCTCCACCTGGTGCTGCTGAGGCTTCCTGAGCTCCAGGAACCCTCCAGGGCCCAGATAAGCCAGCATTTTGGACTTCAGAGTTGACAGAGTCGGGGGGAAAGAGCAAAGAAATTTGCTCCTGAGCCATGGCAAACTGGGAACAACCTCCTTGGGAATGTCCAGCATGGAGATGAGGTTCTCTGAGATGGCCTGGCCAAGAGGAACAGGATGGAAACATCCAATGGAAAAGTCACAGGATGGAATTAGCTCCTCTAATGAACTTGTGCCGTGGCTGGGGAGGTGCCCAAGGAAGCCCAGGTGGCCTCAGGGAGTTTTGTGGGTTGTGCCAGCACCAAGGCAGGCCCTGGGTGAGAAATGGGGCTGAAATTGTGTGTTCTGCCCTTGCAGGCACCTCCCACCCTGTGGCTCCTCAGCAGCTCAGCACCCTGGTCTTCAGTGACAGGGAGTGAACAGCTCCAGAATCTCCTGAAGTTTATTTCAGATGGGTCTCTGAAGCTTCAGGGAGCTCAATACTCTGTTCTCTGTTGCACCAGACACAGGGCAGAGTGTTTGTGCTGCTGCTCTGGTGCCTTTCCCTTTAATTCCTGCACTTGAGGCTGTCAACTGGCAGAGCAGAAAAGCAGAGGTCATCAAAAACGTGAAGTATTTCCTGTGAAAAATGGGGAGAGAAAAGAAAAACGGCCCCTCTCTCTTTTTTTTCTTTTCCTTCGCCTTTCTTTAATTTTTCACAGGGATTTGGCAAAACTCCAAAACTCAGGAGCTTTCCAAGGTGGGAAAAGCCAAAAATACTTGGAAATTGAAAGTCCCTGATAGAAAAACTGAAAAACTGGGGGGGGGGGGGGGGGGGTCCAAGACAAACTACAATTTTCAGGGTAAGCACAGGCATTTCTGTTTATCAAAATCCACAGGAATTGGGCTGCAAAATTCCTCCTGATCTGAAGGAAGAGTGAAGGTTTCCACTCCGTGTAGCTGAGCTCCTTCTCCCTCTCTGAGCTGCAACCCAAGAACTCAAGATCTCTGCATGAAGTTTTCCATGAGGACTTATTTAAAAAAAAAAAAGAGAAGAATTGGAAGCAAAGCCATCTAAATATTTTCCTTCAGCAATTCTCCTTCTCTGCCTCCAGTTGAGCGCAGACTGGACTTCTCACAACAGGAAATACCGAGGTTTAGGAAATCTTCCCCACAAACCCTTAAAAGCCCTGCAAGTCCCTGCAGAGCGAGGGGGGAGCCAGGAGAACCCAGCAATGCACCCCGAGACAGCAGCAGCCTCTGGAAAAACAAAGGAGTCACAAGTTTGCTGCAGGATGAGCCTGTTTACATGTTTGGGAGGGCAGGGGAGGTTTTGCAATATAAGCACAAAAACCCAACAACAACAAAGCCACCAGTGATGGCCAATGTGGTCCCAACAACAAACCCCAACAAAGCCACCAGTGATGGCCAATGTGGTCCCAACAACAAACCCCAACAAAGCCACCAGAGATGGACAATGTGGTCCCAACAACAAAACCCAACAAAGCCACCAGTGATGGACAATGTGGTCCCAACACACGGGAAGAACAACTGGAGAGCAGTGGAAGGTGGGGGACAGGGGAAGGGGAGAAGGGCAATAAATGGGGAAGAAGAGGGGCACAAACCCCCTGGCCAGTCCCCCAACCCAGTGCCCTGAGACCCCACAGCCTGGCTCTGCTTCACCTGTGCTCTGTCACCTGTGCTTTGTCACCTGTGCTTTGTCACCTGTGGCCACCACAGGCTTTGAACCCCACGAGGAGCTCCAGCCCCGACCCGAGCACAGCGTGAAAAACACCCCTGGAAAATCCAAGTGCATTTAAGGATGCTGGAGAGTGACTGCACAGAGCCTGGCCACCTTCCAGCCCCAAAAGCTGCTTTAGATGGAGCTAGAGCTTCTTTCACAAAAGAAGAGCTGCCTTTCACAGTCACACATCCAGATTCGTCACTGCTGGGTTGCAGAAAACAAAGCTGAGTGTTTATCTCAGGGGCCAGGCCAGGCTCTGGATGCTCCAGCCCTGACCTGAGGGAACCTCATCTGGGGGTAACCCAAGGATAATTCAGGCTCCACGAGGGACATCTGAGCCACTCAGGGTAAGAATTCGAAATAAATTTGGCCAGATATTAAAAAAAAAAAAACAAACAACAAAGCAACACGTTTGGACAACTTAGCCCTCTCCCCACCCTTATAATTGTTTTCCCAGTTGTCTCTGCAATGCCTGAATTTTGTCAGAATTCAGCATTTTCAGAGAGCTCTGCCTGCACCAGGGGCTGAGACAGGGCAGGACAGTCTGAGGGAGAGATGTTATCACTGAGTTTTACAGCTGAGGTGAAGACATTGTCCTCCCTTCTGCCTCCTTCTCCCAATGTTGGATTCCTTTCCAAATCCCAAGGCCACCTCCCTTTGAGGTCACCTTGTCCTGTTCTCAGAGAACCTTCTCTGGAAGGTTTTGTTTGGTCCATTATTCATGGCCAGGCATGGGAATTGCAGCTGCATAAACTCATCTCTTTGGTTTTTCTTGTGCCTTCTCCTGTCCCTGCCCAAACCTGCAAACCCCCGTCAGAAAGTGGTCATGGAGCATCCCAGGGGAAAAGTTCTCCTGGTGCTCTGGTGAGGAACAGCCTGAAGGAAGACCTTAGACATAAGAATCACCTAATCCCAGACTGGTTTGGGTTGGGATGGACCTTAATTCTCCTCATTCCACTCCCAGCCATGGGCAGGGACACCTTTCACCAGCCCAGGTTGCTCCAAGCCCCATCCAACCTGGCCTTGGACATTCCCAGGGATGGGGCAGCCACAGCTTCCCTGGGAATTCCATCCCAGCCCCTCCCCACCCTCCCAGGGAAGAATTCCTTCCCAATATCCCCTCTAATCCTGCCCTGTGTGAAGCCATTCCCCTTCCTGTCACTCCATCCTTTGTCCAAAATCCCTTTCCAGCTCTCCTGGAGCATCTTCAGACATAGGAAAGCTGCTGTGACACCTCCTCAAAGCTTTCTCCTCTCCAGCATGAACAGCCCTGACTTCAGCTTGATTGAATATTTCCTGCCTGGATATTTTACATGAAATTTGGCCACAAAACTCCACCTTCCTGGTGCAATACCTGTACCCCATCTGTTGCCAATAACACCCCCAATATTTTCTTTTAAATGCCTGTCTCTTGAAAGGTTCTTTTTCTCCTCCTCTCATATTTCCACAACTCACTGTAAAAGGGGAGCAGAGGGAAGTAAAAACTCTGGCACACCAGTGGGGCCTGGCTGTATTTCAGGAATAGCAGAGTAAATGTCCTGCTTTGGTGTCTCCAAAAAGTTCCTAGCAGATCCTTTCTCTGGGGCTTGTTTTGCTACCTGCTCACCAAGGTTTTTCAGGAAGAGAGAGGAAAACAGCTTGGAAAAGAATAATGAAGAGCAAAAATTGAGCAACCTGTTCTAGTGGAAGGTGCTCCTGCCCATGGCAGGGGAGTGAGATGGTCTTGAAGGTCCCTCCCAACCCAAACTATTGTGTGATTCTGTGATAATAAGTGAGGGCTCAAGCCCCTCCCCAGGCAGACAAACCTCTTTTAGCCATTCTCTGGCCTCATTATTGTTGGGGGAGAAATCAGTTCACAGCAATCCCAGTGGGGGTTTCATCCCTCCCTTAGCTGAGCAACAGGGAGTTAAATCCCCCTTGGCAGGCTCAGCCCCAGCACAGCCCCCTCTCTCCAGGGCTGCCCTGTGTGTGTCCCCTTTGCTGCCTGTGGGTACGAGGACAAACAGACATCACAATTATCCCATTGCAGCCTGGTTGGTGGCTCGGCTCTGGTGCCACCTCTGGGTGCCCCAGGAGCTCGGGAGACAGAGCAGCACAAAAATCATCCTGAGGGATGAGGGAAGGGGGGACAGAGAGCACAGACAGGATCATCCTGAGGGATGAGGGAAGGGGGGACAGAGAGCACAGACAGGATCATCCTGAGGGATGAGGGAAGGGGGGACAGAGAGCACAGACAGGATCATCCTGAGGGCTGAGGGAAGGGGGGACAGAGAGCACAGACAGAATCATCCTGAGGGACGAGGGAAGGGCAAGCTCTGGTCACTTTGCCAAACTTAGGGAGCTTTGTGTCCCTGCTGGGGACAGGTGGTGCCAGGACAGACCCAGCAGGGTGTTTTAGCCTCTGTTTACGTGGCATGGGCCAGGTGCTGAATAGGGAATTGCTGGAAGCTGCAGAGCCCTGCAGGTTGGGGGTTTTTTGGTGCAGAGGATGGGCTGCTCTAGCAGAACCACCTTCAGCCTCGTGGGAAACTTCTGGGCTGAGCTGCTCTAGCAGAACCACCTTCAGCCTCGTGGGAAACTTCTGGGCTGAGCTGCTCTAGCAGAACCACCTTCAGCCTCGTGGGAAACTTCTGGGCTGAGCTGGGTCAGAGCTGCCCCAACAAACCCAGCCTGAAGGTGGTGGGACACAGGAATGAAAGCAGCCGTGTCTTCCTCCAGCAGGGCTAGAAAAAGCCTTCCCATCCACTGGGGGGAGAAGAATGTGGGTCTGATCCACCTTCAGTGACTGATCCCAGGCCAGAAAGGTGCTCTCTGGCTCCTCAGGCATCCCCCTCTTCCTCTTGGCATTAACTCAATCCCTCCTGCTCTGAGTGAAACCATCTGTCCTGCTCTGGGCTCCCCTCCCACCATCCCAGGCCGTGGGAGCAGCACGGGGGGAGCTGATGGCACTGGCAATTTCTGAATGAATTCATTGGCAGGTTGTGGCCAGCAATGATTCCCTTCACCAACAGCGAGCCTGGCTCCAAAAGGTCTCCAAAGGCTTTCAGAGGGGGTTCAGCAAAGCCTCTGGCTGCTCTGCCAGCAGCCCTGCCCTCCCCTCATGCTCACAGGATAATGCATTCTCCTCGCCTCCTCTGGGCCTCAAATCTGCTGATGCAAGAATTCCTCTTGTCTTTTCTGTTTTTTTGGCCAAGGCTTTTGGGAGAAGGGAAAAAGAAGATCTAACTGCGACCCTGCTGCTGAAGGGATGAGCCCTCTGGCATGCTGGTTTGCTGCAAGGGGGAAGGAGATCTGGATTGCAGGAAATCAACTCCCTCTTCCATTTGTTTTGAGCAAAGCAGGAAATCTGGAGCCTCCAACCTTCTGGGAAAGCACCACATGACTGCCAATCCCATTCTGTGGACCAACCACTTAAAGAGGAGCAGCAAAATGCATCTTTTCAGAGCTTCTGCTATTTTCTCCCTAGTGGGAAGCTCTTCTGTCTGGCAAAAAACACAGAGAACCAGTCACAGCTTCAAACCTTACTGATTTCTGAGCTCTGCTCTGATGCAGAACAGCTTCTAAAATAGGATAAACTACATTTTCCTGTTTAAGAATCCCTTGGCTGCTGAATGTGGGAGATGGGCTGGAGGATAAGTGAGCACTGAGCTTAGGGGATGTGCTCTGGTGGGAAGTACAGGTGAAATGACACCATCAGAGCAGCCCCTACAATGATGGCACATTGAATGGATGGCTGACCCACCCCTGGAGGTGTCCAAGGCCAGGTTGGGTGGGGTTTGGAGTAACCTGGGCTAGTGGAAGGTGTCCCTGCCCATGGCAGGTTAGAACGAGATGATCTTTAAGGCCCCTCCCAACCCAAACCATTCCATGAATGTTGTGACCAAAACCTTCCATCCCAAGGTGCCCAAACAGGGAGAAAATCAGCCAAAAGAACATACAGATCCTCTCTGGGCACAACCAAAGCCTGGGCCAGCTGAATTTAGAGCTTTCTCCTGCAACCAGTTCATTTTGCAGCAACTGCTGTGCATTTGCAGCACTTGCTGCTCTGCCCAAAGGCTTCCTTAGAGATGTCATTTCCCCTTCCACTCCTTGGCCAGGGATTCAGCATTCCAGAATGATGTATTTTAATGACTTTCAGCACTTGAGCCCCTTGCCTTGGAGGCGTGTGTGAAGCAGAACAAAGCATGAGCAATTTTAGGTTCATATTTCCCTTTCCATGCAGAGGGCAGAAGCTGCCAGAGCTGCTGGATGTCCATGCAGCCCAAACCAGTGCCTGCCCAGGAGAACCCAAGGCCTTCAGATGGAGGCACAGGGAGCTCTGGGGCCAAATGGGGCCAAATGCAAACCCTCCTGGGCTCCAGGAATGGTCCAGTTTGGAGTTTTGCTTCAGGGATGTCTTGAAGGGGACAAGTGCCAGCGAGGTGGAGGTGCCCGTGCTGCCCAAGGCAGGAGAAGCCAGGCTGAGGACTGAGCTCCAGGGAGTGTGTGTGCCTTGGCTCCCACCCCCCTGCCTGGGCCAGGCTCCATGGGGAGCAGAGAGCACCATTTCGGGAGCTTTTCCACTCACAGGCTGAGGCAGGCAATGGATTTGTGTCCAGACCGAGAGAACAAGTCAAACCAACCAAACCAATCACCCCAAGCACAGACCCAAGGCCAATTTGGCTTGCATGGTTAGGAGGAACTACCAAACCAACTGATCCAAACCCAGTGAAGTCAATGGAAAAAGTGTCCCTGCCATGAGTGTCCCCTGCCCAGAGCTCGGGGACTGCAGTGACATCCTGGGGGGAAACAGGAGGAGCAAAGCTGAGACTCCCTGTGTGCTGGAGGCAGGACAGGGAAGGAGCAGAGGCAAACTGGGCATGTTTGTGGGCACAGCCTGCTGGCTGGGGCATGGGGACACAGCTTTAGCCACGTGTGCCTGGGCCCATCTACAAACTGCAAACAGAATTAAGATGGAATTTTTCATGTTGATTCACCATTTGGGGATTATTCTCCAGGAAAACTTGCCTGGCTGGGGAAGTTGGGTCTGATGTTGGGGTGAGTTTGGAGGGGTTTTACATCTGCTCAGGATCTGCTCCACTGTCTCCAGGCACACCCCAAGGACTCACAGCCCGAGGGATCAGATGCCAAGGGTGGTTCTACATCCTGACCCACCAGAATCATCACCGTGCCAGTTAAGCACATGTTCAGATTCCATTGACTTCAGAGTTAAACACAGACCAAAGGGTTGTCCCTTTGGTGAGTCACAGCCTGATTGGAGCCCTTCCCACCCAAGTGAGGTGGTGTCTGTCCCTGCCCTCCTGCCCTGGGAAGGTCCTGGGCACACAGACCTGCACTCACCTTTGGGAGGGCATTGAACAAACCCTTGTCCTAACCTGAGCAGATCAGGTGCCAGAGTTACTCACCTCACTGTCCTCTGCTGGAGGTGGGGGAGGCTCTTTGATGATCTGGAAAGATCAAAGAGAAACAGAACAGTGAATTTGTACTTTGCTCTTCAGCACAATTCAAACATCACAAAAAATAAGAAATATGCAAAGGAGAAAGCAGCAGGATGTGCTGCTGGGAACAGCTCTGGAGTGTGGGATCACAGAGGGGCTGGGGGTGCTGTCACAGAGAGCAGGAGGGTCCCAAAGCCCTGCCATGGACACAGCCCTGAGTACAGCTCCACACTCAGATTCCTCGTCCACTGACCCCCTGTGAGGTAACAGCAAGTTCAGGGTCTTCCATCCTTGATTCTCCAGCCTCCTGGTCCCAGGGGCTGCCACACTCACTGGTGGCTCTGAGCAACACACAACAATTGGTGTGCCACCTGAAAAACCACACTGAAATCAGCATCTCCTCCTCCTGGACTCTGTGCAAATCCTGCCTCTAATAATTTACAGCCTGAGCAAAGGAATTAAACCACCCTGGAGACATTGCAAGGCACTGAAAACCCCCAGCCCATTCTCTGTTCATTCCAGAAGGCTGTGCCACCTCATGCTCTTCACATTCATGCTTTTCACATTATCAGGTTAATACAGTTCACTGCCTAAAGCTTTAAGAAGTAGAAACACATATACATTTGAGGCTCTCTGAGGGTTTCTAATAAAGCAAAGCAGGGTGAGGCTGTGCACTGGTCCAGGATGTTCTCCATAGAAACCATCTCAGTTGATGTGGGCGTGAGGTTCTTATTTCATGCCGAAAGTTTGATCCAGGGCTCTGCAGGCCCTTGGCTCTTCCCAGAGCCCTCCATCCAAGAGCAACAGAGGCCTTTCCAGGGGGAATGCAGTGCACACAGGCACGTCAGAGCCCTGTCCCTCACCCAGACCCCGGGCACAGCCTTCTCCTTCTGCAGGAGGTTCACCAGGCCATCCATCAGGTGCTCTGGAGGTGCCACCGAGTGTCCCCAGCTCCAGGATGGGGCACTGGGGGTACTTGTGGGCTTCAAAGCCACCCTTCAGGAAAAGAACACAGTCCCACACAACAGCAGCGTGGCTGTTTGAATGCAGAAAGGGAAAATGACAATCACATTAAAGGTCCCGAGGATATAAATATTTACGGCAACTCCTCTCACTCGTGTTTTTCCTGCTCTGATGAGCTCACTGCGTTTATTTTCCTCTGCAAAGCCCGAGTCATGCAATGTGGCCTTTAATGAGGAGCATGTGGCTCTGGCAGGGATGGAGCTGGGGCTGCTCTGGTGTCCCAGCCTGGGCAGAGGTGGATGCAGAGCTCTGTCACCTCCTCCCCCTGGACCACGGGGCTTTTAGGGTTGGTGGCCCTGCTGAAGAGTCTGGAGGCTTTGGGGGTCAGCCCTGAGCCCTCCTTTGTGTGCACAGAGCAAGGTGGGAGCACAAAAGGACACCTGAGGAGAGGGGTGAGAGCACAAAAGGACACCTGAGGAGGGGGGTGGGAGCACAAAAGGACACCTGAGGAGTGATGGGAGCATGAAAGGACACCTGAGGAGAGTGGTGGGAGCACAAAAGGACATGAGAGGAGCGTGGTGGGAGCATGAAAGGACATGAGAGCAGAGTGGTGGGAGCATGAAAGGACATGAGAGGAGCGTGGTGGGAGCANCGAAAGGACACCTGAGGAGAGTGGTGGGAGCATGAAAGGACATGAGAGGAGAGTGGTGGGAGCACAAAAGGACCCATGAGGAGAGGGGTGGGAGCACAAAGGACCCATGAGGAGAGGGGTGGGAGCACAAAAGGACCCATGAGGAGAGTGGTGGGAGCACACCAACCCTTCATGCACTGTGGGGCAGGTGGGGACGTGGAGAGGGGACGGCCCCGAGGAGCTGAGCTCTGTGCAGCACCCGTCCCTCTGGCCATGCTGAGATTCCCATCCTTGGGCAGGGCAGAAATGAAGAAAGTGATGAAAATGTTGAAAAGTGGATGAAAAGCGTACAAAAAGTGAATGAAAAGTGGATGAAAAGTGGATGAAAAGTGATGAAAAGTGTGTGCAGGGTACCCAGGTGGCCCAGAAGGCCGATGGCATCCTGGCCTGTCTCAGGAATACGTGGCCAGCAGGACCAGGGAAGGGATTGTCCCCCAGTCTGGCACTGCTGGGGTCCCTCGAGGGCTGTGCCCATCCAGGCCACTCAGCTCAGGAAGGACATGGAGGGGCTGGAGCGTGTCCAGGGAAGGGAATGGAGCTGGGAAGCGGCTGGAAAACTCCTGAGGGAGCTGGGAGGGCTCAGTCTGGAGAAAAGGAGGCTCAGGGGGGACCTTCTGGCTCTGCAAGTCCCTGCCAGGAGCGGGGCGCTGGGCGGGAATTGGGCTCTGCTCCCAGGGGACAGGGACAGGAGGAGAGGGAATGGCCTCAGGCTGGGACAGGGCAGGGTCAGGTTGGACATCAGGAGGAATTTCTTCCTGGAATGGGCTGCCCAGGGAGGTGGTGGAGTCCCAGTCCCTGGAGATGTTTAAGGAAAGACTGGCCATGGCACTCAGAGCTCTGGTCTAGTGGGGATGGTGGTGTTTGGTCAGAGGTTGGAGTGGATGATCTCAGAGGTCTTTCCCAACCTCACTGATCCTGTGATTCTGTGAAAAGTGGACGAGAAGTGGATGAGAAGTTGTCTGCACCACAGTCCTACTCCGTGGAAAGGGAATCTTGACTATCAGCATGGTTTACTCCAAGTGCTGCTCCTTGGAGTAGGATGGAGACAACATCACCCCTGACATGTCTCTGGGTGCACTCAGTGCTGACACAAAGGGTACACAGCACCAAAAACCCTCCAGAACTCTCTTCTAGGCACGTTTTCATGTTTGTTTTGGTCAGAGACCTCCTGCTGGACCAAACCCCTGAATCTAAAACCCACTGGACGCTGAGAAACTTCAGATCTCTGATCCAAAATCCACCTGCTGGAGGTGGCTCGTTCCCTCCTGGAGCATTCCCTGTTCTGGTGGAACATTGTGGGTTCCAGGGGAGTTTCTCTCACATTTGCATTGGCACGAAACATCAGGATAATCCATCCAAATACTTGGTGCAGCTGAGCATCCAAACACAACTTCTCAGCCAGTATCACTGGAAGCTCTGGAGATTCCAGGCTTGGAAAGGAGGACATGGCTGATTTCCATACATTTGCATTCCTTCTCATAACAAATGTGAACACGTACACCCAAACTGCCTTCTGGAAACAGATCAAGTGTTTTCTACCACAGGCCAAGAGGGGGAAAAAGAGAAATTCCTTCCATTTTTAAGTGCTTTGCCCTTCGAAGAGGAATCAAACACCCTGTAAGTTGGCTGCATGGACTGGGTGGTTTGAACACGGGTAGGGATGTGGACAGCTCAGTCTTCTGGGCCTTTGAGCCTGCACGGCCTCTCAGAGTTCAAACCTCACAAAAAATATGATTTCTGTCTCACTACCCAGGGCAGGAAAGGGGGTTGGTCTCCAAAGAGCACAGATCTTCTCCTTCTCCCTTTTGGATTGTTGCAGTTACAGCTGAATGTGCGTGAGTCCCTTATCCTGGGATACTGAGACCCTTCTCCTGGGATACAGGGGGCACTGAGACCCTTATCCTG